>QUZG01000075.1:0-232050 GCA_003693545.1 Pseudonectria buxi | reverse complement strand
CGGTTGGCTAGACTGGGTGGGCGGGGCTTATATCTATATTCTCAGCATATTATCTCTGGTCAAAACGGCCATGTCTACCGCAGAGGCGAATGAATACGTTGTTGCCGAGTACATATTCCATTATTGGTAGAAGGCGAGCTGTAGGTGAAACAGTGTGAAACTTGCAGAATGCTTAGCCAGGGGACGAGTTGATCACTGCCCCGTTGTGAATGTTGACGAGAACATTGTACAGTACATGGCATGGCTTCAGACATACCGTGGGTATCCAGGCTCCCAGACTAATGAGTCTTTTGCCGGTCAAGCTCACAGACGATGGCGTAGACAGAAGGCAAGGTAAAGGTGCTACATTGCAAGCAAGATTCTCGCCTCGCTCGATAGCTTTATTCTACACGGGACCTTGAGCTCCTTGAACCCCAAGGTCACAAACAACAACGACGACAACAAGACAGGGCACCTTCGAAAAATTGTCTCTACCATAACGCCATGTCGGCCGGCCCCCCCCCCCCCCCCCGGAGAGGCTGCTGTCGTCCGTCCGGGTCTTGGTTCTCGCCCTCCCGCCAACCAGTAGATTGCCTGGTCTCTCTGCTTTCCATTTTTTTTTTCTGTTCTTTGATCGTAGCGTTTCATATCCAAAGACATGGACGGGTGTTTTTAGGGCTCGCTTTTAAGCTTGCCGCGTCTCTGGAGGACTTTGCGCGCACGCGTCCGTGTCTGCGCGGGCAGTCTAGGCCTGGGCCTTTTGGTTGAGGACGTCGAGCATCGACTTCCAGACCTGGCCGGGCTCCTGGCTGGCGTCAATGCCCTTCCAGATGCCCGTCTTCTTGTAGTAGCCGGCAACGGGGGCCGTCTGCTTGTGGTAGGTGACGAGGCGCTTCTTGAGGGCGTCGGCGTTGTCGTCGGAGCGCTGGATGAGGGCCTCGCCGGTGATGTCGTCCTTCATGTGCTCCTTGGGCGGGTTGAAGGTGCTGTGGTATGAGCGGCCCGAGGCCGGGTGCACGAGGCGGCCCGTGATGCGAGCGACGAGGAGCGAGTCGTCAATCTGCAGCTCGACGGCGTGCTGGAGCTTCTGGTTGCTGGCCTGGAGCATGGCGTCGAGGCCCTCGGCCTGGGGGACGGTGCGCGGGAAGCCGTCGAGGATGAAGCTGGGGTTGGAAGCGTTAGTTGTTTCTGGTTCACGGGGGTTGATAGGTATGGAAGGGACGTTGCGTACCCGCCCTGGCACTCCTTGTTGGTCTTGAGCTCCTCCTTGATCATGCCAATCATGATCTCGTCGCTGACAAGGCCGCCCTGGTCCATGATCTTCTTGGCCTCAACACCGAGGGGGGTCTTCTTGGCGACCTGAGAGCGCAGCATGTCACCGGTGGCCTGGCGCGGACAGAGAGGTTAGCGTTGATAACTCTTGGGCATGATGAATCGACAATTGGCAATTGACATACCAGGTGGCAGCAGGAGAAGCGCTCCTTGAGCTTGGGGGCCTGGGTACCCTTGCCTGTTGGGAGAAGGCGTCAGTAGCTGCCAATGGCGGGATCAAGGAGGTTGAGGTTCAAGACGGACCAGCGCCGGGGGGCCCAATGAGGATCATGCGGATCTCCTCGGCGGTGACGGCAGAGCCGGTGGCGCGCTGCTCGAGGTTCTTGATGCGCGAATCAAGGTGGCCAAGGACATCCTTGAGATGCTTGAGTTCGTCCTCTACGAAGCCCATGGTTGCGGATGGATGCGATTGAATCGGCGAAGATGAGGCTGAGGCTGAGGCTGAGGCTGGCGAGGGCAAGGACGGAGAGCAGAGAGAGGCTGTGTTGCGCGGGAGAGAGGAGAAAGGGAGAGGTAGAGGAGAGAATGGAAGAAGCGGAAAGAAAAAGACGACGATCGTTGGGCGAGCCAGCAAGGAAATCTTGGTGCGTAGCCGGAGGATGGGAAGCCGTCTTGGGGGGAGCTTTCGAGGTCCCTGATTGGCTGAGATGGCGCGACTTGCCGTGTTGGGGAGACGCCTGCATGGCTGCTAACGACACACCGCGCGGCTTTTTATGGTTGTTCCAGGGGCGTCGCTTGGGTCCTCGGGGACAGAGTAGTCAATACCATATAAGTATAAGTATAACTTATAGTAATTAGAGTATAAGTGATTCTACGGATGAATCGATCAGCTACTAGACATATGACTGGTGGTCCATCTATTACAATCCGCTTCATTCACATACAGTCGAGAGGACCGGACCTCTTCGGAGCGGTAGTTGAGCAGTCAATGAATGAATGGCATGCCACAGCTTGACACGGATGGATGGAGCCTCTGCTCGGCCGAGGTCGTAATGATTCCGCCAAGATGCAGGCCACTGCATTTACTCTCAACCACGAATAAGCACATACACACCTACGAACCGTGTTGGATCGACAAATAGGGTTGGCGTTGGCAGCAACAGACAGCTCAGATCAGATCCAATGGCAGATGCACCCAAAGAATCAACCCTCTCGCCCTGCCGAGGTCCAACACCATGTACTCAATATGCACTCATCCATTGTGTCCCCGGTCCATTGATCCGACATGGTTCATATCCAAGTTCAAAGCGCAGAGGGCGTGCATCCAAGCCATCGCGATCCCAAAGGAGACAGGGCGTGGGCCTTTTCATTGGTGCGCAGCTGGCCAACAGACATCCCATCGCGTTGCGACTCCGGCAGGTACGTACCGATACGATGCTCTAACTCTATCCGTCCGAGAGATCTCGCCGAGGTCCAGCAGCAAGATGGACTCTTCAAATGATGCATTGGCACTACCATGCATTTCAGATGGTTCGTTGAGCTGCCGCAAGAAAGCAGAAAAGCAGAGAAGCAGACGGCCTACAACTGGCAACCACAAGCCAAGCATGGCCAAGCCTGGCACAAGCCCAACAAGCACAAGCCGTGCAAGCGCTTGTAACTAACTGCAGCTGTGGCTGGTAAGTCCCTGTGGCTTGCCCCTCCCACGTGACAAGACCACACCCTGCGCCAGGCGAGGCTCAACTCGGCCGTTGCTTGGCCCAATCGGGAGAGCTCAAGCTGGACAAGGCAGAAGGCAGCCTCGAGTGTACGTCAATCGTCAATCCATTTCCATCCGCCAATCAATCAACCAACTGCCCACCAACAACCAGCAAAACAACCGCCATCTCTCATCCTCATCCCCATCAACACCAGCCCGGCCTTTGAATCGTCATTCCCGCCGACAGACAGAACAGAAACCCCAGGCCATCCAAGGCCGCATCTTCACAATGCCCACCACCACCACCGCAGAAACCCTCTCCCTCGTCACCCGAAACGTCACCGTTGCGCCTCTCGTCCTCCTCTCCGCCGTCGACCACTACAACCGCACCAACAACAAGAAGAGCAAGGGCCGCGCCGTCGGCGTCCTGCTCGGCCAGAACGATGGCAAGAATGTCCGCGTATCCAACAGCTTCGCCGTCCCCTTTGAGGAGGATGACAAGGACCCCTCGGTCTGGTTCCTCGACCATAACTATGTCGAGTCCATGAACGACATGTTCAAAAAGGTCAACGCCCGCGAGAAGCTCATCGGCTGGTACCACACGGGGCCCAAGCTGCGCGCCTCGGATCTCGAGGTCAACGAGCTCTTCAAGCGCTACACCCCCAACCCCCTCCTCGTCATCATCGACGTCCAGCCCAAGGAGTCGGGCGTACCCACGGATGCCTACTTTGCCGTGGAAGAGATTAAAGACGTGAGCACCACGGCCTTCTTGTTCCTTTCTAGTACTAACACTGCCCTCAACAGGACGGCACCACCACCTCGAGGACATTCGTACACACCCCCTCCATCATCGAGGCCGAGGAGGCCGAGGAGATTGGTGTCGAGCACCTTCTAAGAGACATCCGTGACGTCGCCGCTGGCACCCTGTCGACCCGCGTCACCAACCAGCTGCAGTCACTCCAGGGCCTGCACCTGCGCCTGCGAGACATTGGCGCCTACCTGCAAAAGGTGCTCGACGGCAAGCTGCCCGTCAACCACGCCATTCTCGGCAACCTCCAAGACGTCTTCAACCTGCTCCCCAACCTGTCCACGCCCAAGAGCGATGGCAAGGCTGGCGCCAGCGAGCTCGCCTCGGCCATGAGCATCAAGACCAACGACCAGCTCATGACCATCTACCTCAGCAGTTTGATCCGCGCCATCACCGCCTTCCACGACCTCATCGAGAACAAGATCCAGAACCGACAACAACAGGAGGACAAGGAGACCAAGAAGGATGAGGGCAAGGACGACAAGAAGGAGACTACCCCCAACGGCTCCGAGGCCAAGGAGCCCGAGACCAAGGACAAGGAGGGTAGCAAGAAGTAAGGTGGGAGCTTTGGGCAAGGCAAGGGATAATAGCCTCCATCTCAACGAGACTCGCAGGCCATCCACGCATGCTGCGTTGGGCAGGCCAGGTCAGCAACGGTTGGTAACGCTGTTTGCGTCGTGAAGGATGCAGACAGCGGCGTGCATGCGTTTCTTTCCTTGTGTACTTTTTCCCTTTGCTAGCGGGAACCGAGGACGGGGAAAACAAAGGATAAAAGGAAGCGCGTCTGTACATTGAGCAGCAGCATATCATGTCGGGACGAACTAGATGGGGAGAGGGCGCGAATAATACACAGCCAAATGCCAATCAATGAGTTGAATGTTGTCACGGAGTTTGCCACGGCAGAGGTGCACGTATTTTGCCCATAGTCCCAAGCAGGTCTCAAGTAAGTCCCAAGTAGGTCCCAAGTAGGTCCCAAGTAGTCGGTCGTCTTGATCTATTCACAGGGTAGCTCCTCTCCTTACACATCTGCCACGATGCCCGCCATCTCCTCCTCGGTGACAACCCGCTCCTCAACCATGTCGCCCAGGACAGCCGGCCACATGTCGGCCAGCAGACAGGCGAGAAGATGCTTGCAGCAAGGCACATGCTCGGGGTCGAGGCCACCACGACCAAGGCCGCCAAAGACCCATCCGTCACCCTGCTCGGGCTGGTCAGCCGGAGGAGCAGGAGGATGAGGATGAGAAGCTGAAGACGACGCAGGCGGAAAGGCGTCGAGGGCGAAGCTGGCGCAGGAGCAGTTCCAGGCGCGCAGGTGGACGAGGTGGCGGGTGGGCGAGGACGGGGCCACGTCGCGGCGGCGGGAGAGGGTTGTGCCGAGGGACTTTACGAGGAAGGTGGGCGGGGCGTGGGTGTGGCGCAGGCGGGTGACGAGGCGGCGGTCGAGGCAGTCGAGGGCTGGGAGGAGGATGGAGGGGAAGAGGACGTGGAGGGTGAGGAGGAGGGGATCGTGGAGGGGGTTTGTTGGAGGGTTCGTTGGTGGGAGGGCGGAGAGGGATGTTATGAGCGATGTGAGGAGGGCGCGAGGCGAGGGGAGAGGTGAGGATGAGGTGGATGTGTCCATGGTTGGAGGGCGGACATTGCGGTGGTGAGGACGGAGCTTGGTTGTTGTTGTTGTTGTTGTAGCTTGTAAGTCGCGATGTTGATGGGGATGGTGTTGAGGCTGGGATGGGTGTGGGGTGGCGGGATTGGAAGTCAACAGCCACACTTCCCTCAAGACGTTAATGACGAGAATCAACTGTAAGTGTCAGGACATACTTCTAAAGAGGTATTAATATAGGTAGGTAGGTTTTTTATCATTTGCTCGCTGTATACAGGCCTCATAGGGCACATTCTTCCATCTAGTAGTTATCCCCCCGTCCGTGGTGTTACAATCATCGTCTAGACATACAACAAAACAGCCCCTCAGACCCATTCCTTGGGGTCCTTGAGCACATCCACCAGGCGCTGCTCGCGGCTCTTGGGCTCGGGCTCGTGCATGTACTTCCAGCTCGCCGTTAGGGGCAGGCTCATGAGGATACTCTCGACGCGCGACCCGGGCGTGTTGAGCCCAAAGGCGGTGCCGCGGTCGTGCACCAGGTTGAACTCGACGTACTTGCCCCGGCGCAGCTGCTGCCAGTCCTTTTCCTTTTCGTTGAACGGCATGTCCTTGCGCTTCTCGATAATGGGCACGTAGGACGGCAGAAACGCCTTGAGGCAGTCCTGGATAAACGCAAACGTGTTCTCCTGGTCCCGCTCCGTCTCGTCCAGGTCGTCAAAGAAGATGCCGCCGATGCCACGGCACTCGCCTCGGTGCTTGTTGAAAAAGTACTCGTCGCACCACTTCTTGAAGCGCGGGAAGTAGGCCTTGTCGTGGGCGTCGCACGCATCCTTGAGCGTCTTGTGGAAGTGGATGGCGTCCTCGTCAAAGAGGTACGACGGCGTCAGATCGCTGCCGCCGCCAAACCACCACGCCTGCGACGAGCCGTCTGGGTTGGCCGTCTCAAAATAGCGGTAATTGAGGTGCACCGTCGGCGCCATGGGGTTGCGCGGGTGCAGCACCATGCTGAGGCCCGCGGCGAAGAAGTCAATGGACTCGACGCTGGGGTCGAGGTTCTTGTGGTTGGCGCGCATCTTCTCAATCGCCGGCTTGGGCAGAGCCCCGTAGACGACGCTGACGCCCAGGCCAGCCTTTTCAAAGACGTTGCCCTCCTGGAGCACACACGTGAGGCCGCCGCCGCCGTTGGGGCGCTCCCACTCGTCTCGGCGGAACTTCATGCCGTCGACGCGCTCCAGCTCGGCAACGATGATGTTTTGCTGCTCCTTGATGAACTTTTCCATGCGCAGCCGCATGGGCGAGTCCTTGCCCACGCCGGATTCACGCTTCTTCTGGGCATCGCGGTCGGCAAGGGTCGCGGGATCGAGACGCAGGGCTTCTTCGGGAGTGACCTGGCGGACACGGTCCAGTTAGCAGGGCAATGGAGGGGTGGAGAGGACCCAAGAAGAATCATGATCTGATCTGATCTGATCTGATCTGATCTGACACGACTTACCATCTTGTAGGCTAGAGGGGCGGCAATGCCAAAGGCAGCTGCGGCGAACCACAACGAAAGGGAATTGAGCGAGGATGTGCTTGTGCGGGCTCGGCGAGCGTTGGAAGTAGACAGCCAGCGTCTTGCGGGCGTCAATTGACTGGTATAGAAGCGGGTTGAGGAAGATGTGAGCTGGGCAGCCAGACGCTGGGCAGGCCGTTGAGCAGCCATGGCTGGGTATATATGACAGAGGGGTCCCGAGAGCAGGGATGCGCGAGGATGGAGTATCGAACTGGGTGCGGGACACAAGGGGAAAGGAGCTGCGAAAGACTAAAGTGGTGCAACTGGTGAGGCCACCCCTGGAAGCGGTCAGGGCCGACAATGAATGGGCTCGGGTGATGGGTCAGAATCGAATGTTCAAGGCGAGTGAAGGCTTTCCCGGGGCCGAAATATCGAGGCCGGGATATAATCGGCTGATGATGCGATGGGGTGTGGCTGATTGGCCCGATTGGCCGAGAAGGGCAAGTCTCCAGTGGCGCTTGTGGCGCTTGGAGTCTGAGTGGCCCAAGAATTGGACGAGCAAGTGGTCTCATCTCAACATCATGCCTCATAATTGCAAATGGACTTTGATGATTGGTGACTGGCCATTGCAGCCATGATGGCCTGCATCTGCGTCTGCTTTGCTTTCCCTTTGTTTCACCTGTTGAAAACGTGTTTGGTCATGTTTGTCCATTCTCGGCTGATTCGGCATCATGATAGTTACGCCACTACCCTGGACTATTCAAGCTCAAGACTCTGCTTGATCATATCTGCTGTGTCAGTTATTGGGCCACTCTGCTTGTTGTTTGGTTCGTGAGGATACGTTTCGGTGATATCCCCTGCGTAAGTTGTTGGTCATCATGGCCATGTAGTTGAACGATAGGGTGCTGTAGTGATACGTTGGGTCCCACGACATGTCAGTCACCATGACACGCCACCCTGGCAACATTTGACTCAGGGTCCATTTATTGTAGGATTCTGATGTTGAAGCTGGAATAGGGCGAAATGGCTCGCAGTTATATAAACACCGGAAAGGCTTGGTACTGAACCGGCCATTTACCATTCATGGCCACGTCTTGTTGCCACAAAACTGGCTGTCTTTCCAACTTGACAAGCTCCAACTTGACAAGAAGACGTTGCAATCCGCATCCATGTTCATGAAGGTAGTTATAACCATCAACTCAGCCTGGCTTGAAAGCATACCTAGTACCTCCTAGATCTAATCAATCACATCTCGAATCGCCGAGGCCTGCTCGATCGACTCGCACCTGTTCACAGCCAGAACCAAGCTTAGACATGGCCGGATGCACAACTCAACACAACTGTGCATAAACCCTGATTCACAATCACCTGACTGGCTGGTCACCTGGCTGGCCGACCCGTGCCTTTGCATCAGCCTGCCAGTGCCTCTCGTGATTCACCGAACCAGAAAACGCTAAGCCGAATCGGCGACTAGCGCAACAGCCCCGCGCCTTCCCCCCCGCTCCGTGGGCTGCCGTGCCTGCCTGCGTCGCCCTGCGTTGCTTGCAGTTCCCCGGGCGTGACTTGTGGTGACCCTTCCACTGTACGCGACTGCCTGACTTGCCTTGCCTTGCGTGACTGACTCCTGCCACTCGTATCCCCTCCTGCCTCCTGCCTCGCCCGGCGTGGGTGGGGGAGCAAGCAACCTGTGTGGGTGCTGCCTGGTTGCCGCCAGCTTATGCGTGATTCATGAATGACTTGATCGGTACCTCCTATAACCCGCATGGTGCTCCGGGGACACTGCCATCTCCACCGCTATTCCGCCCTGCTACGCGTATCTCCCTTGTACACGCCAGGTACCTATCGCTATCTCTAATACCTCCGACCGCTCATCTGAGCTGTGCTGTGCAGCAGCAGCCTGTGCCACTTTCCCTCTTGCCTGACGCAGACCGATCGCAACCTAAACTTGTCTTCCTTCTCTTCCTTCCTTCTCCCCTCTTCCCCCTTCCATCCTCCATATTATCCGCCATCTCTCTCTGCACCAGCTCCCGCTGCCTGCACTTTGCGCCTCCGTCGCATCGCATCGTCAACCTCGCCCGTCGTCCTTTCACCGCCTTCAAGGCTCGCCCTTATCAGCTCTCCCCTCGCCGACAAGACGTCATCCGCCACCATGCGAAGCAAGTTCAAGGACGAGCACCCCTTCGAGAAGCGCAAGGCTGAGGCCGAGCGTATCCGACAGAAGTACGCCGACCGCATTCCCGTAAGTTGCATTTCTTCTCGTCTCTCAGGTCGACAAGATGGGCTGGGCGTTATCGGTAGCTGCGTGGATGGCGTGCGTTTCGTGGTTACAACATCACCGCGTATTGGTCATCAAACCGTTGCTCCCGGCCATGTCCGGCTACGCCCAGCGACACATGTTTGCGAGAAGCCTTTTTGCTGACTCGGCCTTGTAATAGGTTATCTGCGAGAAGGTCGAGAAGAGCGACATCGCCACCATCGACAAGAAGAAGTACTTGGTCCCCGCAGACCTGACCGTCGGCCAGTTCGTCTATGTCATCCGCAAGCGCATCAAGCTCTCTCCCGAGAAGGCCATCTTCATCTTCGTCGACGAGGTTCTGCCGCCTACCGCTGCCTTGATGAGCAGCATCTACGAGGAGCACAAGGACGAGGATGGGTATGTTGGCGCCCGTCAGCCAAGCCAGCCGAGCAGTTGCTAACCTGGCGTCTAGTTTCCTCTACATCACCTACTCTGGCGAGAACACCTTTGGTACCGTCTAAGCGATGCTTGATCAGCCACCCGATCCATGTCAAGAATGATGCAGGCGTTACGGTCGTACTTTTGTGAATATGTTTGTTTGGAGGGCACTGGGACTTTTGTCATATCACGATTTTTTCGAGCCACTGGTTTTGAGATGGAATAGAATCAATCTCGCAGTATCTGTCTGTCTTGACTTGGCCCATTTTCGACGGAGCGGTATGCCGGACCTGGGACATGACGTTTCTCGTTGTTCCGAGAGAGGGTGGACAAGTCGCGCTCACAATGTGGCTCTACATGACGTGTGTCTGTAGTCGTTTGAAGAATGCATAACCTGCCTTGAGCTCATTTCAATGTTGGTGAAGGCAGCTGAACTGGCTACAGTGCCTTGGTGCGATGCTGATACACCAGAGAATGCTGGGGGGTTTCATGGCATGCGGGACAAGACAGACGCAAGTCATTCAGCATGTCTGTCCATGACTATTGAATCACATGGCCTGGATTATGCTGGCCGCTGACTGAGCTGTGGCTTAGAAGACGAGCTGTCAGGAAGCTGTGGGCGATGAATGAACTCCCAGATGGGATATCTTTTGCTTGACAGCTAAGAGCAGTATGTATAAAAAACATGAAAGATGCCAAGCCTTGTGAGTAAAGTCTCGACCTCACAGTCTCTCATGTTTCTTTATTTTTAGGAGACGCTGTGATCTGTGTTGGTTGGTCGACAGGCCGTTTCGATAGGCGCCCACAGCAGGAGTTGCACCGTTGCAGCGCGTAGCCATGGATCGTGGGGAGCCAATGACGAAGCTGTGGAACCAGGACGGAAATGGAATGTCTGGAACTCGACGTCTTTGGAGGCGTATAAGCGCCCGGCTGGTTGCATTTCTCATTTTGCTACTCATCTCCATAGCCTTGCATTGTACATGGTCGGTGATGCTTTGTTAGCTGGACTTATTTTTGGAGTGGTTGGTAGGGCAGCTGACGTCACATGCTTGTTGCAAGACCGACTGGCAGACTGGACGATGAAAGAAGGTCTTTTGGCTAGGCGATGGCTTCATTGACTGACTGCAACATGGGTGGTGCACAGCCTCGCTCGCAGTGAGATGGGCTGGCTGGGCATCTGGGGAGTCATTTGCCAGCGGCAAAACCTGTTTCGACTCAACATGAAACAAACAGCTGCAGAGTGGCGATGGGATCAGCGGCTACGTTTGCCCTTTTCCTATGGCTGCAGTTCTTGACGAGGGGAGGGGACCCTTTGAGGACCCTTGTCTGTGCCTGTTTCGGCGAAGGTCGACAATCTTGGCCGTGCTTGGTTGGGCACGAGTCAACAACGACGATGCCATCAGCCAGAGCCAGGCTGCCAGGCTTGTTCTAGTCGAGCCGACCGCAAGTTTGGCCCAACTCCAGGGCTGCTCTCACAGGCATGCCTGTTCTGTTGCTATGGCGTCAGACTGCGTCCATCGTCACTCGCTGAGCAGATGCTTAAAGCACGACTCTCGTCGCCATGGCTGCCGTGGCCGGATCCTTGATTCGATGGGGGCACCAACTCAACCGCTCTCGCGCTCCATGGTGATCTCCCCCCCTTGTGCTCTGGCTGCGTGTGTCACTATATCATCGCCTCCAACTCCGTCCATTCACTTGGCCGTCGGGTTGCTATATATCGTGACCCGCCTCATTGTGCAAGGCGCCTACTCTATTGGAGCGACTCATCTCTCAGGGCGGCTGGTTCCCCCCTTTCAACAACTCCGAAATACGAGCAAAAAGCACAAGGTCCTCCTCGTCTCCTTGGCCGTGTTTGAGACCCCGTCGCGTCCTAGACTGCAGCCCGCTTCGCTTCGTGACTGGCCACCTCCATCAAAGCCCAGCGCTTAGCTGCACGAGGCTCCAGGCGCCTTGCCGCCGACGACGATGAGGTGAGTCGGAGACTATTTTTCACCCTTCATCTTTCCCACTCTTATGCAGCCGTTGCTCCGTTGCTCCGTTGCTCCGTTTGGCCTCTTATTGTCTTTGTTGCCCCGGCTTGTCTTTGTTTCCCTATTGTCTTTCTTCTCATCTCTTACTCACCCATCCTCGGTATTCCTATTCATACACGCACGCACGCATAGACCATGGAATCATAGAGAGCCGGCTCTTGCTATAATTTGCCTTCTTTGTATCTTTCTCTTTTACTTTACTTCACTCGTGACTCTCTTCTGCTTCTCCTTTAACCATTTCGTTTCCCCTCCTCTCCTGGGTTGCTGCGTGTAATCATCACCATTCGTTTCTATTGCTTCTCACTTTACCATTTCTCAACCAACACGCCATAGATTCAACATGTTTTCCTCACGGGATGTCGATCCGCCAGGCTATCCTGCCCTCCCCGACTCTCTGCGCGCCGACTCGGTCGAAATGTCGGCCATGCGCAAGCCGCTGCCGGCCCACGCCGACACGGCCCCTCCCATAACTCCCTATCTCAGCCTCCGAGCGCGACTCTCACAGGTCTGGATGAACCGCTGGACCATCCTGCTGCTGCTCGTTCTCGTCCGCCTCATGATCCTGCTCGCCGATCTCGACGACAACATTGGCAGCGCCAAAAGCAAGGCTCTCGCCTCGTGCACCAAGGTCGAGGACATTGGCAGTTCCATGGCTTCCATGCCTCACTACCTGTCTCGCGGCGTCAACGAACTCACTGCCACGGGCATCGAAAAGGCCGTGTCGGGCATGATTGCCATGCTGGGGCTGGTTCTCCAGGGCATCGAGAGCCTCGTTTTCTTCTTCATCAATTTCCTCACCGCGACATATGTCTGTCTCATCACGGCCCTGGTTCATGGCAGCCTCGAGGTCGTTGCCGACGTCACCGAGGGTGCCACCAAGGCCATCAACAAGGTCATTGACGGGGCCATCAAGGAGATCAAGGACCTGTCTGAGGATCTCGAGGGCGGCATCAACAAGGTGGCGGACAAGATTGAGGACTCCATCTTTGGCGATCTGATCCCCGACATCCCCAAGGTCGACTTTTCCTCACCCATAAAGCAACTTGATGGCTTCGACCTGGACGCCAACGACTTTGTCAAGGACGTCCGCAAGCTCAACGAGGACCTGCCCGACTTCCGCGAGGTCCAGGACCTGACCAAGAAAGCAATCTCGGTCCCATTCGACTTTGTGCGCGAAGCTCTCAACGAGACCTATGGCGACTACAAGTTTGATCGCGACGCGTTCCCGCTGGCCGACAAGAAGAAGCTCAACTTTTGTTCCGATAACGACGCCATCAACGACTTCTTTGACACGCTGTACGAGCTCGCCAAAAAGGCACGCATCATCTTCCTGGTGGTGCTCATCGTCCTGGCCGTGGGAGCCATTGCGGCCATGGCCTGGCTCGAGATTCGGAAATGGCACAAGCAGCAGAAGCTTGCCAAGCTCATCAGCGAGAACCAGTACGACCCCATGGATGTTGTTTATATTGCCTCACGCCCAGCCACGGCCTCGTTTGGCATCAAGATTGCGTCGCGCTTCAGTGGCCAGCGGCAGGTGCTGGTACGCTGGTGCATCGCCTACGCCACGTCGTTTCCGGCACTCTTTGTTCTCTCGTTGGCGCTGGCGGGCTTCTTCTCGTGTTTCTGCCAGTGGTTGCTCATCAAGGCGATTCAGAAGGAGGTGCCGGCGCTGGCCGACAAGGTTGGAGCCTTTGCAGAGGACGTGGTCGAGACGATCCAGGATGTCTCCGTGTCGTGGGCCAACGACGCCAACGACGTGGTCAGGGGCTTCAACGACGATATCAACAACGACCTGCTCGGCTGGGTGACGAATGCCACTGGCGGTGTCAACGACACGCTCAACGTCTTCCTCGACACCATGGACGAAGGGCTGGAGACGGTCTTCAACGGCACCATTTTGCTGGACCCGATCAAGACGGTGCTGCACTGCGTCATCGGCATCAAGATTGAGAGCGTGCAAAAGGGTCTGACGTGGGTGCACGACCACGCCCACGTCGACTTCCCCATGTTTGCCAACGACACGTTTAGCAAGGGCGCCAAGGACTCGATCGGGGGTGACTCGGACATGGAAACGTTTCTGGCATCGCCCTCGTCTGCCACGACGGACGAGGTGACGGGTGCCGTCGACAAGGTGACGGACTGGCTCATCAAGGGCCTCGTGCAAGCGGCCCTCATCTCGACGGGCTTGGTCCTCGTCTACGTCATTGTCGTGCTCTTTGGCGTGTCCCGAGCACTGGCCGGCATGGCATCTCCCGGGGCCGGGCGAGCCGAAGGTGGGCTGCGCTTCACGGGGGACAACAGGCCGGGACCTAGTCCCCGATCGGCACAGGGTGGATTCGAGCACGACAACGTCCGGTTCCCCCGGTTCGGGTCGTCGTCTGGCGAGGAGGACATCTACAGACAGGCATCAGGCGGCGGCGGCGGCGGTGCTCCCGGGGAGAAGTACATGTCTAGTGCGCATGGAGCGAGGCCGAGACAGGTGCAGGGGCACGATCGGAGCAGTTCGTACGGGCATTTCGAGACGGATGTCAAGCGATGAGGCGCAGATGCAGATGCAGATGCAGATGCAGAAGCAGTCATAATCGGGGCTGGCGGGACCGAGCCGCGAGATCCACTCCTTTACCGGCTGCAGTTAGTTTGAGATGCCATTGATTCATGGGCAAGGGCGGCGTTTGCGACAATACCATCTTGGACAAGGAGGCAACTCTACCGTTCCACATCTTCTTTGTTTGTTTGTGTGCATGACGGATTCTGATACCATAGGGAGAGCAGTCATGGATTCATTTGTGAGTTGAGTAGCGAACCAGATTGTTTGTTTGATTGGATGAACAGATAGATACAATGACCTTGGCTACCACCAGCAATTAAAGAATGCCAGCTCTCGTCGTATCTCTAGTAATAGACTGGCGATGTTGATGGTGATGTTGATGACAATGGTGACTCTTTGTGTGTCAATGAAGCATGACATGGCTAATTGCCGCTTTGGGTAGGTCCGGGTTGCGGAGTGGGCTGCAGCTGCAGGGCGGGGCGACGTGCAGCGGCAACGGTGTGGCGGGGGTGCGGAGGGCATTGTTCCGGCAATCTCTGAGTGGCGCACTGCTGCTCCAGCCACCGGAAACGGGGTACGTACCTAGCCGCCACTTGCCGATCATCCATCATTGTCAACCCCTCCAAGGCAAAGGGCCGTTCATTCAACTGCGCTTCCGCTTTCTTGACGTTGCTACGTAAATAAAAAAAGAGTCATTGCCCATCCTTGGCCATTCTCTTCCTTCTTCTTCCTCCTCCCATTCTTCCCCCGATTCTACGCCTCGAGCATAGGAAAGACTAGCACAATATGGAGGCCATCTCGAAGACTTTCCAGCACTGCAAGGCCCAGCAAAGGGTATGTCATCCATCTCCTCCTCTTCTCCTCCAACGACCACCATACTGACCAGACGTTTCCTTGCCATTGTGTAGCCGGCGCTGGTTGCATATGTCACGGCGGGATATCCCCGTCCTGAAGACACCCCAGATGTTCTCCTCGCCATGGAGCGAGGCGGTGCTGGTGAGTTTTGCATGATTCCAATCGCCTCGAGGTGGCGTATTCGACTTGGCTAACCACGACGACTCGGTAGACGTCCTCGAACTCGGTGCTCCCTTTACCGACCCCATTGCCGACGGCCCTACCATTCAGACTGCCAACACGGTATGTGCCATGCCTCGCTTCGTCTCGATCCATTCGCCCGCAAAAGAATAAGCAACTGACACGCTGTGCTCGTCTAGATTGCGCTCAAGAATGGCGTCACCATTCAGTCCACTCTAGCCATGGTCAAGGAGGCCCGATCCCGCGGCCTCAAGGCTCCCGTCATGCTCATGGGCTACTACAACCCCCTGCTGAGCTACGGCGAGGAGAGACTTCTCACCGACTGCCACGATTCCGGCGTCAATGGCTTCATTGTCGTTGATCTTCCTCCCGAGGAGGCCGTTTCTTTCCGCAAGCTCTGCAACAAGGGCAGGTGAGTCAACGTCTTGGCCTCTCGTTGTTCAATTCCATGCTGATGGCCTTTCTAGCCTCTCATATGTCCCCCTCATTGCCCCCTCTACCTCGGACAACCGAATGAAGCTCCTGTGCCAGCTCGCCGACTCCTTCATCTACGTCGTCTCTCGCATGGGTGTTACCGGCGCCACCGGAACCCTCAACGCCAACCTCCCCGACCTGTTGCAGCGCGTCAAAAAGTACAGCGGCAACAAGCCCGCCGCTGTCGGTTTCGGTGTCAGCACTCGCGAGCACTTTTTGAGCGTTGCTTCGCTCTCCGACGGTGTTGTTGTCGGCAGCCAGATCATCAACACCATCAGGGACGCTCAGCCTGGTGAGGCTTACAAGGACGTTGAGAAGTACTGCGCATACCTGTCTGGCCGCGACTCTGACTCCAACACGCACGAGGTTGGCATGGTGGAGGCTCTCAACGCCGCCAAGGAGCCCAGTGGCGACAACGTCACCGTGAGCGACCGCATCACCGCCGAGCAGGACAGCGATCTGGTGGCTCAGCTGGCCGCTCTTCACGGCAAGATTCCCGAGCGATTCGGCGAGTACGGTGGCCAGTATGTGCCCGAGAGCTTGATGGACTGCCTATCTGAGCTCGAGGAGGGTTTCAACAAGATCAAGGATGACCCGTCCTTCTGGGAGGAGTACCGATCATACTACGAGTACATGGGCCGACCCGGCCACCTCCACATGGCGGAGCGACTGACGGAGCATGCCGGTGGTGCCAACATCTGGCTGAAGCGAGAGGATCTCAACCACACTGGTAGCCACAAGATTAACAACGCCCTTGGACAGCTGCTCCTGGCCAGACGTCTGGGCAAGACACGCATCATTGCCGAGACGGGTGCCGGCCAGCACGGTGTCGCCACGGCCACGGTGTGCGCCAAGTTTGGCATGGAGTGTACCGTGTACATGGGCGCCGAGGATGTGCGACGACAGGCGCTCAACGTGTTCCGAATGCGACTGCTCGGCGCCAAGGTTGTGGCCGTCGAGGCCGGAAGCAGAACGCTCCGCGATGCCGTCAACGAGGCTCTCCGCGCGTGGGTTGTCGAGCTGGACACGACGCACTACATTATTGGATCCGCCATTGGCCCGCACCCGTTCCCGACGATTGTGCGAACGTTCCAGTCCGTCATCGGTACCGAGACGAGGGCGCAGATGCTGGAGAAGCGCGGCAAGCTGCCGGATGCCGTCGTGGCATGCGTTGGCGGCGGCAGCAACGCTGTAGGCATGTTCTACCCCTTTTCCAACGACCCCTCGGTCAAGCTGCTGGGTGTTGAGGCGGGCGGCGACGGCGTCGACACGGCGCGACACAGCGCGACGCTGACGGGCGGCACCAAGGGTGTGCTGCACGGCGTCAAGACGTACGTGCTGCAGGACTCTCACGGTCAGATCTCGGAGACGCACTCGATCTCGGCAGGACTCGACTACCCGGGTGTGGGACCGGAGCTGAGCTCGTGGAAGGACAATGAGCGGGCCAAGTTTGTGGCGGCAACGGACGCGCAGGCGTTTTTGGGCTTCAAGCTCATGAGCCAGCTTGAGGGCATCATCCCGGCGCTCGAGTCTGCGCATGGCATCTACGGAGCGATTGAGCTGGCCAAGACGATGACCAAGGACGAGGACATTGTCATTTGCCTGAGCGGTCGCGGCGACAAGGACGTGCAGAGCGTAGCCGACGAGCTGCCCAAGCTGGGCCCCCAGATTGGCTGGGACCTGCGGTTCTAGATTGTTGTCGAATGGCGACGCATGATGATGATGTGGATCTGGGATTCAAAAAAGATACAAGGAAAACATGTCGAGCATTTTTCATGGCTGGAAATGACGGCTGGCGTTGTGTTGTAGACAGAAGGGCTCTTTTTTTTGTTTTGATACATCTAATATACAACATTGACGAATAATCTGTCCTCGTCTGCTTGCTCTCGTAGACACACATATGTATGTAATTGTCGGATCTCTATACCGTCGCCGTCGTCTCCTTGCTACCGCCGACTGCGTCGATTCCCTCGGCCGCATCAGCCGCGTCCAGCTCCTTGAGCAACATGGCCTCGTCCTCGTCAGACAGCTCCTCGAGCCCCTCGAAATCGGCAAGCTCGGCATCGCCAAGAGTAAAGGCGTCGCCCCAGGCCTCGGCCATCTTGAGCTCCTCGAGGGTGCCGCGGCTGCTGACGCTCAAGGGTCCCGGGGTAGCAAAGTCGAGTGCGTAGCGGATCACGTCGTCGCGGTCCTCGATGGGCCGCAGGGGCAGGCCGAGCTTTGCGCGCTCGTCGTTGAAGCGCTCCTGCACCGCGCGGCTCTGCAGCAGAAGCCAGCGCAGGTTCCAGCCGCCCGGGCCGAGCTCGCGGATGCGGGCGGGCTTGCTCTTGAGGAGGTACTCGGTGAGGCCGCCCTCGCGGCGGATCGTCTTGAGGACGCGGAGGGTGAGGCGGGTCTTTACGTTTGCGCCGAGGGCGGGGATGGGGAAGACCTTGACGTGGACGTTGGGGCGCCAGAAGCGGCGAGACTTGGAGGCGTGCTTGGGGGCGACGTTGTTGCCGAAGCGGATGCGGGCGGCGCCGTAGAGGCCGCGGTTGGACTGCTTGTAGACGCGGCGGTCGCCGTAGGGGTAAGGGGGGATGAGGCGGTCGGGCAGGCGGTGGGGCTTGATGGTCTTTGCGGCGCGGGGGGCCGACGAGGAGAAGCAGCGGGAGAGCCAGGCGGGCGCGGAGGCGGAGGAGGAGGCCATCATGACGGGACGGGCCATGATGGCGGCGGCGGTGGTCGGAGGGAACATGGCGGAGAGAGAGAGAGAAGCCGGGGCTGCGGGAGGGGGGATAACGGCGGCTTTCGGATGCGTAGAGGCGAATGCTCACCGGCGCAGCATCAAGAGGCGGGAGCAGGGTCGAGAGGCCGCAATTGGGCAATTGGGCAAATCGTCGTACGGGGGCGGGCTGATCTGCTGCTGCTCCGATGGAGATTTTGCAGTGTTGCAGCTGTTTGGTGGTTTGCACTGGGCGGCATGGGGAGATGATCCGGTTCCGGGGGATCGGAGAGAAAGTGGAGTCAGGTGACTGCGCGTAGGGGTCGTGACGGGGGTGCAAGCCATCGGGGAAACACACCGCCACGAATAGACTCTACTCTACTCTACTCTACTCAACAATCCATTTCCACGAATATGAGTAAACCACCGCCAGCTCCAATGCTGCCTCCCCTCGATACCGCTGTCCTCGCCGACAATCCCGACTTTGCGGCCCTTTACAAGACGCTTACCTCGGCGCTGCTCAACCCCGATGGCTCCACCCGCGCCGACCCCGCTGCCGCCGAGCGCGCCGCTGTCCGCCGAGTATGCTTCCTCTCTCTCTCTCTCTCTCTCTCTCTCTTCTTTGTTTCATATCAAGGCCACTGACAGCTGTAGGAACTTGATGAGAAGCGACTAGTCGCAGCAAGGCGCCATCTCCTCGCCAGGGCCGTTGCCACAGCCGTGCCCAGCGAATCTGGCGGCGGCACCAAGACCACGACGACACGCCTATCGCGACCGGCCTCACTTTCACTCAAGACGCAGCAGCAGCAGCAGCAGCAACAGCCCAAGCCGACGGCCTCGATATCATCCGAGCCAGATCCCCTCGCCGATCTACTCCTCCTCCTCCCGCCTCTGCTCTCCTCTGACTCGGCTCCGTCCCAGACTGACCTCGCCCTCCTCTTCTCCCACCCGCCCCTCTCTCTCCTCCCGGACCTCCTCCCGGACCTCGCCCCAACCGTCGCCGCCTCCCTCCGCTCCGCCGCTCTCTCCCTCTCCCGCCTCGCCAACCCATCCACCAACCCATCCTACCTCCACCGCCACATCCCCTCCCTCCCAACCGCCATCTCCGCCCTCTCCTCCACCCACGCCTCCTCCATCGCTTCCCTCTCCGCCGCCCGCCTCGAAACCCTCACCGCCCTCGCCGCCCTCCTCTCCGCCTCCACCGCCGCCTGCGCCGCCCTCCTCCGCTCCCTCGACGCAAAGCACACCGTCCTCGCCCGCTCCCTCGAGCTCCGCGCCTCCCACGCCGCCCTCGACGCCCAGCTCCGCGCCGCCACCGCCGCCCTCGCCCGCTCCGCCCTCCGCCGCCGCCTCTACGACCCGCCCGCCCGCGCCGCCCTCGCCGCCTACGCCCAACACCTCCGCGACGCCCGCCTCCGCGCCAACGACCGCCTGCGCGCCCGCCGCGCCCAGCTCGAGGATTACGGCGTCGGCGTCGAGGGCGCCCATGGCAAGGAGCGCGCCATGCGCGAAATGGCCCGTGTCTACCGCGACATGTCGAGGCAGATGGACGATGTCCAAGGGGACCTGGACCGTCTGCAGCACACCTAGGCCAGTTCGAGTTACGGGGATAACTAGACGGCCACCACAACAAGGACATCTGCCGCCAACACACTTGCATTTACGCATCGATACCCAATTACCATGCTGGCGACTTCGCAAGCCTACAATTAATACAACCCATGATTAATACGAGACAGTGTATGCTCCTCACACTAGTCACACACGCATCACGACTGCACCTTGTCATTTACGCATCACGACGCACATGACCACTGTTTATCCAGGTATTCGTACATTTTATTGTTTTTGCCTTGTACATGTATATGATTCTTCGCCATTCCTTGTCTGGTCTGCCTCGTCCAGGCCATCTAGGCTCTAGACTCGGGAGGGGTATTTGCAAGGCCATTATGCATTCCTGGCTCGTGACGTGTTTCCCCAAGAGTAGATTGAAAAACAGCCGTCCGGGCTTTCCCACCACACATCTCACCATCAAAGACCAAGCTTAACCCTTGACCTTGAAGATGGACTCGGCCAGACGGCCAACGTTCTCGCTGGTGATGCCGGCGACGGAGATGCGGCCGTCGCGGGTGGCGTAGACGGAAAACTCCTTGGCCAGGCGGTCCATCTCCTCGCCAGTCAGGCCGGTGTAGGCGAACATGCCAATCTGGTTGGTGATGTGGGTCCAGTCGTGCTTGGAGCCGAGCTTCTCGAGGTTCTCCTTGAGGAGGGCACGCATGGTGATGATGCGGTCGGCCATCTGCTTGACCTCGGCGAGCCACTGCTTGTACAGCGTGGGGCTGTTGAGAATCTCCGAGGCGATACGGGCGCCGTGGATGGGGGGGTTGGAGTAGAGGGGTCGGATGAGGATCTTGAGCTGCGAGTCGACGCGCTTCTTTTCCTCGGCGTCGGCGCAGACAAAGGAAAAGGCACCAACACGCTCACCGTAGAGACCCTACAGCATGTTAGCATTAGCATGCCAAACTCATCGTTGGCAAAGACCGTCAACGAGACTCACCATGTTCTTGGCAAACGACTGGCAGAGGGCAATGTTGTGGCCCTCCTGGACAAAGTGGCGGATGGCAAAGGCATCCTTGTCCGTGTCACCACTGGCGAAGCCCTGGTAGGCCATGTCGAAGAAGGCAAAGTGCTCCTTCTGCTTGACCAGGTCCGAAAGCTGCCTCCACTGCTCGGGGGTGGGGTCGACACCCGTGGGGTTGTGGGCGCAGGCGTGGAAGAGGAAGACGCTGCCGGTGGGGGCGGCCTCAATGTCGGCCTTCATGCCCTCAAAGTCGAGGCCAATCGTCTTCTTGTCGTAGTAGCGGTACTGCTCAACCTCGAGGCCGGCGTGGGTGAAGACGGCCTTGTGGTTGGCCCACGAGGGGGAGGGAATGTAAATCTTCTTCTCGCCGGGGAAGAACTTCTGGAGGAAAGCGCCGCCGACGCGGAGGGCACCGGTGCCCGAGATGGTCTGGGAGATGGCGATGCGGCCAAGGGCGGGAGAGTCGTTGCCGTAGGCGAGCTTGGCGGCGGCGGGAGGGAACTCGGGAACACCAGTGATGCCGGCGTACTCCTTGTTCATCTTGGCGTCGACGACCTTCTGCTCGGCCTCGCGGACCGAGGGGAGGACGTAGGGCTTGCCGGCGTCATCACGGTAGGCACCAACACCTGTGGAAAGACGGCGTTAACGGCTTGGCGCTTGGCCGGGGGTGGGAGCAGCAAGCTCCGAAGAACGGAGCAGCAGTCGGGGGGGAGCATACCGAGGTTGATTTTCTTGTCGAAGGAGTCGGCCTTGAAAGCTTCGGTGATGCCTGTGGAGTGTCAGCGGTTGGAAGAGAGAGAGGGTCGCAAGGGAGGAGGTGGCTACATACCGAGAATGGCCTGGAAGACAAAACAGACGCGATTGATCAGCAACGAAGCTCTCGGGAGGGTCAATGGTTAGAATGGAGGTAGCAACTCACGTCCTGGAATTGTTAGCAGGTGAATCCAAGTCAAGCGCAGCGCAGAGCGGGTGAGGAGATATGGAAGACATACAGGAGGACCCTGGGGGACCTTTGCCCAGAAAGAGGCGGCGCGGATGGCAGCCATGTGGACGGGA
Source organism: Pseudonectria buxi (assembly GCA_003693545.1). NCBI lineage: Eukaryota > Fungi > Ascomycota > Sordariomycetes > Hypocreales > Nectriaceae > Pseudonectria > Pseudonectria buxi. The sequence goes on along the minus strand of QUZG01000075.1, from coordinate 210,104 downwards.
CGCACAGCAGCGCGACGGCCGGCGACGCGGACAGAAGTGGACAGCATGATGGCGGTGGAGGAGGAGATGGTGAAGGTAATGGAGATGGAGGTGGTGGTGTTGATGGTGATGGAGGAAGAGGAAGAAGAAGAAGAAGAAGAAGAAGAGAGAGGGACGAGGGAGGAAAAGGCGAGGCGAGGCTGATTTTGGCTCGGATGGTGGTGGAGGTGGAGGTGGAGGTGGACCACTGTGAGTCGCCCTTCTCCGCACAGCGCTGCCAGTGCTAGTGAGTGCCAGCGCCAGTGCCAGTGAGTGCTAGCCCAGCTGCCGCCAGCTGCCGCCGCCTATTCCAACGCGCCTGCCTCCGCCGGGCCTGAACCTGGGCGCAGGCAAGAGCGATCGGGACGGGCAGGGCCAGGGCCAGGGCTCCTCTTGCATTGGCCAATGAGCATCGGCCGGGTGGTGCGAGACCGGGGTGGAGCTCCCTTTACCCCGGACCGTCGGATGGCCAGAATTGCCCATTCCTGGCATCGGTGAATTCCCTCTGGCCCTCCATGGCCCTCCATGGCCCTCTATTATTCCCTCGCTCAGTAAAGATTCCCTGCCGTTTCAAGGTGGGCTCGGATCAACCAGCTCAAGGGTCCTGAGTGGTGCGCGTACGTGCTTGATGCCAGCTCCCAATGCGTCATTCCTCCTCCTCCTCCTCTCTCTCTCCTCTTCTCATCCTCTCTTCTCCTGGCCAAGAGACAGCTCGGGTTCCTAGCTCGTCGTTCCGTTAAGCCCCGAAGACTGCCCCCCCCGAGCGTACTGGACTAGACGCATGCTAGCCATGGTAGCTCGCGCCATTAGATGGGATGGAGATGCTCTCATCATGCTATACAGCACCACGCCATGCCAGGCCATGCCATGCTGTACCATGCCATCCCACGCCATCCCACGCCATACGATCCCGGCTCCACGCCCCCCCCCATGTCTCAGCTGGAGCTCTCTCTAACGGATACCAAGGATACAAGGATTCCTCGCTCGCACAGACTTGCCGCTTCTGCCTCTGTCCCCGTAAATCCCCGCCGGCCCGGTTCTCCTGGTCCTGGAAGCGTCACCGCCAAAAAAGCAACAATTCTTTGCTTTGCCACAGTCATCAGGCAATGGATCCGCCCCTGCTCCGAAAAGAAGTGCTATGCAAGCTATGATATGCTACTGTCATGATATGTACAAGTCTATCAACGGAACCGTCACATCATGGCCAATTCCGCTCTCTCCCACAATTATCTCTGCCACAATTGTCTTTTCCATCCATGGCCTGCATCATGCATACCACCCTCCCACGGTACTGTAGCTAGATGCGACGTCGATACATCTCCGAATATGCTCCGACCAAGATCCGAGATATCGCCTCAACTTGTGACGCCACCTCTCCTCTCCTCTCCTCTCCTCTCCTCAGCTCACGCCTTGCTGTCGCCCTTGTGCGTCTCCTGAATCTGCTCATACTCAGTCATGACCTTTTCCTCCACCGTCTCCAGAAACACGTCCACCTTTGTCGACGCAAACTTGCGAGCGCTGACACCCTGCTCAAACAGCACGTCCAGCTCCGCAAACGTCCGCCCCCGCGGCTCCGGAAGCCGAAAGTACGTGTAGATGACGCACAAGAAGCAGATGCCTCCCTGTAGTTGTCCGTTAGCCTCTTGTTCCATTCGTTTGCGTCGAAACTATCCCCAAGCAACTCGGTAGAAGAAGAACAACATACCCAGAAGAAGCCCGTGTAATTGCTCCAGTTCCACGCCGTCGGGTTGAGCATGTACGGCGTCAATATGCTATTGACAATGCCCACAATGTTGCTAGATGACGCACCCCAGGTTAGCCAATTGACTCTTTGCCGCCTCGTTTCAACGCGTCTCTCTTTTGCAACACGTCTCGCATTCTCGCCGGCCCAAGGAAAACTCACTATAGGTTTCGCCCCAGCACCACCGTCTTAATGTGCAGCCGCCGCGACGACAGCTCGCCCACCAGCGAGTAGCACACGGTGCCCACCGTCAGCTGGTAAATCAGCGCCCACACAATCATGATGCTGCCCGTTGCCATCGACGCCTGCGCCCGCGCCGAGTCGGGCGCCAGGCCCAAGAAGCCCAGCACCAGCAGCATCGCGCACAGCCCGCACAGCCCGTACAGGTATAACGTCCGCCGCCCGATGCCCAGCGACATGAGGCCCCACGCGCCAAAGACGCCCGCCATGTTGATGCCGTACTGGCCCAGCGCAAACGAGTAGGCCTTGTCCGACGACAGACCGGCCTGCTCGAGGAAGTAGGTCGAGTAGTTGGAAAACGAGTTGCCGCTGAGGTTCTGCATCGCCCACACCATGCACACCACCTCGGTCCGCCGTAGGTCGACACCCTTGAAGCAGTCCCAGTACGACGCGCCCGACGTCAGCCTCTTCTCCAGCGCCGTCGTGTGCACCATCATGGCCACCGTCTCGTCGGCGTCAAACTCGGTCTCGCGGTCCAGGCTCGTCAGCCGCAGCAGCGACGCCTTGGCCTCCTGGGTCCGGCCCCGTCTCACCAGCCACCACGGCGACTCGGGTGCAAAGTAGATGCCGATACACAGGGGCACCGGCCACATCCATTGCAGGGCGTAGGGGATACGGTACGCCCACTCGTCGTTGCGGTCCAGCATCGAGTGAATAACGCCGATGCCAATCTCCTGGCCCAGGCCCCAGCAGAAGTTGACGTACGTCGTCAGGTAGCCACGCAAGGCCACGGGGCACACCTCGGAGGCGTAGGTGATGGTGATGGTCTGGAAGATGCCCCAGGGGATACCACACATGATTTCGGCGGCCAGCAGCGTCTGGATGTTTTGCGCCGTGAAGAAGAGGGCCGTGAAGCCGGCGAGCCAGACGAGGCAGGCCATGACGGTGTAGCGGTAGCCCAGGCGCTCCGAGACGAATCCGTTGATGAAGAGGCCGATGATTTCACCACAGTTGGCACCCTGACCGAGCACTGGTCAGCCGTCGCGTGCGTTACATCAAGTATCCATGACTTACATTGCTCAGGCCGGCTTGCCAAGCGGCTGGCACCTGGTAGGTACCATCGGCACCGAGTACACCGTACTTTTTGTTGAACTGGGGGAATGCGTCTGGCCAAGGTGGTCAGTCAGCATGAACAGGACATGTACGTATCTTACTACACCACATGTATACAATGACGAGACAAGACAAGCAAACAGCGAGAGACGAGAGAGAGCAAGGCAGACGGGCACAACACGGGAGACGCACAAAAGTTGTTGACGAGGGAGATGTCATAGCCCTCCATGACAATGCAGGTGGAGATGAGGATGCTCCAGGCAATGGCCTTGGGATACAGGTTAATGCCCTGGCGCAGCGTCATGTTGCGCTCCTTGTGGGCGGCGGCGCGGGCATGGTTGATGATGGCGGCATGGGCCTTGCCGGCGTCGTCGTCGTGATGGTCGCCGGGGGCGGCGGCGGGCGATGGCGAGACATTGGCGGCGGTAGCAGCGTCGGCCTCTGGGCTGGAGTCAAGAGTGGCACCCATGGTGTGATGGTGAAGCGGAAGCTGGAGCGGATGCCAGTCAAGGCAATGCTGGAGATGTAACGGTACGGCGTCTAGCACAGCAGCACAGCAGCACAGCACAACACAGCACAGCACGGCACGGCTGGCTCTGGCTCTGGCTCTGGCGTGGGCACCCCTTGCTGAAAAGGGATGAGATGTTGGCCTGAAACGGAACAACCGGAGCCGTTATGGGTCTGGGTTGGTTCGCGATTCGCCGCGCCGTGGACGGAACCGTTGGGATGTCAAGGATGGGGCCTTAGCTAGCCATGTAGTATAGGTAGCGAATGTGTGGCGCTGGCGATGTGGGTGGGTTTGGGCTGTCCAGGTTAGCCGCTGGCAATGGAGGGAGAGAGGAGATGGAGGAGGAAGGGGAAAAGGTGAGTGAGAGGGACAAGGTGATAAATGGGGATGCGGAAACAGGCAGAAAGATTGTGTTAGTGCGAGTGGGTATCACAACGCACCATTCGATAGCATGTGGTCGTTGCTCAAGGTTGCGATGGAGTTGACGGCCAGTATTGGACTCGGTAGCTAATACTGGCTGGAAAGTAGTCGACTGCCTCAGCTGCAAAGAAGAGCCAAGCTCTGGGCTTTTTGATGCATCCAGTCCATGTCCATGTCTGCCCGGCCTGCCGTCGGCCAGATCTCGACTTGGTGGAGAAATCCGTGTCAGAGCATGGTGCTAATTAGGCCGAGATGGAGTGACCGAGGCCTCAGCCGCACGTGTCATGTTCTCCTCGGGATGGATGGTGATGTTGTCCGAGGCCTCTTGTAGTAGGTATGTGAAAGAAAGAGAAGAAGAGGAAGATGGAGTTGCTGTCTGTGAATGTGCCAAGGAATCAAGTGCCGCCTTGTTCCTGAGGCTCTGCCAGGGCAAACACCGCTGAGGCTCTGCGGCTGCAGGGCCTGCGCCACAATGTGAATACGGAGTACCGAGATTGTGGCTGAGCTGGCCATTGATGAGACCAGCAAGTTACCACGATGGCTATTAGAGATATTTACAGTCTTTGGTGGAATTGCACTGAAATTCTGCTTGGATACAAGTATAGTACAGGTATTTGTATCTGGTGGCTGGATGCTTGACTGGACCAACATGTGTCTGGGCGACCACTTACACACCGCCATCACCAACATCACCATCACCACCCTCACTTCCTCTTCCACACATCCCTCCACCACTCCCTAAGCCCATAGACCTTCTCCTCCGCCTCGAGATGCACCTTGACATCCCCCCCCCCCACAAACCTACCCAGCAGCCCACCCCGCTCTCGCTCCGCCGGCGCCGGCCCCATGACGCCGGAGCCGCTCCGCCGCCCCGCCGCCCGGTCCCGAATCTCCCCCGCCAGCTGCGGCGCCACCTCGGCAAAGCACGCCCGCAGCTCCCGCTCCAGCGCATAGTACGGCTTCTTGGCCAGGTCCGGCGCCATCAGGTTGTAGCTGCGCGTCAGCCCGTTGAGCCGCTCCACGCTCAGCGCCATGTACGCCTGCTCCGCCCGCTCCCAGTCGGCGTCGCGGAACGGCCGGCCGATGGCCGCTGCTCGGGGAGTGCTCTCGGCACCGCTGCTTTCCTCCTCCGCTTCCCCCGTATGGTGGCCCGTAATGACCGCCCCGGCCGTCTGCTTAGTCTGCGGCCGCACCCGCGGGTTGTGCACCTCCTCCGCTGCCGCCGCCGCTTCCGCCCTCGCAATCTGCTCCTCGAGCGAGCCGCCCTTTGCGGATATCATGCGCGCCGCGTGCCGTCGCCAGTCGTTGCGCAGTCGCGCCCGGAACACGTCTCGCGCCTTGACCAGCTCCTGCTGCTTCTCGATCCACGGCGGCACAATGTCCTGCCGCTGAATCATCTTGTTCATGATATACTCGGTCGTGTCGATGAACGGATTATCAGCCCGCGCGTCCCTCTCCACGCCGGGCCCCCGCGGGATATTGCGAAACTGCCCGCGCGCAATGGCATCCTCGATGCGCTGGTTCGCCATGGCCACCAACCCGCCCACGGACGCCGGAACCCCGCGGGCACCGGGCTCGAAGCGCTCGCGGAGTAGTCGCCGCCGCTCCTCGCGCTCCTGGGCCGTCATGTCGCTGCCGCCGTCCTTGAGGCCCATGCCCGTGTACGTCGCGGCCCGATCCCGCGCCGCCGCCGCCTTCTCCCCCGGCGAGCGCGCCGGCTCGCGCTTCAGCCGCATGTCCACCGGCGGCGGCTGAAACGTGCCCCGGAGGCTGGGCCGGAGCGGCTTCCGGGCGTCGTCGAGCATGCGCAGCACCGCGTCGGCCGTCTGCTCCTCGCCCGTCCACGCCTGCGCCGTGGCAATGTTTCTTGAGCCCTCGCCGACGGCCGACGAGAGGCTGGCTTCCGAAAGGGCGCCCGCAAAGTCGTTGCGGAACTTTGCGTCGGCAATCTTGTCCAGAAGCTTCGTCTTGAGCTCCTCCGAGAAGCCTGCGTCCTCGATGGCGCGCCGCCCCGCCGTGCCGCCCGTGAGGAGCGCCTCTTCGGTGGCTTCCTCCAATCGACGAGCCATTGCCCCCGGCTGCTGCGTCCCATCCTTGGCCTTGGAGGAGTCGTCGTCGTTGGGCTTCTTCTGCGTGGCGTCCTGGTCCCGAGGTTGGCTCGAGTACTTGGCCACTGGTAGAGCCGCACGGCGAGATGCCTGCCAGCAGCGCCGGCACACAATGGCACCAAGGCCCAGAGAGTGAGACATGATGCCGCAGTGAAGACGGTGAGAAGATGAGGATTCACACAAGTTTAGACTTGGATTGTCATGGTGAAGAGTCGATGAGATGGATGGTGGTCGGGTGGCAAGCCATGATGAGCTGATTAGTCATCCATCATTTGCTCTATCAACAACACCATCACCACCATCACCATGTAAGAGGTGAGATTTACGTGGTCATCATGTAACAGGAGGAACGTTTTAACAATCATTATGAAACTTCTTCCGGTGGTAGATGACCACAAGGCCATGCCACCACAGCCGGGCAATCATTATAATTACTCATCAGTCTCATCTCGTCCCTCGAGAAACACAAGTACACATGCTCCCAACCCCAGAGCAACATGCTCGCTTTCCCAAAGCCCTTGCGTTCCCGTTGCTATAATTCGTACAGATTCTGGGGCTAATCCTGCCGCCGAGAAACTACCCGCTTGCACCTCTTTTATACATGTTCCTCGTCCCAGTCACCAGACTCCCTTTTTGTCCAAACGCAAGTAGAAGTGAAATAGATGGAATCATAGTATAGCTGGTTTGTAAATGTCCTTTTGCAGGGCCTCGTCAGTCATTTCATGCCGTCTGTTGGCTATATCCGCCCGCCTTCGACGACTTCCCGCTCGAGAATCTCGACTCGGCCAGACTCGCCCGTCCGTCGTCGCTCCATCACCCAGCGAGTCTCTCCGCTGTCCTCCTCCTTTATATATGATATACTGTCCGCTGAGCCCTTGTGTCGGTGGCCCATGCCGGGACGCCGGGGTATGGATGCAGGCCGGTCCGATATCTGGTTGGCCTCAATGGGACTCACCAGCGTCGACGTGCCCGCTCCGTCCAAGTCTGTCACCGGGGATACGGCGCCCGAGTATTGACGATTCGCCGACGCAAGCGTATGTGACCTTGGTTCCTGGGTCTGCAAGTCTCCGTTGGACGTGATTGGTGCGGCGGCCGTAGTTGTGAATGACCCCATGCCCGTCGTCAGTGTTGGGCTCCCGGAGTTGCTAGCATCTTCCGAGTCGTGGCTGACGTTTGAGAGAACCGAGTTCTTTCGTGCGTGGTACGCCGTCGGGCTCGAGAATGTCGGGCCTCCCCAAGGGGAACTCGCAATGTCTCCCCTCTCTGAGCGGGGAGAGCCCTGGCTCGAGACCAGGCTCACCTGCGAGCTGCCCCAGGCCTTTGAGCGCAGCCGCAGCAGCGCCGACAGGCTCATCTCGTCACCGCGATCGCCCATGAGTGCGAGCTGCGCCAGCCCCGGGCTCTGAATGGGCGTCCCCGGACCGAAGCCGGCCATGCCCAGGCTCATGATGGAGTTGCGGTTCGAGTACTCGGACCGTTCCGTAATGGGCGTGAGGTTGGGCTCGCGCGAAATCATGCGCCCGCTGGTGCTGCGGTCAAGGCTGCCCTTGGGGCCAAAGAAGCCGCCGTTGGCGTACTCGTAGTCGATGGAAGAGCCGGAATCCCGCGGGCCGGCCTGCTGGCTGATAGGCGCTGAGTAGAAGCCAAACTCCTGGCCATACCAGCCGTCCGAGTCCTGAGCCAGCGCGCTGGCGTTTGCCTCGGCAATGATGGCGTCGTCGTCAAGCTCAAAGTCGGCCATGTCTTCGTACGAATACGTATAGTTGGTAAAGTCGTCTTCCCGCCATGACCCGTCCCGGTGCGGTGTGCTTGGCGAGCGGCCGGGCTCGGAGGATGGCGGTTCATCCGGCGTTGGCGACGTGCCTCGCTGGAACTTGCCCGACGCAACGGCCTTGTGAGCGGCGGCGACGAGCGCAGCCTGGTATGCTGCCATGGTGTCTTCGCTAGGGGATGCCGGCTTGGGCGAAGCTGGCTTGGGTGAGGCTATCGTTGGCGAAGCTGGGGCAGGGCTTGCTGCTTCTACCGGCTCAGGCGACGAGGCGGCTTCCTTGGCCTCGTTGAGCAGTACGCTCAGCGACGTGTGTGTCGTCGACTGGGAGACGGGGCCAGACTGGGCCGACATGTGCGAAGTCAGGTCGGACTCACGGCGAGGTGCGCCTTCGGTGGCGACACGTCGTTGCGACTGCGCCTGTGCGAATGCGCCGGGAAGCGGGCGGCCAAACTGGTCAGTGTCATTGTTGTCAAAGATGGATTCGTCAAAGGGAGTGTCGTCCCATTCGGGAGGAGCCGCCAAGTCTTCGGCAAATTCATTCTTTTCATAGTCAATCATTCCATCGTCAAAATAAAGGTCGTCGCCCGCGTTCCGAGGGAGATTGGCCGGAGACAGCTGCTGGTTCTGCTGGAATGCAGTCTCGTTGGTTGCTCTGGCTTCCTCAACAAGCCCTAGGCCCTGGATTCCCAGCCCTTGTAATTGCGCATCGACACTCGCGATGATGGGTTGGAACGGAGCAGCGGGTGATCCGGGTGACAAGTGGTTTGGTGTTGGCACGGCAGACATATCCTGGGTCGTGGCGTAGCCAATGGCTTTGCCGTCCACATCACGGGGCGTGGGCATAAACCCTACGCTGCGTGGACTCGTTACTTCAGATGCCGGGTTGGATCGCTGGAAGACGAAGCCCGCAAAATTCTCCTGGTCATTGTCGGGGTCCCCCTGAGAGTTCAGACCATTGCTTGGGTCGTCGACTATGTCGTCGCCAAAGTCGTCATCGCCCGCCATGTTGATCTCGTCCTCGGGGTACAAGGATTCGTCATAGTCGGCATTGACGCCTGGAATCCGCTCCTCGAGTCCGTCGTCGTCCATCATGGCATCGTAGTCAAAGTCATCTTCCATGTCGTCAAAGCGCGAGTCGCGGTGCGAGGGACTGTTGGCCGTCTTCTTTTCCAGTTCGCGCTGGCGATGTCGATCTTCAAGAATCTTCTCCTGCTCAGCGGCGCCAATCATGTCAAAGCTGAAGCGCGACGAGGTGCTCTTCATGTGCTTTGGTAGCGCCGACGGCGGCACATCTTTGCCAGAGATTCCAGAGAGCGAGGCACCTCTTGAGCGCGCAGTGCGCATGGAAGATGCTGCAGATCGGGGCAGTCCTGCGATGTCGGCTTTGATGAGCCTGGAAGCCAGCGACATACGCGGCTGGACAGAGACGGGTGCCCCATCCTTGGGAGGAACTGGAGGGGCGCCCTGGGAAACAGACCGGGACGCAGACTGGGACCCAGACCGCGACGATGAAACAGACGCTACGTCCTGCGTGGGCAGCTTATCTTGTGACGATCCGGCGGCTGGCTTCGAGGCTAAGGGCGCATCTTTTCTGGGGCGTGGCGCGCTAAAGTCGTGGACGCGGGTGCCCTTGATGCGCGGGTCATACACAGGCTCATCACCGCGGCTTCCTTTGGACAGGGCGTGCATTTCGGGAACATATTGGGATGCCTTGCGACGCATCAAGAGGGTCGACATGGGGTTCTTGAGGAAGGGCAGGCCCTTTTTCGGCTTGGGTTGTTCGATGTTGGTGGCGGGCTGCGCAAGCAAGGGCGCATCCGAGGCCAGGCGGGTGCCTGCAGGCCGGCGGCCGGTTACGACAGGGCCCGGGTTGTGGAAGTCGGTCTTGGTCTTGGAGGGTTTAGAGGCTGGTTGAGTCGGGTATGAAGAAGACGAGTGGGTGTGGGTGTGGTTGTCGATGGAGTCATTGGCCGTAGCATCAGCAGCCTGGGCGGCAAGGTCGCGTTGGTACTTTCGAAGAGCGACGCCGCCGATGAAGCCCGAGTCCCCAGTGTATGGCGACCGGGCAGCCGGGGACTGGCGAGAGTCGTAGGTGGCATCTCGTGGAGAGTCGTTGGATGGCGCAGCATCGGCAGTGGTAACGCGCGTGATGGGCGGAAGAGTAGGAGGCCCGGTTGGAGAGCTGGCCGAGGCGGGACGACGGTCGGGAGAGAAGGGATCGGGAGTGTTCTCGGAGGCTGGAGAGGCGGGATTCGAGGGACCCCGGCGGTGGAAGCGAAGATGGGACAGCATGCTTGGGGAGGATGAGGTGTTGAGGCGCTGAGCTGCTGCTGCGATTGTAGACTAGACGGAGAGACGGCGGCAATGGGATGCAGGCGAGACTAGCATGGTGTTGGGAGCGGAAGTAGGCGCATCATCGGTCGAAGCTAGTCTGGAGGTTGTGGCTGGTGGTTGAGGGTTGAGAAGTGAGATTATGGAGGGGCGGATCTTTTGGATTGCGGTTGAGCAAGGAAGTGGGGGAGGAAAGAAGAATGGAGGGGGACGTATGTGTAGAGCAGATATATATGGATATAGAGTAGAGCAGACTAGAACAGAGCAATAGCGCAGAGTAGAGCAGAGTAGAATAGAGAGTAGTTGTAGATGTAGATGTAGATGTAGATGAGTTGGTGGTGTTGTGCGGTCGAGGTGCCGCATCCGGGTTGGGCCACCGAGGGAAATTGGCTGCACGTGCATCTGCATCCATGGATCCCAAGACGTTTAAAACAACGGCGCCGGCAATTCAACCCAGCTCAACTCGACGATGCGTTCAATGGTTCCATCGGCAGCGGCGATAATGACGGATCAGACGAGCAAATCCTATTGCGAGCGGCCAAATGCGCCATGACCATGAGACATTGTCACGCAGCCGGCGCCTGTTTGCAGGCGAGACAGAGACAGAGACAGAGACAGAGACAGAGACATAACAACAGTCAGAGACGGCATATCCAGGGCAGCCAATGTTGATCCATCCCATGGCCTTCTCCCTTGTGCTCCAGCCTCCCTTTGTCTACTTGCATCCCTCGAGAACTGCCAGAATCACACGGACAAGACGAGATGGCATCATCTGCATCGGAAGCAGCCAGCAACTTGGCCGCCGACTGCATCAGTGCCTGTCTCACATTGGCATTCTCTCCGGCGTGATACCCAACGTCTCTGCTTCATCGACAAGCCCCGTCTGCCGTCTGCCATGTGGAAGCCACGGCTAGTCACCATCGTCTGCTACTATTCTATTCCCCGTCAATACTCAATAGTCCGACGCAGCCACAGGCAGCCTCCCTTCCATGGCCATCGCGAGATTAAGGTTGGAATTGCAGGGATGTTAGCCCCCGCTAGCCGGCCCCTAGGAGCCCCTAGGAAACTCTAGGAACCGCTGTCAGTGCCTGGGCGACTTGTGGGCGTCCATACTTACTCGACATTCGATACTTGATACTTGAGACTCGGTCCTTGCGGCATGATGGAGATCCATCTCTAGATGCTGGCTTGATCAATCATCTGCATGACTCTCGAAACTGCAAGACGCCATCTAGAGCAACTGCAACTGTGCTCACCTACCTATAGAGTACCATGGAAACGTGGAATCTCAGTCTTGAACCTGCAGCAACGCCGCCAAGCCCAGCATCCCGTCTCTTGGCGCAATCAATCCCAATCCCTGGCACTCTGTAGACTTGATCCCCCTCTTCCTCTTCCTCTTTCTCTTCTTCATCCATCCTTTTGCCCTTCTCATCGTCTTACACTGCCTGGCTTTGCCCTGCATAGCGTCCATCTACTCGCCTGGATGGCTCCCTGACTGACTCCCGACTCCCTGATGCCTCGCCCTTCTTCTTCCCCCTTCATGTCGATATTCGCCCGTCTCTCCCTTGTTCCTCGATAGTCTCCTTTCCGAATCATAGCCCCGCGCCAATCATGACCTCCTCCTCCAAGACATCCGACTCCCTCGCCAGCCGCCGCGGCCTCCGGACCGTCGCCGTCTTCTGCTCCAACCGAGCTTTCCGGGGCACCCGCGGACTCATCTTCCAAGCCGCCGTATTTTTCTTGACTGTCTACTTTCTCCTCGGCTCTGGCTCTCGTGGCTTATCTTCTTGGCTGCCGTCGTCATCCTCCAAACCCCGCAATGCCAGGACCGACAACTTGCGCATTGTTGTCTTTGGCTCTCCAGACCTCGTGGGGAGTGCTCCTGACATGAGGCACGGAGACCAGGACAGACTATCCTGGACTCAAGAGCTCTGCAAAGAGGTACTCATAGCCCCGTTGCTAGACAACTTTATGTATACGTATTCAAGTGTCTGACTTTGAAACATAGCTCAAATGCTCGTCGCATCTTTCCTTTGTGCCTGCCAGCGCCGACCGCAGCCTCACTTCCAATCTCATATACGCCGACAAACTGCGCGCCTTACAAAATACGACCGCGGCAGACGTGAATAAAAAGACTACTCTAGACTATAGCTTCATCGCTGAGCAGTATCCGGTCCCATCTGACATCCCCGACCTTGCCGCCCAGGTCCAACACTTCCTCTCCATGCCCTCACCTGAGACACCACCTCACGAGACGCTCTGGGTCTTTACCTTTGGGACCTGGGATATCTGGAACCTGGCTTCGGTGCCCGGCATCGCCGAGGATACTGTCCATTCCCTTGTCAGCCACATCTACGAGCAGGTTGAACTGCTGTATCGGCATGCTCTGGACCCCAAATCCATTGCCTTTTCCGACTTTTGGACTAGCAAGACGGAAGATGAAATCAAAAGACTGACTGACAGCAAATCCGCCAAAGAGGTTGACCCGCGACAGTTGGAAAACTTTCGAGTGCTTATACCTCAGCTGTTTGACATGTCGCTGGTTCCCGGCTGGCGTACACGGCCTCCGCCCATGTATCCTTTCACCCCCCGTGAGCAGATGCGCAACGCTGCAGTTTTGACGAGGATGTGGAACGAGGAGATTGATCTTGGGATGAATGAGTGGATGGATAAAGGGTCCGCTCAGCCGGATGGTATGGAGCCGGAGACGGCAGTGGAGATGTCGCAATCCGACCAGTATTTGTCAACAAAGGTGCAGCCCAGAGAAGCCGTTGAGACAAGCGAGGATTCTCTGCCCGTCATATACGCCTCCTATCCACGACGCAGTGGCTGGCAATCAGATCCGGTGTCGGGAATCCGAAAGGCAATGATGGAGGCGGACATGCGGCGGACGGGGATAAAAGACTTGTTGGGCCATGGGTCAGTTCCAGCGAGCGACCCGATGTGGTTCTTGGACGTTTTGGAACCCTGCCTATCAGTCATGAGCGGTGAGAAAGCTGACGAGGCAAAGACGATGAGGGAGTGTGAGGTCCCAGATGACCATCTGTTCTACGATGACTTTACCATTAGCTCGCGGGCTACGACATACCTGGCCAAAGTCACCGCAGAGGGTTTATTGGAAGAACTGTTCTGAGAAAGCGCCTCGGGAGGCAATGGAAGAAGAACTGTTTGAGCGTTGATTTTAGAATTAGGAATGAGTTTGAAAGCGAGGCATCATTGGGCGTTGGTATGGATGGCGACTGATTGATTAACTGGGTGTTTAGATGCGAAGATACCCTGTACATACAGTAGCGTGGATAACAGAAGAATGAGATATGCCGTCTAGATATATTTTCACAGTAGTATTCATCCCAAAAAGCCGTCTACACACTTGGTTAAAATCCTCGTGGTAAGTAAAGGCCGGCCGGACTCGGGATCGGTGGGGCGCACGGAACAGCGCCACAGCCGGGACCGGCTGACGGAGCTGTGGCTGGGGCCTGCACCGCCTTAACTGCCTATTGCATTGCAGGTGACCCAAGCATCACCAGCCCCTCGTATCTTTGCAGCTCTGGCGTATTGTGACTCTTTTGTCTTTGTTGCCTCTGAGCCAGCTGCCCACGTGCTGGATGGACATGATGCCTGCAGTCGCGGACGTCATGGCAGCTTCCGAGGTTGCATCGGGGGAAGAAGAGGTCACGGGAGGGCTTGTGAGATGGCTGAGTTGGGGGGCAGGTAGTTGGCGACGGTGCGTTGTTTAGGCGTCGACTTGCTACTGACAACGACTAGACGAGACTCATTTACTTTGGACATTGTCGTCTCCTTGATGGGGGGACAGAATATCCATCAATAACTGGCCCATTCCTCGTCTCGACGTCTTCATCACGGGCTTCGGTGCGCAGGCTGCCCACAACTGACCCAGGCCCAACCAGCTGATCACCATCGTTACGGCACGAGATCGCTGGCAGTCAGCCTGATGGCGCAGACGAGGCACTACAGGTAGAAGTGGTCGCGTGCAATCCTTCCATCTCGTTGCTTTATCTCTCGCTTGCTTTCCCTCGCCATGGCGTCGACAAAGCCAACGTCTTGTCCCCCACCGCTGGATATCATCACCACTGCCGCCGAAATGCAGTCCCGCACGAGACAAGCCCACAACTTCTCGGCCGTCGAGGCCTCGCTGCCCGGCTCCGCCAGGCCGTCGACGTCGTGGATCAACCGCCTCGCCCGCATGGTGCCGCCCCTCGGCAAGCCCGTGTCGAGCCGCGACGTGGTCTGGATGTTCGACAACACGGCGTACCGCAACCCGCGCAACAAGAACCGCTGGGAGGCCGAGTTCGTCACGGCCGTGTTTGAAAAGGACGCCGAGTGCTCCGTTGCCGACATGGTCAGCCGCGTGGCCGGGATCCTGGGCCTGGCCGACGACGCCGCCGAGAGACAGACGATTGAGGACCGGCTGCTGCCGTTTCTGTGGAATGTGAGGAGGGCGAGGGTCGTCAAGGTGCTACACGAGGGCGCGGAGCTGAAGCTGGGTCCGACGGGGGTCAACGGCGTCGCGGCGGGTGTGATGCCGGTGGCCAAGGCCAAGAGCGGCGTCATTACCAGGAGCAAGGCGGTTGTGCCCCAGGGCACCGAGGGCATTAAAGAGATGCAGACGGTGTATGCCGGCGAGGAGGGATGGGGTCTCATCTCTGGTAGGTTTGGATTGGTATCCGACTGTGAATGCCGCCTGCTCACTCATCCAGACATTGACGACACCATCAAAGTCACGCTGACGAGCGACCCCCTCGGCATCCTCACGTCCACCTTTGTCGACGACTTTGCGCCCGTCGCCGGCATGCCCGCCCTGTACGCCGCCCTCGCGCGCATCCTGCCCGCCGACTCCCCCTGGTTCTACCTCTCGGCCTCGCCGTACAACCTATACCCGCTGCTCCGCGACTTTCGCGAGCGCTTCTTCCCGCCCGGCACTCTCGTACTGCGCGACTCGAGCTGGCGCACCCTCGCCGGCCTATTGAGCGCCCTCACCGTCGCCACCGAGGAGTACAAGGCCGACCGCCTGCGCAAGATTCACGGCTGGCTGCCCCGGCGCAAGATGATTCTCGTGGGGGACTCGACGCAGACCGACCCAGAGGCGTATGGCGAGATGTAAGTTTCCTCCTGGATTGTCTAGATTAAGAAGATGCTAACCGAATGGACCAGTTTCCGCGAGTTCCCCGGATGGGTCAGGCTGGTGCTCATCCGCAAGGCGACGGACGTGGCGTCGCTCGGCATCGAGGAGAAGAATGCGCCAGAGCGGTTCGAGCGTGCGTTTGACGGCGTGCCGCGCGATGCGTGGCATGTGTTTGAGGATCCGGCCGATTGCCTCAAGCTGGTGAGGGATGCTGTCAAGAGAGGATGAGTTGGGGGTTGCTGTCGTTGAATTTGATAATGGCCCATGTTTGGGCTGGACGGGCGGCCCTTGGGTTTGGATTCCTGATATCCCATATTGTTGTATTATTATCCCTTCATGGTTACGTTCTGGTGGCCTTTTCGATAGTACCCTTTGGAATAGTGTTTTTGACTTGGGCCGTAGTCTTGGACGAGCCCAAAGGTTCCTCGCGAATAGACTCGTTTTGAAGAATGGCACTTGTCTGATGATGCCTGACGCGATCAAGTATCTCGAGCTCATCCATTCAATCATGTCCGTCGACCCTCAAGGTCCGGCTTCGACAAGTCTTGCTCCATATCGCCTGTCCGCATCTTATTGACTGCTTTTTTTTGTCTATTCCTTTCGCCCCCGAGGCTTGTTGTATATCCATCCCCCCCCCCCTTTTTATAACCGAGAGTCAACAACCATTAAACGCCCAATCCGCTCATATATCCTTGTTTCCCTCACAGCCAGTCTACTCCAGCATGGCCCGGAGAACCTCAATCTGCTCGAGGACGGTGGCCTTGCTGGCGCCGCCCTTTGCGGTGCGGCTCTCGACGCTCTTCTCATAGTCAAACACCTCGAGAACGTCGGCCTCGAAGCGGGCGTCAATGGCGCGGAGCTGCTCGTGGGAAAACTCATTCATGGGGATGCCCGTCTGCTCAGAGTGGGCGACGCAGCGGCCCGAGATGTGGTGGGTCTCGCGGAAGGGGACGCCCTTGCGGACGAGGTAGTCGGCGAGGTCGGTGGCGAGCATAAAGGGGTCGAGGGCGGCCTTCATCTTGTCCGGGTTGATGGTGAGGGTGGAGAGGACGCCGTTGGCAATCTGGATGCTGTCCGAGACGGTCTTGACGTGGTCGAGCATGGGCTCGAGGCTCTCCTGGAGGTCTTTGTTGTAGGTGCTGGGCAGGCCCTTTTGCGTCATCATGAGGCCGGCCATGTGGCCAAAGGCGCGGCCGCTCTTGCCGCGCAGCAGCTCGAGGCTGTCGGCGTTCTTCTTCTGGGGCATGAGGGAGCTGCCGGTGGAGTAGGCGTCGGCGAGGCGGACGAAGCCAAACTCGGCCGTCGAGTAGATGATGAGGTCCTCGGCCCAGCGGGAGACGTGCTGCATGAGCATGCTGCCCCACTGGAGCGTCTCGGTGACAAAGTCGCGGTCGGCGACGGCGCCCATCGAGTTCCACAGCAGGCCCTCGAAGCCGAGCTCCTGGGCCATCATGTCGCGGTCGATGCCAAAGGGGTTGCCGGCGAGGGCGCCGCAGCCGAGGGGGCTGCGGTTGACGCGGCGGATGACTTCGCGCAGGCGCTCGAGGTCGCTGGCAAAGGCGAGGCCGTAGGAGAGCATCCAGTGGCTCCAGCGGACGGGCTGGGCGCGCTGCAGGTGGGTGTAGCCGGGCATGACGTGGTCGAGCTCGGCCTCTGCGCGGGCGGCGACGAGCTTGAGGAAGCTGGCGAGGTGGGCCTCAATCTTGCGCAGCTCGTCGCGGAGCCACATGCGCATGTCGCAGACGACCTGCTCGTTACGGGAGCGGCCCGTGTGCAGCTTGCCGGCCACGTTCTTGCCAATGAGCTCGCCGAGGCGGCGCTCGTTGGCCGTGTGGATGTCCTCGTCGATGCCCGAGACAATGTTGAAGGCGCCGGCGTCCCACTCGGCCTGGACCTGGAGCAGGCCGGCCTCGAGCTGGGCGAACTCGTCCTGGGTGATGATGCCGGCCTTGGCATTGGCGCGGGCAAAGGCGATGCTGCCGAGAATGTCCTGCTTGTAGAGGACGCGGTCGAAGAAGATGCTCTCGTTGTACTTGACCATGAGGGGGTCAAGGCCGCCTGGAGAGGAGAGGAGAGGAGAGGAGAGTCAGTCGGGAGAAGCAGAGCTGGAGACGTGATGGGTGAGTCATGGCGTACCAGTGAAGCGGCCACCCCAGAGCATGGCACCCTCGGGCTTGGGATCGGAAGCCATGTTGATGGGGGATGTGAGTGACGAGAGAGAGGAGGATGAAGAGGTGAGGTCGAGAGGAATGGATTATCGAGGTGCAGTTGGAGTTGAGCTGGTGTTGGTGTTGAGATGTGTTGAGGATGGAAAAATTAGGGAGGGCTTGTTTTGGCTGGAGGGCAGTTGAATTGTCCTATCAGGGCGGGCGATAAGGCAAGCTGCAGGTACTGGATGCGTCACAGGGTACGTATTCTTGCCATGACACGGCCTTGGATTCATGAGACGGATGATGGATTGGACGATGGATTAAGATATTCAATAGCATATTGGGACTAAGCTTGATCTCTTCATTGCTGTACTTGACGATATTGTGTCTTTGAACGTGTGCTCTAGGTAGTCATGGTATATATCACATCATGAGGTTGAGTGAGATGGCCAAACACGGCGTATAGCAGACGAGAACAGAATAGACAGATGCAGGTTGAAAAGATGGACAGGTTCGAGACTGATGAAGCAACCACGGGATCAAACCATGGCAACATGGCTAGATATAATAGTACGATATCCCTTTGTGGTTGACCTAGGGCATACAAAAGCAAGGTTGAGCAGGAGAGAATCGAACGAGTGCGGGGAGAAGCGCACTAATCAAGAGTCATGAAGCGTGGGATTGAGAAAAGGAAACGCAGATCGCAGGTAGGGGCTGGAGGAGAAACAACTAGGGGCCGTTATCGGCCAAAGGGGACGTGACGTGATGCGATGGAAGCGGTGGATGCAATGGGCAAAGGGAAGAGATGCGAGATGTGTTGTATTGTACTGTATGACGCGTATTGCTGTGTTGTACTGCATATACAGACAAGAGGATGGGAAGGGATCCGACGGGTCAAGGGGAGAGAGCAGCAAAGTGTGGAATGAGGGCATCGAGGGTGGGTGAAGGGAAGCGAGATCGGTGGATGAAAGGAGTTGCAGCCACATGCATGGTCCATGGCCCATGATCCATGATCCATCCACGCACGTCCACATGCAAGGCAAGGCAAGGCAAGGCAGGCCAGGCACCCACCGGCATCGCCAGGCGCGGGAGGGCTGCTAGAGGCTGGCTAGCGGTGGGATGGATGGATGGATGGATGGAGGATGGATGGATGGGTGATGGATGCTCTCGCGAAAGGAGAGAATTGCCCGTTTCGGCCAAAGCTCGGGGAAGCTAGGGTTTTAGTTGGACCAGGCCAGGCACTGGAGCAAAGTGAGCTGTTTTCTGGCCGCCGAGGGCTCGAGGGTTTCACTGGGAATGGAGCCGGAGGGGATTGGGTTTGGTTGGGTAGTATGGAGTAGAGGGCGAGGAGGATGGGGTATGTCATATCTCAGCTGGTGGTGGTGATGATGATGGTCATGGTGGTGATGATAGCCATGGTGGTGATGGCCCCGGTGATGGTGGTCGCCTAGCCATGCCGACCCTGGACTGTGTATCTGTGTGTGCATAAGCAGGTGGGAGTAGCATCTATCTCGTGTAGGGCTCGGGATGGGCTGCCGGATGGAGTAGATGCATCCTCATCATCATCCTGCCATCACGGAGCTGTGGGCGTGGTGGCCATGGTGTCTGTCTTAGCATCAAGTCTAGCATCGAGAAGCCGAGAGAGAGGAGAGAGCAGCGCGAGCACATGGAGCTCCACACACACGCATGCTGTCTGTCTCGTCTCGCCTTGTCTCGTCTTGTCTGGCCAGGACTGATCAGGCATTAGCTGCCCATCTCCACGTCCCATCTCCATGCTGAGCAGAGTAGCATGCAGTGGTTCGTTGCTGGTGTGTGGGGGCGGGCGCCCTAGACCTGGATCCCGTCTGCACATCTCGCGTTTCGCGTCTAGTCGAATACTAATGGCCTGCTAGAGGCCAGCCAATCTGGCAGAGTGAAGAAGCGAGTGAAGAAGTAAAGTGCAGAAGCACGGATGCTGGCAGATGCTGGCAGTTTGTAGCCTGGACTCTGCCTCTATTCCCATACCCCACCAAATCCAATCCAGCCAAGTCCAGCCCACCCGGCCTGGTCGGAAAAACCCACCTCTCCTCTCCCACTTGCACTTGATAAAACCCGCTGCCGCACGCCAACTTTCTCTCTGCTCTGTTCTACTCTCTCCTCTGACCAACACTCGACTCGACTCGACTCTTCTTCTCTCACTTCCTCTCTCTCTCTCTCTTTCTCTCTCTCCTCGTCTCTCCTCGTCTCAACTCTACTCAACTCAACTCTACTCACCTCAACTTCAAATCCCCCCCCCAACAAAACCAACCCCCTCAAAATGTTCTCCTCCACCCGCGCCCTTCGACAGGCTGCTGTCCACGCCGAGCGCACTCCTCTCATCAAGTTCCTCGGTCCCCGAACCATCCCCTGTATGCCAATTCCCAATTCTCTCCCTCTCGGACCCTAAAGCTAACATTCCCAGCCAACCTCGACCACTCTCCCAAGCCTCACCCGGCCTCTCCCTCGGGCGCCCTCCCCGACAGCTTCAAGTACGGCTCCGGCTCAGTCTCGTCCAGCCACGCCTCCTTCAGCTCCTACCGCGACCACGCCCAGCAGCACGGCCCCCTCCAGAAGTCGATCCGCTCCGCCGGCGGCATTGGCGGCTCCCCTGGCGCCAGCCTCGGCGAGATCAACCCCCCCAAGGGCGTCTTCTTTGACGTCTCGGAGCTGCCCGCTCGCTTCCGCCGCGCCGCCCTCACCGCCGCCGAGATCGAGGCCATTGAGTCTGGCGGCGCTGCCCTTGTCGGTTAAGCATGCCCACTTCCCCCACCGCCGCCACGGCACGCGGGGGATACTGGCATGGACGGGGAGGGGTTAGCACGCGATTCTAAAGAACGCGACGACACAATTACAAAGCGATACATGGGCAATGCGCTCAGGCGACACGCCCAGCCACGACACGCTTAAAAAATGGCGAATAGACGAGACAAGAAGAAGACAAAAAGAGGCGGCTGGGCCCGACTCATCGAGCGCTGCCATGGACGATGAATCTCCCTTGCGAGAGCCGGCATGGTGGCGCCCTGCATTCAACAACTGCATCAACAACTGCATCCAGTTTTATTACCAGGCCACAACCCAGGGGCGGTCCCAGATGATCAGCCCATTGGCCTACGGAAGGATACCCTACGGATCGCCGGCGCTTTTCTTTACACGGGGCTGCAGCGAGGGCGTGGAAAGGACATGGCTAGAGGCTCTGTCGCCGAGAAGAGTCGAGTCACGAGCATGGCTGGCTGGCTGGCTGGCGACATGACACCCAGAGCGCCCTCGGACCCCTATAATGGTTGCGAAATACCCCTTGACAACCTTTAACAGCGAGCAAGGAGCAGAGCAGAGCAGGATGGCGTTTGGAAGAGCAATGTGGCTTTTACTATTTACGGTGTAGCCTTTGAATGGAAAAGTCTATCTAATGAAGCTCTGAGTTGCATGGTGCCATTTTGTGATTTGATGCCAATGCATGCGAGGTGATGCATGCGATGCTAATGCTAATACTAATACAATTCAACCTACGCGTCCCCGAGCTCTTGACTACGACTGACATACTGTACTTTCTACTGATCCGGCTCCCGGTCTAGAATCGTCCGATGGCCGACGACCGTTGACCGGGCCGGATCCGGAACCGGGCCATTGTGGCGGGCCCCCGGAGCGAATGATTATTGGCCATGCAAACGACATGCGCACGCAATTGATTTTATTTCCCTTTTCGCCTTATTCTATTCGTCTTGGAGCCCTTGTCTACAGACTGTCGTCGCCGTACATGGTTCGTTTTTTCTCAGTATGTGCCGGATGTACCCGACCGAGCCAGTGGTGCGAGCAGCACCGGGAGCTTCCGACGCTTCTGTAGGTATATGCAGTCAGTTTGATGCGTCAGTTGATGCATACCTGAGATGCTACAAGTTACATGGTATACAATTGTTTCCTGGTTTACTCGAGCATGCGGCGGCTGCAGGGACTAGGTCCCGCGACGTCGGGTCGGGAGCAGGCCCATGTGCCGAAGCGTTTTTTTTTTCTTTTGGTGTGGCATCCTCGGCTCGGCTTCGCGTCCCGGGCCTGGTTGGTTTGGGGGATGCAGTAGACTCGTGCAATGGCTTGCGCTCGGCATCTCAGTTAGCCACGTAGCGGCTGGTTGAACTTGGTGACTGCGGTTCTAGACCTGGTTGTCTAGGCTACGTGATTCCTTTGGCTGGCTTCATGACGTCGGCTTCTTGTTGTGTTTTGAGTGGTGTTGGAGTGTTGAAGCCATGAGGAAGGAATCAAGCATAGAAGCAGCCGCTTGATCAGCAATGCCATCATGTCCATCCAGCTCCCACGTCTGAGTCTGTTTGATCCGTCCCGCCTTGGTGTCTCAGCGGTGTTTCCCACTGTCTCATGGCAAAGGCTGCGACCAGAGAGTTTCTCCGGGTTAATCTGTCGAGGCTGCATAAAACGCGGGTGGCTTGGCTGTCTTGTCGGGGCTGTCGTGTTTTGGCTGAGCTCTCCAGCCAGACCTACATTGGGCGACTGTGATTTGAGAGTGAGGATACGCCGTGTTGTGTCCTTTCTGTCCATTCCAAGCACTGTCAACAAAACGGTTGCTGGGCATGGTCCTGGATAAAGAGTGTTGAGCTAGCCATGTCTCGGGTTGGACTATTGGATACTGGAATAAGGAGTCGAGACTGTCTTGTTGATGCAATGGCATCCTTTGCTTCATGTCTACGCTTCTACAGTATGCCAACCGATGGACTGGTATACAGAGGCGCTGTAAGATGAACAGCAGTTCTTTTATCCTAGCTAGCGGATTGTAAACGCTATGATGATCCATATGATGATGTTTGGAGGCATGTTGACATATGTACTAGATTGATAGGCTAATGTCTACCGGTCTCCAATTGTGCAAAGCTCTTCTTCCGGGAAAGGATAATTTATGAGATTTGAAAGCAGGTAGGTATATGAAGTAGTGAGCGAAAACAACAGCCGATGGTACAAGTCTGATACCGCCGACGAGAGGACTTGGTGCAGACCGGTTTGGAACACTTGAGCCCTTGATGACGATCATCTCCACGGGAGTAGTAAATCGTAGAGAATAAATAGTAAGGAGCACCACGAGGCAAGGCGCAAAGTAGCCAAGTCTGAAACCAGTCTTGCTAAGCTGCTGCTGAAAGTCTCAGTGTAGCGACGCAATAGTAAAAGACTTTTATACTTTAAATGTCATCCAAGCTGTGCTGTACTGCATCATACGTTGTTGCAGCTTGGGCCCGGCATCTCCGGATGTTGTTGTGATGGTGCATGGAACTACATGTCCTGGCAGTCGTCTACTGGGACGGTGGTCAGAGGATATTACTGCGAGGAAGATTAGCACGGCTCAGTATGTCATGTTATTGCCATGTCGAGTTTGCAGCATCATCAAGTTGTATCGACAATGCACTGCGCAACCAAGACGCTTTGAGTAGCAGCAGCATGGCGCAAGCACCCGCGCATTATCTACATCCCAGGCCCTGCCATCAGATTACATCCTCAGATGCTAGATGGGAGGGATCCATGTATCAGCACTAAGAGGAAGCAGTGGAAGGAAGAATCCTCGGAACTTTGTCCATCCGCCGTATCTCATGCCATGTCTCTATCCTTCCAGCATATCTCACCACCTCCACCTCCACCGCACCCGAGCCCTCACCTGCAATCTCCCTTCGCTCAAAGCAGAATAGAACATCTCGCGTGGACCTGCCGCCAAGAAGCCCAAGTTCAAACACCCCCAGCCTCAGCCGCAGCTCCATCCCGGCCTCAGTTCCGCCCTCGTGGATACCCATCGGCCCCACCAAAACATGTCGTCCAAGGGCGCTCACAATGTTCTGATATGACAACGACGCCTTGAATTCCGCCTAGGCGAGTGGCCGCTCGCTGCTGGGGACCTGGCTCATCTGACAAGCGCGGGCCCCAAGGGCGCAGTTGACATGTCGGAGCTATTCCTCGCACTAACTCCCTACACTAAATACCTAGACTCCATACCGACCTGGGTGCCTGGCAGCTATATAACTTGCATCGTGGCCATTCTTCTGTGGTTTACAGACCGACTCAAGACGTCTGCATCTTGCATTCTTCTGCCATCTCAACCGTTGTTGAATTGCCCGATTTGGATCCGACCGGACATACCGAGATCGGGGCCATGCATGAAGCATCAACTTTATCCGACGTCATCAACACTCCAACCACGCTGATTCCAGAGAGCACCCATCATTTCACGTCCAAGGCACGTCGAAATGTCAAAAGACAAAGCTCAATGATTGGTATCTAGCTGAGTAACTCGAAAGAAATGGTACACACGAGAATTATTCGCAAAACAAACGGCTGCCTCGCACACCGACGTACAAGCCAGCGAGTCGAGGGCCTCGTCCATTACACAACTACCACACCTTGTTGAGCATACGGCGCCACGCAGGCCACGACGCAACCTTGGCGCGGTATGCGTTAATCTCCTCCCAGTCGTGCTCACGGCGGGAAGTGTCCACGTCCATCTGCGACGTTCGGAGCCAGCCAGTCTTCTTCCACATGTATCCCACAGCCCAGAAGAACAGGACAACGGGGAACGCAAGGTACTGCTTGAAGAAGCTCTCGGCGGTACCCATGCCCGACTTTCCGGGAGGGGCGACAATGGCAACATAAAACTATTGACCAGACGGTTAGCACTTTCGTCTCGACTCGACCGTGTTGAAGCAAAACTTACCTGAGCAATCAGGACCAGGACGACAAGGCCGAGGCCGAGCCACGAGCCATAGACACCACCAGCAGCCTGGAAGGGGATCTCGTCGACGCTGTGGCCGTGGTAGGCCCAGGCCTTGCGGAAGCGGATGTGGGCAAGGCAGATGGAGCCCCAGGTGAAGAGGGCCGACAGACCAGACAGGGCCAGCAGCCAGTCAAAGACGGCGCCGCCGTCGGCAGACACACTGACGTAGCCGAGGAAGCCAAACATGATGATGAAGCAAACCGAGACGAGCGGGCGACCGCTGCGGTCAATGTAGCTAAAGACCTTGGGAGCATAGCCCTGCTGGGCCATGGCGGTCAAAGTTCGCGAGCCACCGTACACGCCAGAGACACCAATCGACAGGACCGAGACGAGGATGACAACGTTCATGAAGGAGTCGTAACCCTTGAGGCCGGCATACTTGGCAGCAAGCACAAAGGGCGAGGCACGACTGTCCGAGTAGGCACTGTCCGAGGTCAGGGCCTCGTCGTCGGAGCTGACGAGGAGACCGACAAAGAAGAGACCGAGAATGTAGAAGAGGGTGATGCGCCAAAAGACCTGCTTAATAGCACCGGGGAGGGTCTTGGCGGGGTTTCGCGACTCAGCAGCAGCGAGACCAACCAGCTCAGTTCCGGAGAAGGAAAAGGCAGCCGTGACAAAGACGGAGCAGAAACCCTTGAAGCCGTTCTTGAAGGCGCCTGAGCCCTCGTGCCACGTCTTGGCACCCTGGTACTCGCTGAATCGACCGCTCTTGGGGCCACCACCGCAGACGAGAACGAGGGCGATAATCATGAAGACGACGGTGGCACCAAGCTTAAAGGCCGAGGACCAAAACTCCTCCTCGGCGTAGCCCAAGGCTCCGAATACGTTGACGATGATGATGGCAAGAAGGAAGACGGTGATCCAGACGGCGACCGAGACATCGACGTCCCAGTATCCGATGGCCAAGGAACAGACTGTCAGTTCGAGGGGAAGAACGGCTGCCCACTGGGCAACATAGTTCCAGCCCATGGCAAACCCCCACGAGGGGTCGATGAAGCGAGTCGAGTACGTGTAGAAACCACCAGAGACGGGAAACATGACGGCGAGCTCACCAAGAGCAAAGACTGCAAGGGCCCATGTCAGAGGGTGTATTGGTAGCGCGAGGACGAGAATGATACATACCGACGTTGAACATCATGACACCGATGATCAAGAAGTCGATGAGAACAGAACCGGGACCCTGTCATGGATGGTCAGCGAATGCGACAGCAAAGATCAAAAGCGCGAGGGCCACCTACACCCTTGTAGAAAGCACCACCAGAGCCGACGAAGAAACCAGCACCGATGGAACCACCGATGGCAATCATGTGCAAGTGACGAGTCTTCATCTTGCGGTCGAGCTCGACGATGCCCTCGCCATAGTCGCGGCGCTTGAATGAGTCGAGGCTGAGGCCGTTGCGGGTCCAGAAGCTCTCCTGCTTGTAGTTGAGGCCCTCTTCATTGCCGACAATGGGCGCCGTGCGGCCCTGGTCATAGTCGGTGACATGGCCGGGCTTCTCGGTGGCCAGGTCGCTCGGGCTCTCCTTGCCAGACATGATGGGCGAGATGAGAGAAGGAGTTCAAGATGGCTTCAGTCTCGAGTCACGCGCCAAGAGGAACGAGGAGAAGAGAAGACGGGGGAGACTGATGGATGACAAGAGGAGAGGAGAGGGGAGAAGAAAAGCAGGTATGGTGAGGAGGGAAGGCCCTTCTTAAACCAGACGACGCAGACGAGACGAAGAAGAGAAGAAGAAGAAGAAGAAGACAAAAAGACAAGACGATATGTGGATGAATCCGGGGTGGGGGTGTCTGCAACCGGCCGTCCTGGGCGCCAGCTGCCAGTCCCAACTGCCAGCTGCCAGTATCAGTGCTGCCACTGCCTGCTCAGAAACACAAGCAGGAGCAGCCAGTATCTCGAGGTTGCACCGGGCACCAGGGCCAGTGGTTGGCTAATTCATCTGCTATCTGCACCCCCTGTCTTGGCCCGTACCTCGACTCCGTCTGGGGATTCACTGACTCTCTCCACTTCCACAACCCGCAACCATAACCTTGATTTACCATCACCACAACTCTACTCTCTCTCAGCCATTCTACCTCCGCATTGCTCCAGCTCCAACCATTCCATCGCCTGGGTCGACCTTTCTATCAACGCGCCCTACCAACCATCAACGGCCGTCACCCCCTCCTCTCCTCCGACGCCAACGCGCTTGGTCTTGGACTTGGATGCATCGGGTAGGTGGCCAACAGCAAGCAAGGGTCAAGCCACCCCGGTTCCATCGGTCCCATCTTATTTGGCCCGGGGAACAAGGCGACGAGGCCGCATCTACCGATACAGACGAGTCACTTGCTGATAGTCGACACTTTGCCCTCGCTATCCGTACTGTCGAGGTAGCCAGTCGCCTTGCAGGGGTCCGCGGGCCCCATCCATCCTTATTCTTCATCCCATTCCATCCCATCCCAATCTTCTAACCTCAGAACAGGCCAGGTACCGGTACCTATTCGCTCTACCTATCCGTACTGTCGCAAGAGATGCCCAGCACTCGCAATCCCGGCAAACAAATCCTCTGCCCAGAATCCCACCACGACGGCCCACAGCCAGGCAGGGCTCAGGGCATCTCATCTCGACATCGCCCGCATCAGGCGCCCAACTGGCCTGTCGTGAAACAGTTGGCCGGCCACCTGGGACGTGCGACTCTTCTAGACCCGTTCCCATCCAGTTGTCTCACCTGGCTCCTCGAGACGGCGGATTTGGTCCCGGTTGCATGGTCGCTGTCTTTGGCCTAGTTGGGCCTTGAGCGACGGGAATGATGAATGGGTGGATGGAAAATAGAGACGAGATGAGTTCACGCAAAAGACTGTCTCCCAGCAGTTGTTACTCGCTACGCTTCTGTCCTGTCTCGACTGAACTGGACTAGAGCCCGCCACGGTCCTTCTTGGCATCATTCAACATACGACAAACATTACATGATGGATGTTGCGTCGGCCATATGAGATAACACCAGCTTCAGCGTGCCGCACCTAGCTTACTCGTCCACTTTGTCAACCCTCAGTCGGGAAAAGTACATCAGAGCGCGATACAGACGTGAGACAAGGACTGAGAAGCACCGCTTGCTTGCGTAAACGCACATAGCATGTCTCGAATCCCAGAGCACCAACCGACACACGCAAACGAAAGAAACGACTAGCTCCCGCCACCAATCCCAAGATCAGCGCGTCTCCATCACTGTCGCAAACTGGTGCGGGTTGTCGCATCGTCGTGACCGCACCTGGCAACCGGGTCCAGGGCCTACCTTTGAACCCACCGTTTTGGTGCCCTATCTCGCCTCCATGCCGGCTCCTTCTTCGCCAGGGACCTGATAGGCCTGCTGCCCTTGGTTGGCCTCAGGGTCGTCTCCCTTATCTCGCATCCCGGCCGCATCACCGCTGCCCTCCTGGCACAATTGGGGAATAAGTCAAGGGTTAAAGAGGGTGGGGCACCAGCCAAAAACACCGTTGATTTCCATTGCATATGCTCTTTAGCAATCGTGGTGGCTCGTCTCTTCGATAAAGGCTTCTACCAAGCTTCCACTACGTTGTTTCCAGCTCATCACCTGCCGTTTTGGGTATCGCCAGCTTCATCCCAGATCGGGCCTTTCATCGGCCATGTATCTGTACCCCGAACGCGATCCAATGTGCTTAATTATACGTGGCGCATCGAGCTCTGTACACGATCCTCTGGAGCCATCATGTACGATACATCTACTACTCTGTCCCACGCAGCATGTACATGTACGGTTCTGGAGCGCCCCGCGGCCTCCACAGACAACCCAACTGCTATCCCCGCAACCTCAACGACGTCCTGATTCCCCGACGCGGCCATCTTTGGCTTTGGCCCATGATCATCGCCTATCCCTGCCTCTGCGTCTACGGCGCTATCCCCGCCCGGCCCAGTGCATCAAGCATGCCAGAACGTGATGGCGCCTGATCTACGTCTGAGGCAGGTCACTCTGCGCTCGACCACTGTGCCACACACCAATAGGCCAGGCGTAACCCTCCCAGAGCGCAGATGGTTCCGAACAGAAACGAAGAGGGGGTTCATCTGTGATCTGCGACCACAAGAAGGACAAACGTAGACCAAAATGCGACATTTTTCTTCCAGAAGCTTGCGCCATACTGCTAAGGGTATAGAGGCGACTCCTTCCAACTAGCCGCCCTCGTCCCAATATGCGGCGACCAGGAGCCGAATCATAAGCGTGCCCCTTGCTTGCGGTTCCAAGCGAGTAACTTGACATCTTACAACGACTACCTCCTTACTTGGTAAGGCGGGCCCTGTCGAGTGCCAAGACGCTGCTACGAATGGTGCCACGTTCAGCCAGGTGATTCCCTTGCTCGCCCGCGCATTATCTCTCGGATCCGGTCAGCAAGTAACTTAGTTTAACCCTTTGGTGGTGGCTCAAGAAACACGCGACGCGTTATCAAGGCCCCTACATGGTGCTGTAGCCAAGTACCTACACATGGCATGGCCCCTTGAACGGCGCCCCCCAGTCAGTGGCGGTCCGCGGATACGCTTATGTACGACAGTTATTGTACCGGAACTGGCCCGGAGCTTTCTTTGACTGTTGCCTCGAGTTGATACGCAGGACCCGCCCAAGCTGCCTACTCCAGCCCAGATTTGGTATGTGTACGCACGCACGAGCCGGTGAGATGGGATCCGTACGTAACAGATTGCAATTACCCCGCGAAGACGCGGTGGCAACCTGGGGGAAATGCTCCATTAGACCGGACCACAGGAGATGAGCAGCGATTCCCCAGAGTTTGTACGTAATAAGCTTACATTGACGATAGATGCTGAGGCAGCAAAGGGAAGGGGGCAATAAGAGGCCGACAGCTCCGCTGTTTAGGCACATGGGTCCTCGGACAAGGAAGCCAGGGAACAGGGGGGGGGGCACACACAATAGCGTCCACCAAGTGCCTCGGACATGGCCGACTTGCTCCCGCTCCCAGGGTTGTTGTAATCTCACCCAGCACTAAGAAGAGACCAGCAGAGATGGCGGGACGACAGGAGGCATCAGCAGCGGCAGTAACGGGCAAATCAGGCCGGGCTTAACGTTACAATTGACAGGAGCATGGTTGGCGGACGGCTTGACGCTTGACCCAGCGGGAGCGACGGATGCCACATTGCTACTGGCACAAGCCCAGTGCGGCGCGACACATGAAGCCAGTGCCTACGTACTTACTTACAGGCCACCACTGGCGGCCGCTCGGTGGCTTGACCAAGCGCCAAAAGATGGCAAAGGCAAAGACGATTGCAGACCTGCCGAGGATCCTCCAACTCAATGACCTACAGCGCTAGGGCAGCCGTGATGGCAGTGGCTTGGGCAAAACAGCCAATTGAGAGAGCTACATTGGCAGTATCCACGAACGATTTCTTCTTGGCAAGTCCGGCAAGTCTGGCAAGCACTTTAACACTCAAGCACTTTAACACTCAGGGTACTGCAAGTCGACGCGGCTCAGTCGTTTTCACGGCGCGTTTCCCTTTAGGGTTGCTTCGAGGTTACGGTGGCTTCAACTCTAGCACGAGTAAACAAGACCAGGGTTTGCTGGCTACTGGCTTCTTGTCTATGTGTGGAGAAAGAAGCAACACCGCCGTTGAGGCTAGCAGAAAAGGGCCTCCTCTCGCGGCATGCTCTCGTGACCACCATTGCTCCCAGAGCAGATACGTCCATGCCTCTGGGGGCTCGCGTGCGGCTGAGCAAGCTAGAACGGGAGAGCGACGCATCGTTCCTTTTCCGCTTGGGGATCTTTTGTCTTGCTCAACGCCAGAAACTCAGTCACGTACTCAATCATGACGGCGAGCACCTCGTCCATTTTGACGAGTCTACCAACAGCCCCTGCACCGCTGCCAAGTTGAGCCACCACGCCCCCAAGGTCCATCGCCCGATAAAGAAGCGGATCAAGACACCGCCAGTACGGAATACAGGGAGTACAGGCTCTCGACAACCAAGTTAGCCATGAACCGTGCACGTCTTTGTTTTTGGCCCCAGAGTCTGGTCCATACAATGGCAGTAGAGCCCCCTTGGCCGCTGAGGGGCCATTCATTGATTTATGATTTGGCCATGTCAAATCCCCTTGTCACAGCTTCGGAGAATGTCGTATTGGCGACCCCGGTACCGAGTACACACAGCAATGATGGATGGCTTCACATGCTTGTGAATCGTATCTGCCCCGCCCTTGAGGAATCGTTTCACCTTCTCAATAGGGCGATGGCCGAATTTGGCATCCAATTACAATCATCACTTGCATGCAGCCACCTGGGCAATAGCTCATGGGCTCGAGAGGCCTCTTGCTCGATGGGCTTCTTCTTCTAGATGGAGGTGAAAGCCAAGACGTTGGTATGATGATTCTCTTAGCATTGCCACTGGTTGACCAGGTCTTGGCGCTTACTCGAAGCGAGGTTAAGCTGCCAGGAGCGGCGAGGCGGTGCGGTGCGGTGCGGTCTGGCTTGTCTGGGTAGCATGCAGCGACCTTGCATGACCGAGGCTTGATGCTCTGCTGATGAGATTGGAGATGAACTGCACCCACATGCAGAAAAGAAGATTTGAGGCTGTCGTGCCTGCGCCTATACCTCGGGATGCCGGGTAGATGCAACATGTCGGCAACCTCAATCTCGCCAGATGTCGTTTGATGGTTGGGGCATGGCCCATCTTGGCAGCTTCAAGCTCGCTTCTAGAAGACGGCTGCCATGTCTGCGCGAGGGCTAGGCTGGATCTAGCCGCCTTCTTCCCATCTTTGGCGTTGGACGCATCCGCTGGCCGACTCTGAGTGCGTGATGCACATGTCTTGTCACCCAAGACGAGTGAGACAAGACGAGTGATTGACTGCCGAACCACACAGCTGACAACGTTGCCCATTGGTTACCGAATACCTTTGATTCAGAGTTGGCTGTGCCGCTTCCCTCTGGTTTGTTCTCAATTCATCGTCATGTCACTGCTGTTGGCTGTTGGGTAAGTCTGTACTGTCGAGGCAACAGGACAAGATGTATGGACACGTCAAACTGTGAAGCCATCTAGTCTTTGCAAGAGTCGCACGCCAATCCCGAGGTTGGCAGTCAACTTTCCAAGTTTGAGTCAAGTCTCTTGTTGCCATCTGCCACCTATCTATCTATTTCTCCATCCAACAATCCAGTCCACTCAGCCCCCACGGTACGAGATGCTCTTGAAGTACGTAGATCCGAGAAATGGATGGCCGACATGTCTCGGCCAGGTGAATACCGTAACTGGAGATGGCGGCTGTCATTGAAGGCCCCCTTGCACAAGGGTGTACACTAGGCCAGGGTACTGGGCTCAAAAATCCTCGGAGGCTTGTTGCGGGCCGCCACCAGCCGTGGAAGCTACTTAACTACCAGCCGCAGCTAGTGGACATGTCACGCACAAGACATGAGTGGATGGCCGTCATGGGTAGGCGTGGCAAGCACCGGGAGCGGGATCATGTAGCGTGGCACCAGCGTGCAGTATAGTGTCTAAATGGGTGGTATCTTGTGCATGGCGGCGGGCGTCGGGACCTTGATTTCTTCTTTATCCATCTCTTGGTGCCTCTTATCCCGTAGCTTAGTCGAGATGTTGGACCAGCCTGCCTCTGTAAAGTCTCTTTCCATCACCTCTCCACCAAGACGCGCACGTCGCCGACGGCGGCCCGGGCCAGCTTCTTGAGCAGCATGCGCTCGTCGGCCTCGCGGAAGCGCTCCCAGGAGTCGAGGCCCTCTGTGGCCTGGATGCTGAGCGTCTCGTAGCCCTGCTTGATGACGTCGGTGACCTGCTGGGTGGTGAGGCCCGAGGGCTGGCGCTTGCCGGCGCGGTCCTTGTTGGTGCCGTCGGCGGCGAGGAGCTGGTGGTAGTGGGTGCTGACGCTGATGAGCGTGTCGATGGAGTTTGAGCGGCGGTTGGCGAGGCGGTAGTTTAGTTTGAACTTTGCGAGGACCTCGCCCGACTCGACGACCTTGTAGAAGAGGTCGTCGTAGGCGGCGGGGGAGGGGAGGAACTGCTCGCCGGCGGAGAGGGAGAGGGCGAGGAGGTTGACGACGTGGTCGAGGAGGGTGTCGATGTGGGGGAGCGTCTTGAGGTCGGGCGTGTACGAGGTGAGGAAGCGGACAAAGGCGAGGAGGGAGCGGAACAAGTCGGCCCAGTGGTAGTCGAGGCGGGTGCGGGTGCGGGAGAGGTACGAGACGAGGCGGAGCATGATGCCGAGGCAGAGCGTGTAGAGGCTGACGTCGAGGCGGCGGCGCAGGTTGTGGTTGACGGCGTCGACGGCGGCGTCAAGGAGGGCGAGAGCGAGTGGCCGGTCGGGGCCGCCGCGGACAAGGGGCAAAAAGGGCTGGCGCTGGCGGCACAGGCGGACGGGGCAGCGGGCTTCGTCGGAGCACAGGCGACGGCACAGGGCCGGGTCCTCGACGAGCAGGCGGAGCACCATGAGGTTGAGGTGGGCGTAGTAGGTGGCCCGGGCCGAGAGGTGGGCGTGCTGGAGAAGGTACGACGTCAGCGAGAGGTAGCTGGCCATGGGCTGCTCGGCGTCGGTTGAGGCGGACGGCGTGGTGACGAGGCTGAGGCAGAAGAGCTTGTTGGCGTGGGCAAAGTCGTACGTGGCCAGGAGGATGGCGGCCTGTTCGCCGGGGCTGGGACATGTCAGTATTGGGCATCTATGGACTAAGGGGGAATGTGTCCATCTAGAACATGGACAGAGACTCACAGCTCGGAAAACATCTGCTTGGCCGTCTCGGCATCGTACACCGGCCGCTTCTCCGGCCGCGGCCCCGGGACAATGGCGCCTAGACCAATCATGCCGAGGGTGCTGCTCAGCGTCCAGCCCTCGGGCAGGTCGTCCTGGATGTCGAGGTAGCGGGCGCGGACACCCTGGCACGTGTCGCCGACGCAGCGCACCGTCTTCTCAATCGTCGTCTCGTTGACAAAGTCGTTGAGCCGCAGCTGGTACGGGTTCTGGAACTCAAACTTGTTGACGTTGGCCAGCAGGCCCAGCAGCGTAAAGGGTTCGACGACCTGCGCCGACGTTTCGCTTTCGTGGATGAACTGGCCCTGTTGTGAGCGAGCGCAAGCGAAGCCGGGGGAAGCTTAGGGACAATACCTTGATGACTGCTGGGAATAGATCGCGCTGAATCAGATACGTCAACAGCGTCATCTGATATGCGCCAGCCGTTACCACGAGCAGCACTTCGACAGCCCGGGCCCGTAGGTCCACTAGTAACACGTCGACGTCAGCCAATCCGTCTGGGATCTTCCTTGTTCTTATTCTTGCATCGAGAGCGCCTTACATCTGCTGCCGTTGCGGACAATGGCCTCGAGGGCGCCGACAAACTCGGTAAAGACAGTGTCGATGTGGTCGAGGCCGGCCAGCAACACCATGATGTCGGAGCTGGGGTGGGGGTATCGCTTGGAGAGGATGCTCGAGAGGAAGACGCTCAGAGTCTGGGGCGGGCGAGGTCAGCGCAGGGTCGAGAAGAAGCTGAAGAGGACGAGGAGCTGGGGAAGACGAAGACGCACATCGAGGGCGTGGAGAGGCGAGTCGCCCGAGCCCGTCTTGACGGCGGCAATGGCGCGGGAGAAGAGCTCGCGGGTGCGGTTCTCGAGCAGCAGCATGTCGACGGGCTTGAGCTGGTCGAGCATGAGGCGTAGGGCAGCGCGGTCCGGCCGCAGCAGGAAGAACTCGGCCCAGAAGCCATCCGACTTGGGCTCGTCGTCTTCATCCTAGGCGAGCATTAGCCATGATACCCAGCTGTATATAGGTAGGTCAGCAGGCTGGTAGGCGGAACCTTGAAGAGAGCATCGTAGAGCTGGACAATCTTGGGCGTAAAGACGTCGGGCGGAAGCTGGCGCGTCAGCGGTGATGCCTCCATCATCCAGGAGCGAGAGCGGCAGAGAGAAGCTCGTGGTTTATACGAGGCACGTGTCGACAAAGCTGCCGCCGCGATGCTGTTGGCCTGCTGCCGACCCAAATTCCCCAGCTCAGCCACACTTGACGAGGGGCTGGCGGGGCTGGCGGGGCTGGCGGAGCTGCGTCCGGAGCTTCAGCCACAACGGGGCCGGGCCCGGAGTACAGGGTGGCCAGCTTGGACTTGAAGACGAGGATACTGATGATGGATTTATTTGACATGTTGATGCTGATATGACGAAGTCTGTACTTCCATTGGAAGAGCACATGATTCTGTTTCAGTAGCTTCACTTGAAGTACTTTCAACATGAGCTGTTGACAGTGTAGGCTGGACCAGGCAATCATACATGGAGAATCAACTTACAGCCATACCACCTATGCCAACATGATATCACACTCCTATGATTGAAACGGTTCAAACACTTCACGAAGCGGTTTTACGACCTGTGAGTCTACCAGACAGGACAGAACTTGTTGTTATTATTGAACCTCACCCCCAAAGTAACATGTTTCGAATATCTGACTGGTCTTGGACGAGATTCATACTTAACCAGTACTCAGACAAGGGGGGGCATCTGAATATGCTCCAAACGCCTTCTGTCACAGGTCAAAGTTCTTGATGCGAAATCCTCACTTCCGTTGCAGTAGGACCGGTATCTAACACCATCGCCATGTCAGGCCTGCTCGACTTGCCCGAGCCAGCATATAAATGACAGCATAGTCGAGTATGAACAGGGGCGTAAACATCCTGCATATGCAGCTTAACTGGATCGTAGACGCTTACGCGGCATCACGTCCTCGTAGTCAAGTCGTCGGTTTATGCCGGACCTGTCTTGCTTTCGGTGCTCATCTCTGCAAGCTCAAGTCCACAGCAGGCCAATGGACAACAAAAGGCCAAGCGTTACAGCCTCAAGCTACGTGTCTCCACGGTCACTTGATAATGCTCAATGTGATGTGCCGGTGATTAATTTGCCGTCCACGTTGCTAAAGGGGCCACTTCAAGTCAGTCATGGTGGGGGTGCTAGATGTCGGCGAGGCGTGTTCCATGGGCTATCTCAACGGGGCCAAAAGTAGAATATCGAAGAAGCAGAACTATGAAAAACCCTGATTGTACTCGGTCGGGATAAATGGCCAGGCAAACTAGGTTGTGGCTGTAGTGTCAAATAACATAGTCAATGCATAGTAACAAATGGCTAAGAAGCTCCAGAAACATAACTGATAGTTGGTCGACTGAAACAGAGACGACCACATTAGCAAGCCACTGTCGCGAATAAGCTGTAGTATGACCGTAAGATCTGAATCCACAGGAAAAGGCTGATATGAATCGACATGGACATGTCCATATGCGGTCGGGGACATGACTGCATACCCACAACTCGCAGGATCCCGACTCAGACGCGGCCTGATATTGATATGCCAGAACAACTCCACCCCCAGACCTCCAAGAGTCTTGGTCCGTCTTGGCTCCAAGCGCCGAGACACTTGGCTTGAGAATAACCAGCATATCCAGACGCGCAGGGATCCATCAAGCGCCAAGCGCCAAGCACGCGACCTCGGGGGGCCAAGACGAGGCAACCCTTGATTGCCAACTCCATGGCGCATACCGCTGGCGGCTACAATTGGCAGTCGTGGTTCCACTGGGCCTATAACACCCACAATCCCCAGACTGCCCAGAGGTGCTGGGTCATACAGCCAAGAAGACCAAGAACAAGTTTTGCGCTCGGTGAGGGCGAGGAAAGGGGGAGATTGACGGCCACTCTCTCAGTTCATGTGGTGTTGCCTTTTCTTCGTAAGGCGTAAGAGAAGAACCAGTGGAAGAAGGATTAGACTGAAGAAGAGAGGAGTAGTGTTGATCTATGACCGTGGTTGAGAACCTCTATCAACGGCAACTCGACACTATATCAACACGTATAGTTACTCCTCCCTCGACACTCACCTCATCTCCGCTTCGACCTCCCTGAGACGGCTGTGGCATGTCGATCAGCCTGTGCCTCGTTTTCCCTACTCTAGCTGCGACCGTTGGTGATTCCGCCTCAGCTGCGGTTGCGTGGTCGTATGCAGCCAGCCCGCTGATCCCGTCTCGGTACGCAATGTCTCTCGTCATCTGTCTAAACATGCTATCAAGGCTTGGCTTGACACCAGACGCTCCGTGGGGGGCGTCTGAGCAGCCGCCGTGTACACTCTGTGGCCCCGAGTCATCTTTCCCTGTGCTCCCTGAACTCATTAACCGCTTTGCATTCGTTGCCCTCCAGTCCTGGCTTTATAAACACCCCGAGGCCCCAGCGAGACTTGGACAGACTGGTGAGAATCTTGAACATGCGAGACCGTCACTGACGCCGTGGTTAGATAGTACCCGCGATGGTGGTGGGCATTATACTAGGACCCGTGTCAGCAAAGTTCTTGGATAGTGAGAAATGGGGTACAGCAAAGGAGGGACAGACAGAAGATATCGCTCTGGTATGCTCAACCCACACGTTCTGAAGCCGAGTCACGGACTAACACGACCAAGGGACTCATGCGAGTCGTCATTGGCGTCCAGCTCGTCATTGCTGGCTACCAGCTGCCGGCCAAGTACAACGTCACGCGCTGGAAAGAGCTGTTGATGTGTCTTTTGCCCATCATGACGCTCATGTGGCTGTGCACCACTGCTTGCATTCTCGCCGTCGTTCCCAAGCTCAGTCTCCTGGCGGCTCTCGCCATCGCCTCGTGTGTCACTTGCACCGACCCCATACTCTCACAGGCCGGTGCCAACGATGGGTTTGGGTTCCCTTTTCTCATGCTGGCCACGTACCTGATGCGTCATACCTTTGGAAAGTATGATCACTCCGAAGGTGGTCACCATGTACGCGAGATTGCCGGTATCATCATGGCTCGAGCGGGCGGAGATGTTGGGCGTCAAGGCGGTGGTGTTGGCGAGGCCCTTAAGAACTGGATCATCGAGACGTGGCTGTACTATGTTACCATGGGCATTGCGTATGGCGTCGTCGTGGGATACTCGTCGTGCAGAGGAGTCAAATATGCGTTGAAGAGGTGAGTGAAGAATACTGGAGCTTTGAAGTGGAAAGGCCAGCTAACGGGATCTGATGCATAGAGGATGGATAGACGAGGAGTCATACTTGCTCTTCCTTACCGCCCTCGCTCTCTTCATCATTGGAACCTGTGGCCTCATTGGAACCAACGATCTGGTTGCCTGTACCGTCGCGGGCAACACTCTCAACTGGGATGGAGATTTCCTCGCCGAGACAGAACGACGCCACGACGAGGTCAATTCGTGCATCGACGTGCTGCTCAACTTTGGCGGCTTCATGTACATTGGCATCATCATCCCCTGGTCCAGCTTCAACGACCCCGACGGCACCGGTATCACGTATGGACGTCTTGTTGCTCTTGGAGTACTGGTCCTCCTCTTCCGGCGCATCCCTTCCATTCTCATGCTGTACAAGGCGATGCCCAAGGTTGTGCACAACTACAAGGAAGCCTTGTTTATGGGTTATTTTGGGCCGATTGGCGTGGACGCCGTCTTCTATCTCGAGCACATCCGCCATCTGTTCCCTCATGCCGGCAAGGGCGACGAGGAGGAGACGAACCTGATTAACGCGCTCGGCCCCGTCATTTACTGGCTCGTCTTCTTCTCCATTGTCGTCCACGGCCTGTCCATTCCCGCCCTCAACTTCATCTACAGGCTGCAGGGCGTCAAGCCGATCCAGGAAGACGCCATCTCCATACGGCGAAAGTCGCTCACGGTGGCTACGCCCGTCAACGCGGTGCCGGGCGATCCAGACACTTTCATCGCCTACAACCGCTTCAGTCGCCCGGCGTTTGATCTGGCTGTACTCCCGGCGGTGAGGGACACGCCGACGCCGCCGCCTGTTAACGACGGGGTCGAGTATCCAGAGTCTGATGATGAGTTGGACAAGGAAGAGAAGAAGACGAAGAAGAACAGGCGTACTATTCGTTACATGGTCTGAATGGTAGAGTGGATTAGCATTGTATTTTCTGTCAATTTCTTGTTATCGAGTCTGTTGCATCTTAATCGCATTGGCAAAGTATTATGCAAAACTCCAACCACAACATCTTGAGCATCCGATCCAGAGTTGCAGCAATCCCTCGACATGCGAGCTCGGCTTTGGGGCATCCCGAGAATTAGATTAAATAACTCGACGACAGCTCCCTCGAGTGCAAGACGTTACGTCACCCATTGACGATCCCTACAAATGGGTCCAAGCACGTTGACAACTACGGGACTTCGGAGCGTAACTCGTAGCGCTTCAAGTGCCGCCAACCAATCAGCCAAAGAGTCTCGGGCCTTCGGACAATAACTATCATGAGGAAATGCCTCCAGGCCCACAGGCTGATGCCACCTCGGCCCCATCAAAGACTCCACAGCTTCTAGTGGCTCTTGATGGCATCATGGGCACAAGCCGTCCCCTCTTCAAGTCTATCGGGAAGCCTTGCGATAATAGTTGCGTTGCGTTGCAACGTGGTCCATTCATTCGCCACGTCATGAACCTGAAGAGAAAGTGAAACTCATGGCTGCTGTATACGAGAATTCGAGCCATCTAGGCGGATGCCGCGGCATCCGCACCATGTTTCGACATGCTATACATACAAACCTGGTTGCCGTTGATACCTGACCTTTTTGAACCCATATCAACCACTCACGACTCAACTCTGCTCATCCATCTCTTACTTATACAATAATATCACTCATTCAAAGTACAATGGCACCCCTGGACAACCCCGTCATCCCCAAGGGCTCTACCGTTCTGGTAACTGGAGTCAACGGCTACCTGGCCTCGCACACGGCCGACCAGTTTCTTCACTATGGCTACAACGTCCGCGGCAGTGTCCGTGCCTTCCACAAGGGCGAGTGGCTGAAGAAGCTCTTTGACGAGAGATATGGCAAGGGCCGATTTGAGCTTGTCCTCGTTGAAGACATGGCCGCCGAGGGGGCGTTTAACGAAGCCGTCAAGGGTAGGTGGACCTTGGTTGCTGGACAATGGGTTCTAGATGGGCTAATTTGAGTAGGAGTTTCTGCTGTGGCTCACGTCGCGTCCATCATGACGTTTGATGCCGACCCTCACAATGTTGTCCCGCTGGCCATTTCCGGCGTCGTCAACCTGCTCAAGTGCGCATTTGCTGAGCCCAGTGTCAAGCGCTTCGTCTACACGTCTTCGGGCACGACGGCGATTCTTCCGGGCCCCGACAGGGCGCCTGCAGTAGTGACGGAAGACACGTGGAACGAGGATGCCATCAAGGAGGCCTGGGCTCCTCCTCCCTACGAACCCGAGCGTGCCATGGCCGTGTATGCCGCAAGCAAGACGCAGGCCGAAAAGGCCGTGTTTGAGTTTATCAAGGACAACCAGGAGAAGCGACCCGACTTTGCCGTCAACACGAGTATGTTTTTAGAGTTTTGAGTATCTCGGATCGAGGCTGGTACTGATCGTTTCTAGTCGTCACCTACGTCAACATGGGTCGCAGTCTTGACCTCGTCAACCAGGGCCACGCAAGCAGCTCAGGCCTACCTGTGCAGCTGTGGAACGGCGACAAGTCCGAAACGGAACACTTCATCTACGGCCGTAAGTTTACTCTTCACATGTCGACTCGTACTTGTACTAAATGGAACTATGCAGACACTTGGATCGACGGCCAGGACACGGCGCGTCTGCACGTAGCGGGCGCCATCTTCCCCGACGTCAAGAACCAGCGCATCTTTGCCGCGGGCGGCTGGTTCAGCCTCGACGACGTGCTCGAGGCGCTGCGGAAGCTCGCGCCGCAGCGCAAGTTCATTGACGACTTTGC
Organism: Pseudonectria buxi; assembly: GCA_003693545.1. Taxonomy (NCBI): domain Eukaryota; kingdom Fungi; phylum Ascomycota; class Sordariomycetes; order Hypocreales; family Nectriaceae; genus Pseudonectria; species Pseudonectria buxi. The sequence goes on along the minus strand of QUZG01000075.1, from coordinate 170,150 downwards.
TCCCGGTGTGGCTGCGGATGAGATTAAGCCGGCGGCGCGGGCGGAGCAGATGCTGCGCGATCTGGGACGGCCTGGGTGGACGTCTTTTGAGGATATGATTGCGTCCAATGTGGAAGATTTGATGGCTGCTGAGCAAAAGGCTTGAGTTCTTTCCGAGGATGTTGCTGTCTAGGTTGGTAATGGTCTATTGACGATATCTTGGACAGTCCAGGGACACTTATGGAAGAGACGGCTGTTTGACTGCCTGGAACCTGATAGAGGGCCTTTGGGTCCGTTGGCAATATAAACGAATTATAGAAGACGGAGCGTTCTGAATAGACTATGGTTAGACGTCTTCTTCTTCTTTCTTACTGCGTATGTACGATTCTTTTCAGATGCTACTGTGTGTCTTGAGCGTTCTGGCGTATTCAGATGCGTCTATTGATAGCCTCTTGATCGTCACATAGCCCGTTCCTGTTGAAGGACGTATGCAGATATAACGAGTCGGTTTATACCACTGACTGCGTGATGGCAAAAAAGACCGAGTGGAGTTTCTCCTAGTATATACAAGTCTTGTACCGTCTTCTTCGTCGCCCAGAATAACCCCTTGTTACCGAACAGACGACTTCTCCGCGGCGGCGCCACCTTTCCACCACCACCAGATGGCCTTGCAGTAGAACCACGTCTCTAGAGTACCGAAGATGCTGAGTACAACTAGCAGGACAATCTTCATATTCTTCCCAATACCCATTGCCTCGAGACTGAAAGCCGGGTACTCCGGGTTGCCTGGCGCTGGATCCTCGCGTTTTGAGTTGGCGGCCGCGGACGGCCTTGATTGAGGCCTGGTTGGACCACATAGGCGATGAGAAAAAGAGAAGCAACGTTTGGAGAGTTTCTGTCTGAAGAAGAGGGTATTCTGGCTGTGGTGAAGCAGTAGTCGGGCGCGGGACATGGTCATGGTGACGGGTTGCAAGACGCCCGAGGTTGAATTGTGGCTAGTTAAGAAGAAGGAAGTATAACGTTCAGATGTCATACATGCGAGTGTCGATATGTACGCTTCTGAATACTAGATGTGCATTGTGGTTGGCAAGTAGTGAGATGTTGAGGTATGTATGGCAATGAGTCAGATTGGAGACCTGAGGCAGCCGCAGGAGTAAGAAGTCTCCGATGAATTGCCAAGAATTGCTTTAGAAATCTGTGGCTATTCGAACCATCTTGAGCGTGGATGACATATGATCTTGAAGATTCGATTGCTGAATTCTTTGTTTATACTCATCTAGCCGTATCGCATTGATGGCCGGTGGCTGTAACAGTCAAACTATTCCTGCTCTGTAGGTATGCTTGCATCTCATTTTGTAGCCTGTGTCTCGATAGTAAACAAAGAAATGATTGTATTTAGGAGCAGTAGCTGGCTAGTCTTCGCAAGCGAGTCGGTCATCAAGACGAATAATTCATCTATCCATTGTTGACTGCACTCGATTGCAGCAGTTCCGGGATACATCGCTCCAAGGACTAAGAGCCAATTCAGATGGTCAATCTCGCCTTGCGTGTAGTCCTGTTCGGTCAAGCCTTGTCCAAGAGCTTACTTACATCGAGTCGCTGGCGGTTCGTAACTGATAGACAACCAACTTCCACCTCACAGTTCTACCAGAAGCGCTTCTGAAGCAAACACTGTAAAAGTTGCCTTTCCTTGACTAACAGTCGCACTCTCGACCGTTTGAACTCCTTGAAACGCACAAGTGCCGTCCTGAAAAGTCCGGCCTGCGATGGACGGCACACTGCCTCGGTCCTGTCTCGAGTTTGCATTGGGCGCAGTCAGCCTCTTGGTAGTGACTGACGAGGATGAAGAGAGCCCCGTCAGCGTGAATGTCTGGCTGCTGCGTGTGCCTTGGGTGTAAAAGTCTGAGTTGTAGAGAACGGCGCGGATCGGCTTATTCCCTTGGTAGATGGCATATGCGGCGTAGTTGTTCGTCTGGTCATCCAACGGGACGATGTAGTCGGCCTTGGCCAGAGCCATTGCGGCAAAGTATGCGCCATAGTAAGGAGCTCCCATATTGTATCGTCCCCACCAGCAATATTGGCCTTTGAGCAGTCAGTAGGAGATGTGGTCAGAGGACATGGGAGATACATACAGTTGCCAATGGTTCCTTGGTGGAACAACACCGACTGCGAAAGAACATGTTGGCAAAGAATAGACAGGATGTTGATCGTGCTGGGTTACCTACCTTGATCCCCAGAGTGACAGACTGCAATACGTAGTCGACGATCCATAACGCCGCTCCAAACGTCGGACTGATGCCGCCGCCGCCCTGAGTCGCCGAGTTGGTCTCCCCCATGACATGGTCCTTGCCCGCTGCATGAGCAGCATCAATCTCCTTTTGGAACGGCGCAATCTGCGTCTTGATCTTTGCGTGGTTCATTAGTGCAGCGAGGTCATAGTTGGGCGCCCATTGAGGGTAATTGTGAGAGCAAAATTCCTTGACGGCACCGAGTGCATCTCCTTCCTGGGCTGCCAGGTCGGTAGTGTTGAAGTTGACGGTATCGAAGAATACGCCGGCCGAGATGATGTTGTTGGTGGATAGGTTGGCAGCCACCATCTTCTGCCACTCAATCTGGCTCGCGCGGTCTTTGGCAGCGGACCAAGTCCCGCCAGCAATCGGGTCAGAGCTGGTAAAGACTATGTAACGGTTGTGAATACTGACATGTTGTTCCAGCGAGGGGAGGAGGTATTCTCACAGTTGGGTTCGTTACCTAGCTCAATGGCGTCGAGGTTTTGAATGACGTTGTATGCCTTGCTCGCTGCGGCAACGGTATTCTCAATCTGATTCAGCCTGCGATTGAGCCCTGAGGAGCGTCAGCTATAGGTAGCACGAGGACTACTTGGGGTTTAACCTATTGTGAGGCGACCCTCATACTCGTTGGCCATGTCAAAGAACAAAGGACCAAAAGTAAGATTCATCGGCGCATCCGCAGGATCCTCGACGAAATAAGTCACCGCGCTTGAGGAGGAAGCATCATATGTAGCACGATCTCTGCCAGCTCATGTCAGAAGATGCCTTGCTGGGACAGACAGATGACTTGCTGGGTAGTCCCTCCAATCCTGAGTGGCGGCCACACGCCGCTCAAATCTCTGAGATTTTCAAGACACTGCTGTGTTGCGGGCACGGTGTTGATGTAGTCTGGAAAAGTGAAGAACTCGAGGCTTTGAGAGACGACAGAGGTTAGCAATGGAGAGAGAGAGAGGAGAGCTGCGACAGGACTTACGAGACTCCTATGGGGGCCGAGTCGAGCTTTGGGCTGGAATTAGAGGGCGGAGATGGTGGGATTGCGAAAGTAAGCGCAGTGGCCTTGGCTCCAAAGTAGAGGAGTGCAAGAATTAATGTTGAGATCATTGTGCCAACGGTGCGAATGCCAACATGGTATCACCACTTGTAGATGTTGCTATACGGTGCGTTTCGAGAGATCTTTTATAGATTCGAGGACGCATAACTGCTAAGCGAATGGGTAGCCATACTTTCAGAGTATTTCTCAGCGTAGCAATTGACATCTACAATCTCTTGGACTCTTACTTGACCCGTTACCTTGACCAGCTCGGGAAGAAGGCTGCTAGAGAAGATTCACATTGCTACCCACGAACCATCTGGACATCATCTCTAGATCTTCAGGCCTGCTTCCCCACAACCCGCCACCTCAGAATTGTCCGGCTAGCATCGACTCCGTAGTCATCGTGCACCATGTCTGATGCTCCCGTCCCGTAGCTCCACATCCCCGCACTCTTGGAACAGCAAGGATGCTGCTCCTAGACTGGGGGCGGGTAAAGGCTTGATCGGCCCGCAGGGATGGCTTCGGAGAGAGATGTGGCGAGACCAGGCCGCTTCTGGCCGGTAGGTGGCTTCTCAACTGTGCTAAAAGATGGGCGGTTGCAAGGGATCTGGAGGTCGTGTGGACAGGCTGACTCTCGCGATATCCAATGACTCTTGAGCTGCGAGAAGTGGCATCTACAGATTACACGGGAAACGTCTTGTCTGCTTACTCGGGCCCCTTGCAGATCATGTCTGCACTAAGGCTTCTCGAAACACACGAGCTGGCTCCCGACGTGGCGAGAAGGCATCGCATAAACGCAAACTCTTTCCAGCAAGATGCCATTTTGAGCTACAAGGGTTGGCAGTATGTCTGCTTCTACTCGGAAAAGGCCAGAGGCACGAATGAATCCACGCTGCTCGTCACCATTAACCGACGGCGAGTCACCGACAGCTCATGGGAGTCGCTCACATTCCCCGACTATCAACAGCTCGTCGACGACGGACACAATACTATTTCCATGGGGATATGCCGTGGAGACGGGTCGATCCATGTTGCCTTTGACCATCACTGCGACGAGTGAGTTGGCCCCCAACGCTGTATCATTGGATCGTCGACTGATCGACGCCGTAGACTTCGCTTTCGACTGTCAAAGGCTGGCGTAGCTGATGAACCCAGCGCACATGATTGGACTTGGGCGCTATTCGGACCGGTCCATAACGGGCTCCCCGGCGCTGGCTTCCCTGCCACCATCTTTTCCGAAGTCACATATCCGAGGTTTCTCTCGGTTGGGGAGGACTTGATGCTGGGGTATAGAATCGGGCAGTAAGTAACTAGCCAGGCCCTTGAGACCGTCTGTAACTGACCTGTCCGTCTCAAGAGCGGGCTGCGGATCCGATGTGCTTTTTAGCTATTCGGGCGCAACTGGCGACTATCGACATCTTGGCCAGTTCCTCACCGGAAAAGGAAACAGTCCCTACATCAACGGCCTCTCAGCCTCCAACGGGCGCATCCACGTATCCGGCTGCTTCCGGCGCTTTGTAGAGTACGCGGGAGCTGGTGATGCGAGTTCGGTGGCGCACAAGGCCAATGCAGGACCCAACGGCCCGGAAAACAACTACGGCCTCTTCTACACCTACAGCGACGATGGGGGCCTCGTCTGGCGCTCGTCGAGTGGCGAGCTGCTTGCGGACCTAACCAAGGGCGGCTCTGTACTTGCTGACGCCAAGGGTTTCGTCGTGTATGATATCCCTGTGGATAGTGGGATCCTGAACCAGGAAGGGCAAGCAGCAGATGACTTTGGCGGCTTCCATGTGATGAACCGGGAGCAGGAGGCTTGGACCCATTACTACCGTAGCCCTAGAGGTTGGTCGAGCTGCCCCCTTCATTGACGCGGGAAGCAAAGCTAATGTTCATGTGTGGGCCACTGGAGTAAGTACACGCTGCCGGGGTCAAGACCAACACGGACCGGGAACCGGGGGAGCGTCTACTGCGTGAGAGACGTGGTGTATTTCGCTCTTCCAGGCAATCTCGACGATTCTCTGGCCATTGTCTCAACCAACATTGGCGCCAAGAGCCTGGGGCAACATGAAGTGGTGTGGGAGGGCAGCGGGTGGGATGGGGAGCCTCATATGGACTCGTTTTCTCGAGATGGCCAACCTGTGCTGTCGCTCTTTACCAGGACAGTGGGATCACCAGGGAAGATGGTGGTGCTCGAGTATGAGGGCGGGACACTGTAATCTTTTTCCTCGGTAGAACAAGTCTCTGTCTACGGATAGATGGAGTAGCGAGTGATGTCTCATTTGCCCAGAATGTCTTAGTCGAGGAGGAGAAGGGCAACCCCCAACCCCCCAAGTTGACCCCCAACTAGGCAGAGCCCATTGCTGGCTCGCATGGTCGTATTGAGGGCATCGTCCCAACAGCTGAAGCAGGCCTGGAGGAACTGTGGTTGGTGCAAACCAAGGCCTCATCGACTCCGAGTGGTCGACATCTGCAACAGCCTGGTCCAACTGCCCTTGCTCACTTGACCCCATCGAGCTCTAGTGGAGATGGGGTCAGATCGGCCGGCACCCACGATGCGGGGGATGGACTGATGGGGCCGAGATGTCTGCGGGGGAAATCTTGGCCTAGAGCGTGTCGAGGAGAGACGACACCCTCTTCTGGGAGAGACCCAGGCCATCGTATTGGTGGGAAAACCGGCCCTCGCTGCGATTCTGCGGTTGCATCTGGGGAAACGTCACAGGGATGTCTTTGCCTCTTTGCATCCTACGCTGGCCGTTGGGGAGGATACGACTTGGGAAGCACTAGAGAGAGAGAGAAACATTAATATCGAGCACTGTTCCTCAAAACCCACGCCTCGAGTTCTGTTTACAAGGCGGGCTACTGACTGCGAACCTTGGACCTGCTCTCTTGCAGCATCTCATCCATACCGTCTCTGCAATCTGCCCAGAGGCTGCCTTCAAGATGATGCTCCCCATCCTCAAGAAGATTGTGCACAATGATGCCATGATCAGCGATCCCGGCGAGGTCTACAACTGGCGCGTTGCCCTCCTCGCCTGCTCGGCCTGCTTTGGCGCCATGTCCTTTGGCTGGGACAGCTCCGTCATTGGCGGCGTCATTGTGCTGGACCCCTTCAAGAAGGACTACCGGCTCGTCGGCGACGACAAGGCCATTGCCAACCTGTCGGCCAACATTGTCTCGACGCTGCAAGCCGGCTGCTTCGCCGGCGCCCTCGTGGCCTCGCCCATCAGCGACCGCTGGGGCCGCAAGAAGAGCTTGATCGGAGCCGCCGCCATTATCCTCGCCGGAGTCATTATGCAGTTTAGCGCCTGGGGCCATCTGCCCGTTCTCTACATTGGCCGCTTCGTTGCTGGTGTTGGTGTTGGCGCTGCCAGCTCCGTCAACCCTCTCTACGTCTCCGAGAACTCGCCCCGTGCCATCCGTGGTCTTCTCACGGGAATGTACCAGCTCTTCATCGTCACGGGAGGCATGATTGCCTTTTGGATCAACTATGCGGCCAACCTTCACTTTTCCGGCAAGATGATGTACGTGATACCATGCCCTCTGAATCTAGTCTTACCAACTGAGTCCTGACTGACCCTAACCCTCTAGGTATGTCTTCCCTCTCGCCCTTCAAGGACTCCCGGCACTGCTCCTCCTCGGCATGATGTTCCTCTGCAACGAATCCCCTCGATGGCTGGCCAAGCAGGATCGCTGGGAAGAGTCCAAGAGCGTGCTCATCAGGCTGCGCGGCCTCCCCGTGGGCCACGAGTACGTCGAGAACGAGTTCCAGCAGATTGTCGACCAGCTCGAGAATGAGCGAAGACTGATTGGCGACGCAACTTTTTTGAACCTCATGAAGGAGATGTGGTCCGTCCCCAGCAACAGGAAGCGAGCCCTCATCAGCGTCACCCTCATGATCTGCCAGCAAATGACGGGCACCAACGCCATCAATGTGTATGCGCCCACCATCTTCAAGAACCTCGGCATCAACGGCACGTCGACGGGACTCTTTAGCACGGGTATCTACGGCATCGTCAAGGTTCTCGCGTGTCTGTGCTTCCTCTTCTTCGCCGCCGACTCCCTTGGTCGACGACGCTCGCTGCTGTGGACGTCGATTGCTCAAGGATTGGCCATGTTCTACATTGGTCTCTATGTTCGCATCGCTCCCCCCAAGGAGGGCGACCCTGTACCGCCTGCTGGATACTTTGCGCTCGTGTGCATCTTCCTCTTTGCTGCGTATGTCATGGCTATCCCGTACCTTTGTCGACGCTTGCTGACTGCCGTTTTAGTTTCTTCCAATTCGGTTGGGGACCTGCTTGCTGGATCTACATTAGGTGAGAGAAGACGCCTGCTTCCATACTTGAAGGCATCCATCTAACACAGTGAAACAGCGAGATTCCTACTGCTCGCCTGCGATCGACCAATGTTGCAATTGGAGCAGCAACCCAGTGGCTCTTCAACTTTGTTGTGGCCCGAGCCGTTCCAAGCATGCTTGTCACCGTTGGCGCTCATGGTTACGGGTAAGCATCCAGAAGTGTCTCCGACGATATTGTCAGCGGACGGCTAATTTCTCTTGATAGAACATACCTCACCTTTGGGTCCTTCTGCTTCTCCATGTTTGTCTTTGTCTGGTTCTTCGTGCCAGAGACCAAGGGTAGGTTGAAGCGCTGCCTTCCACTGTTCGACTTGATCACTGACATTCTTCGCTCTAGGTGTCTCGCTCGAGGCCATGGATGCTCTTTTCGGCGGCAGCGACGAAGCAAGCAAGATGTCTGACTCGATCGGCGAAAGGTCAGGGGACATGGATACCAAGAGGCCGAGAGACTCGATCCACCAGGTTGAGAGGGCTTAGAGCGGGACTATGTGGGACACGATGTTGGGAATGGGGTCTGGGGCAAGATATCCGATGGAAGCTGATGTTATCCATCCACTGCTGTTTAAATCATGAATAATTTCCACCTTGATTTTGCGTCTGGAGATTGACTGTCCCATTTATACTCCAAGAGTCTCGCCCGTTACTCCAAGTCCCGACAGACGATGAGGAGTGGATCACCACTTCATCTGGTTCCATGGTCTAACGGTTATGACTGCGGATTCTGATTCCGCCAGCGAGGGTTCGACTCCCTCTGGAACCTGGTTTACAGCCCAACATGAGGGCTGGTGGTTTTCTTTTTGGCCGTCTTGATGAGTTTGTGCTTGGGTGTTTTACTGTTTTCTCAGTAGGTACACCAGGGCAGAAAGGATTCCCTGGAAGAGCAATCAATTGCAGATACAACTCATCGATGGAATATTACAGTTTGCTTGAATAATTAATTGGGATATTTACTGGCTGAGTTATATGCTGCCATCCTCATCGATGTAGTTGGTGAGCAGCATGATTTGCGGAAAATCTTCGACTCTGATAGGTTCGGATCGACTTTGTTGGCAACAACCCAGCCATTGACAAAAACCCTTGCATCTGGGCAATCACTCTTGTTAGTCTTCAACTGTCTCGTTCTTCTTTATCCCGACTTGTCGGTGCGGGGTGCGGGGATGTCAACGTCTTGGTGCAAGGGAGACGTCATGCCGAGAGCTTTAACCATGCTCATGGATTGAAGCTGGGTAGTCGACACACGAGAATAACATGTTCCCTGTACTATGACGACTGGCTGTCTTTATCCCAGAGCCAATGGCACGAGTTCAGGCACCGCGGATCCCTGCTCTGGCTGTTGGCTATAAAAACGAGGTCGGCACTGTCGATCCCAGTCGGAGAGGGTTCATGCAAAGCTTCATTTGATCGTCTTTTTATTTCTTGTTGAAAATGGGCTCTCAAAGGCTATTCCATCTGCTTACGCTGGCTGCTCTCGCCACGGCCAAGTGGATTGTCCCGGGTGCGCGATGGTATGATACCGATGGAAACCTGTTCAATGCCCATGCGGGCGGACTCTGCGTCGACCAAAAGAGTGGAAAGTTTTACTGGTTTGGTGAATACAAGACTGAAGGCCAGGAAGAAGGCGGCGGTATCTCGGTCTACAGCTCCGAGGATCTCGCAACTTGGGAGTCTCATGGGCTTGCTCTCGGTAAATGATGCTTGGCCAGATCACGTACCCAACTCGGCGTTGCTAACAATGGAGAAGAACCTGTCGAGGACCACAAGTACATCTCGCCCAAGAGTGTCATTCAGCGTCCTAAAGTCTTGTATAGCGAGGAGACGGGCCAGTATCATGTAAGCCATTGTTGCTTCTTCTCCATCTTGCTTGGCACTGACGCATCTTAGTTGTGGTGGCATGCGGACGATTCCAAGTACAGCCTACTTCTGCAGGGCCTGGCAACCTCTGACAACATTGCCGGCCCGTATACGTTTCAAAACGCCCAGAGACCGCTGGGCAACTGGTCTCAAGATTTCGGCGCCTTTACAGACTACAAGAGCGGCGAGTCGTATGCCTTGTACTCCAACGGAGACCGAGTGGAAGGCCGTGACGTCTACGTGAGCCGCTTCAATGACAACATCACAGAGGTGGAAAAGGTCGCTTTCCGCTTCAACAAGTACGACTTTGAAGCTCCTACAATTATCCAGACGGACAAGAGCTACTATGCCCTCATGAGCCACAAGACGGGATACCGACCAAACAGTGAGTGTCGGCATGGTGCCACGAGCGTCATTCTTCTCTAACAAGGACAGATGTTGTCGCCATGCGAGCTGATTCTCTCAGCGGGCCGTGGTCCCAGCCGTTTTTCGTGTCGCCTGCCTATACTCGCACTTTCAGTACACAGTCTGGGTTCTCTTGGAGGATCAAGGGCACCAAGAAGACGACGTACCTCTACATGGGAGACCAGGTATGTTTTTCTGTCAGTTGGATACGGTTTTGTGATTTAACAAGACTAGTGGGACAACTTGTCACTATGGGAGAGCCGCAATGTATGGCTTCCGATTGAAGTCGACGACAAAGAGGGATCCATCAAAGTCGTCTGGCATGACATTTACGATCTCGACGTGTAAGAATGTTATCATATGAACAGAATAACAGATGCTGACTTGTCGCGGGTAGGAAAACCGGAGAATGGAAGCCGATCAAGGGAAAGACGTACTATTCGAAGAATGCAAAGCTTCGAGGGGATGCTTTCCTTCAGGAAGCTGTAAGTTGAGCAGTCCATTAATACCATGTCGCGGGCAGTTGTTCAGGACGTCTACTGATGAGTCTAGAACTTTGGGAGCAACAATGTGATTGCTACAGGCATCTATGGAAACGACAGCACCATTACGTTCGAGGTTGATGGCAAGGGCCAGGATCAATGGGTTTCATTCTACCACCAGAGTGAGTGCAATCGCAGCTGTGTGAGAGAATGCACTGACAGGCTCCTCCAGACATTGACGATATGGGGTTCGGAGACCAGCGTGAGTTTGTTTGAGATCTAGCACTCCAAGTTTGTTGCTTACATTTCGCAGCCATGGGAGCGCCCGACCGCATCAACGGAACGTGGCAGCTTCGCCGGATCAGCAGCGTTGTGGTCAACGATGACACGGACAACGTCCATACTCTGTATCAGAAAGACACGCACAAGGGCATCATTCTCTCCACGCCGCTGAAACTCTCTCTCAAGCAGGGCAAGAATAAGCTGACGATTGGAGGGCTGGACAACGGCGTCGACTTCAAGGGAGCTGACCTGGACCGCATTGTCGTGTATCCTCCCGAGAAGAAGAACAAGAAGCGGTCGTTGCTGGATTGGTTTGTGTAGGACTGTAGATACTGAGTCAATGGTATATGGGAGAGATGCCATGTTTGTCTATACCGACGTTGTACAGCATGGGCGATTGGATTGATCATGGTCTAGTTACGTATACAGTCTCACTGTGCATGATTGCTTCTGAATTCTATATCAATTGCTTGCTGGCTTGTGTGACCAAACAGAACCTTTTATGCATAGAGTTGCCGCTCGTCTTGCCACGAGAAACTCTATAGAAAGTCTTTTGCTGTGACTATCAATTGTTTCAACTAAATAGCAACCTAGCCAAACTCCCTGTCGCGGTGCCAATTGCACGTGGGTCTGTCTGTTAGGCCGCGTATTATCTGGCCTCCCTTTTCGGTGGAGAAGCCAAGTTAGCGACTTGGCCATTCTGCTCTTCACACGGCAATGTTGGAGACTCACGCAGCCCAAGACCTCTCCGAGGCAGCTCTGGGAGGGCCAATCCTCATCAAGGGCGGCTTCTTTGTCGACCATCACGGCCGTACGCTCTCGTTGCGTGGCCTGAATGTGTCGGGCGCGAGCAAGTTGCCGACGTCGCCAGACGGTCTGTCTCATCTCACCGACGGCTTCTTTGAGCATCGCACCGTCACCTTTACGGGCCGGCCGTTTCCTCTCGATGAGGCGCCGCTGCATTTCCGCCGTCTCCAGGCCTGGGGGCTTCCGCTGGTGAGGCTGCTCGTTACGTGGGAGGCCATCGGCCATGCCGGGCCCAACCCGGCCACCGACCTGGATCTCGAGTATATTGCCTATCTGCGGTCGCTCGTGGAGATGATGCCTCGGTATGGCATCAAGTGCTTCGTATGCGCCCACCAGGACGTCTGGAGTCGCTTCAGCGGAGGCAGCGGCGCGCCTGGCTGGACATTCGAGGCGGCCGGTCTCGATATCCAGGCCTTTACCGATACGGGGGCCGCCTACGTTCACGGACAGGACGAGGCCAAGCGGGCGACGGAGCCCGTCAACGAAAAGGAACTGAGCGGGCCTTTTGTCTGGCCCTCGGGCTACCAGAAGCTGGCTGCTTCCACCATGGCCACCTTGTTCTGGGCCGGCGATGCGCTGGCTCCTCGGCTGCAGTGCCGTCGCGCGCCTCTCAGCGGCAAAGGAGACGACGAGCATGTCTCGGTTCGCGAGTATCTCCAGGGTGCATTCGTCGAGGCCTTTGGACGGCTTGCTGATGAGCTCGAGGGTCTCGAGGCGTGCATTGGCTTTGAGCCCATCAACGAGCCGCACCGCGGGCTCATCAACCTCCATGATTTCCATGCCTGGAACTACGATACCGATCTTCACATTGGCCATTATCCCTCGCTGGCTCAGTCGCTCGCTCTGGGTAGCGGTTATGCCCAGAATGTCGACTTTTACGTCAAGACTTGGCCGTTTCCCACGCGGGTCTCGCACAAGTCGCTACTCGATCCCAAGGGCCGCTCTGCGTGGTTTCCACAGAAAGAGGGCGATGAGGCTTCTCAGCAGCATGGGATGGGCGACTGCGTATGGCGAGCGCATGGGGTCTGGACTTGGGATGAACAGAGGCAGATTGCTGTGATCTCCGACAAGCATTACTTTGAATGCGATCATCGACCAGGACGCGAGGGCCAGAAGATTGAGTGGTATCGCGACTTTTACGCTCCGTTCCTCCAGAGGTTCTCGGAACGGGTATCGCGACGCTCGCCACGCAACATGTTCTTTGTTGAGCCCATTCCCAACGAGTTCATTCCTCCCTGGCCAGTTCAGCAGGATGACAAGGCCAAGACGGCACGCAAGCAAAAGTACGCCGTCAAGACTGAGATTACGGCAGACCGCCCCGACAACCTCGTGTACGCACCGCACTTTTACGATCTCAACGTGCTGTTTAGCAAGCATCACGCTTTGATGAGCGTCAATGTCCAGGGCTTGTCGAGGGGCATGTTCATCCTCAAGGCGCTCTATTTCGGCGCCTCGGGATTGCGCAAAAACTACAGACACCAGCTCGGCAATCTTCTCAAGCACGGCCGTCTATCCCTGGGTAAACAGGTGCCGGCGTTGATTGGCGAAGTCGGCATTCCCTTTGACATCAACGACAAGACGGCCTATACCACTGGCGACTACGACAAGCAGCGTGAGCTGATGCACGCGCTCGTCGGGGCCATGGAGGACAATTTCGTTGCTTTCACGCTGTGGAACTATAACCCTCACAACCGCTTCGAGTATGGCGATGGCTGGAACAAGGAGGACTTTTCAGTCATGAATGGCGACGACGTCGATGAGCACGGTCCGATTCGACCCGACTATCGTAACCATGGCCACGAGGAGAATGAGCTATATCGCGGAGGGAGGGTGCTTGACGCCATCATCCGTCCGTATGCGGTCAAGACTGCTGGGACGCCTCTTCGATCTTACTGGGATTGCCGCACTCTTCGCTTCACATTCGAGTGGAGCAGCACGGGCTTGGATGAAGATACGGGAAAGACTGAGAAAAGCCGCATCACGGAAATCTTCCTCCCGAGCTATCACTACTCTGGGCATCAGCTGTCTGTCAAGCTGAGCGACGGAGAATGGTCCCACAGCGCCGAGAAGCAGACGCTGTATGTCTGCCATCCGCCACACAAGAGCCCGTCGGCACGCCACTCTCTTGTTGTTGAGATTGAACATGTCCAGGCTCATCTTCTTGAGGGCGCTCTCCAGCGGCGCCGCATGTTCCCGGCCAGCTTCCCGTCAAGCCTGGTGTCGCCGAGCGTGGATGTGTGGCTGGAGGAGCACTGGTCCCAGCTTCTGCTTGCAGCGCTGAGTGGGCTTTTGCTCATGATTTGCATTTTGATTCAAGCGATTTAGAGTTGTATTTACCGATAGATGGGCGGTTGCCTGTTGTATATGGGCCATGTACATGTGAGGCCTACATAGAATAGATGCCAGATGATTGATATCTAGACATTTGGTGTTGAGATGATGACTGCGACTGGGTTAGGTGAAAGATCCAGTGAATGTGGCGGCGAGAATTTCTCTCTGGTTTTCCCTGTGGCTAGGAGCTCTCAATCTACCAAAAGAGATGATTAGCATTTCTCTGTCTTCTTCAGCCCTACTTGACGCCTCTTTAGTCTAGACCCAGCTACGTAACCTATCCAGGACTTGTCATCCAGAGATGGACCAGACAACGTGACTACGTCTCCGGGTATGGCGCAAGCAATGGCCATAAAAGTACGTGGCTGACGGCTGCGGATAGATCGGCATTTTCTTTTCTCTAGAACAATTCCACGTTGCAAAGCCATCTCCAGATACCGGGTCATGGCATGTCGAGATGGATTCATAAGCAAGGGCGGTGCGGGCAAAGACGGAATGTGGCTCATCTTTCGAGAACATCAATAATCTAGGCCCATGGCCAAAAGAAACGGGGAGGTAAAGCTTAATAGCCAGCTGGACGTAGCCCGAGTTCCGAGCATGAATGTGCAAGATAGATTACAGTGAGCGAGTATTGCTCACCACCTCTCTCTAGATGGACGACAGCAAGCAGACAACCTGAGATCTAGCCAAGTCTTGCGTAATAAGGCCACAATATGATTTGCTGCACCACGTGTCTATCTGGAAGTAACGATTGTATTTGATGGCACGTCAGAAAATCAATCTTTGTGAGAATAGTGAAGCCATCAAACGTCTGCAGCCGATATCTCATCCCCAGCCACCAACCAAGTGATCCATCCCTTGGTCTGTTTAAACGCCAACAGCAATCTTGCATCTACTATAGGTAACCTATTGAAAAAGGCATCTAGGTTGTATATGTCAGCGGTCACTGGTTCTTCCCAAAGGCATGGCTGACATGTTGAGTGGATATCAAAACTCGTCAAGCCTCTGCCGCAGCCACCCCACGCACGCGTCGTGTGCTATTTGAGCCGAGTCGACCATGATACGGCAAGCACGGCTGGATATCTGGACATGTCATTGAGGCCGTCGAGGCTCGATATGTACTTTTGGTAAGCCATAGTAGGAGTCAGCAGCGTTGAGTGATGGTCAGGCAAGTGGCCACATCTGGTGTCGCCATACATACACACTCATGTAACAAAGCCAAGCACCGCGTACGTGACGAGGTAGTTTGATTGTGTCGTCGTCGTTTCACATCACTTCCAGCAAACATCTATGCAGCCTGGTCTCATTAAAACCCCGATTCGACTAGCTTCCAGCCGGGCTGGTAGATGGTCGGGATGACGCCCTCGTTATGCATGCTATCCCGCATGAAAGGAGCCGATGACCAAACTTGACGGAACTATCGACCCTGCCAGCCCTGTGATTGCAATTATAGGATGGACAGTCTCTCAAGCCCAAAGGCAAAAGACACCCGGCTTGGCGGATGGCAGGGGCGTCGGCGGTCCCCCAAGTAAGCCATGGCCGGGGACCGTTCCGAGACAAAGGGAATCTGGAGATTGCGGTCAAGCAGTGGACATGTCGAGATGAGCTAGTGGTCCAGTTCCAGTTTGTTAGAATGGGATCATTGCTTCCAAGACATTGATAATACGTTGGAAACCATAGGTCCGAGTCGGTTTGTTCGAGGCCGTGTTCCTGACTCTTTAGAGTTGATCGTCAGGCACGGATCTGGACCAGCCATTGAGGGCCATGCTGCGTAAAACACAATCTAGAACCTTGTTTGTGACAATATTGTACAGCGGCAAACGCACCATGTGGCTGATGGATGCCTAGAATGCGATAGATGACTACAATGCCCGAGTGTTGAGATGCCGGAGTGCCGTGTGGCGTTGGCGTTCAAGCCCACAACGACCTTCACAGGATGGTCCCGTTGTCAAATGACTGGCGGCATATCCCATTGGCGTAGCTAACCGAGCACTATTTACCGCATGAATGGGTGATTGTGACTCTATTCAGCTCGAGCTTGCCTATGAGTCAAGCCACTGAGACAAGCTCCGAGCTCTACCGGCTACAAGATGGATCCTCGTAAGCCAGGGTTGAGGTTTGGACCCGACGGCGGGCAATGAACGGCGTACTGGCCCTCTCCAGACCCTCGGGTTTGCGCCACGTCTGCAGGGATACTTGAGATGTCTCATGAATGTGGTGAAGAGTACTCGTATTACTCGTACCAAAGCAATGTTGCATTCCCTGGCCAGGCTCGACTCCACGTGCAACAAACTGTATTCTCGACGGTTGGGATGCTAGCCAGGGCCAGACCAGCAACCATTCGATGATGATTGTCGGGACATTTAGAGTCTGCATGTCTCTCCCAGCATCCTGGGCAGGGCGGAGCGGATGAGGAATGCTCTGGATGTCTGGAACCTCCGGTTGGCTGGCCGTTGACCCTATGGCATCTTTCAGTTTAGATGCTGCGGGATTGGGAAGCAGCCTAGTACGGATGCGTAATTCAAACAACTTGAACGGGCAGGCAGATATTGCTACTCGTGGCGCCCGCATCCAGCAACTTGGCCGTGATGGGCATAGCTGGCTGCCAACGCAAGTCTAGACTTCTCAATCGAGACGCTGCTGGAAAGCTTCATGGTGCGTTGTGGCGTTTGCAACAGGACTAACTGGGCAAATGGGCGGGATAGTCGCCCGGTCTAGCTCGGTGGCTTTTGACTCGGACGCCTTCGCCAGCTTCAGAGACAGCATCGGGTCGTGGTCGGCCAAAGCCGCTGGGCTGCGGTTGAGCCAGACTCGACTCGGGTGATGCGATGCGACTAGTAGACGAGGACGGCTGGGATCTGGGCAATTCTGGCTGGTGATGAAGACGTCTGCTCGACAAGCTATAAATCATTCGTCTTGTCCCTTCTTGTGGTTGCTTCTGATCATCACTCACCAGCATCAACAACTAGCATCAACAACTCACATCAACAACTCACATCTTGAACTCCTCATCAACAACCAACAAACAACAAGTCAAACTCCGGACTTCTACCAACAACCACAGCAACAATGCAGTTCTCCGCCATCATCATCGCCGCCCTGGCCACGGCCGTTGCCGCCATCCCCAAGGAGCTCGGCCAGCGCCACGACCACCCCGGCTGCGGTGACAACTGTGCCCGCGCCGTCATCGCCACTCGCTTCGGCCAGGCAGGCATTGATATCCGTCACTCGGACTGCGCTGATTACCTCGCAACCACGGTCACGCCTGCTCCCAGGTAAGTCGTCTCCCAGTCTTGGGTCTTGGGACAATTGCTAACATGTTCTTTGATAGCACGTCTACCATCACTGTGACCCGTGCCACCATTCCCACATACGCCACCGCCTGCTCTGGCGAGCCTCGCTATCTCACGGCTTGCTCTTGCGCCAGTGTCACCGGGAATACCGTTACTCTCCCTACTCCCACCGTCTACGAGATCCAGACAGTCTGAGGAGTGTGTTAATGGAGCCGGGTCGTGTGTGGTCAGCCACTATCGGAGTGTTGGAAACTGTTGGAAACAGAATGAATCTATGCTAGCTTACGAATCATATTCGACTGTTATTTTGGTCCAGCCATGTGTTTAGTTGCCATGCGAGCAATTACTGTTTGGGAGTCATCTATTCAAATACGCTTGCTACTCTATAATTCCAAAAAAAGAAATGCCATGAAACAAAGGAAAAAAACCTCATTGCGCCATCCCATAGTTTCCGTGATAATTCTCATCCCGTTTGTGACAGACGACCGTCACATGCGTCATGACCATGATGCCGCGCTCGCCACGCTGGCCACCATCCTCACGCACTCCGAGCTCCTCATCCGTGCTTGCTTTGCTGGGCAGCCTGTTGACTGGCGTCTCCTCGGACCCGACCTTGCGGGTGAGCTCGAGCTCGTCTTCGTCCATCTTGTCAAACGGGGCCGAGCTGCTGAGTCCGAAGCGGCTGTTGCGCAGATGATGACTGGTGTGTGCTTTGCCCGGGACGGGCAGAGCCTCGAGCTTGTCGCTGTTGTAGGCGTTTGGGCTGCCCTGGATCGACTTTTGCCGCGGCCAACGGAATAGGGGAGCCAGCGTGGGGAGACAGGCCGAGATGATGGCGACAGAGGGCTCGATGCTGGACCAGGAGAGGGTGTGTCCAATGTACCAGGTCGGGTCCTTTTGGGTAAAGAGCTCGTTGAGAAAGTGGATTCGGATGATGCTCGCGATGCAGACGAAGCCACCGAGGAGGAAGATGCCAATCACAGACGCCTTCATGCCCTTGCTCATCTTGAGGGCGAGGACGCGGGGGATGGGGACGAGCAGCAGCGTAAACTCGTTGACGAGGTTGATGATGCCAATGGCGAGGAAGAAGTCGCTAATGTTGATGCATTTGCCCGTGACGCCGGGCGTGTACTGGTTCCAGTAGTAGCTGATGGGGCGACAGGCGCAGCCGACGGTGATCCAGAGGATGACGGGATACGCATAGGTGAGGAACGAGGCCGCCCAGAAGCTGTAGTTGAAGGCTTTGCTCTTGGTGGTGCGCGAGGAGAAGAGACGGCGGTAGAGGAGGAGAATGCTGCACTTTGTTGCCGTTACAGCGAGACCGTATAAGAAGGTCTGGGTGAATACGAGCTGGACAAGTAAGTGTTAGCTTCGGGTCTTGTCGATTGAAACTGGTGAATTAATTGATACCTTTAAGATGTTGGGAATCTTGGCTGCATCGGCAACCCAGACATGCTTGCCTGCTCCCCATTTACCAGCTGCGACATGTTAGCAAATGTAGTCAGAGACGAGTGAGGAGGGCTCTTACAGATCAGAGGACCGACCAATGGGGCAATGGTGAGTAGCTGTTGGTTCTAGTTAGAAGCTATACTCATGTTGGTCGAATGATTACAACTCACAGTCGCAATGCAAATGGCGTAGTCGTCAAACCAAAGCTTCTGTCCCGTATGCACGCGGACCCAGAGCCTCAAGGCAACGGTCACGACGGCAAGGCCAAATACAAGACTGCAGATGACATTGTATACATCGAGCAGATCCTCGTTTAGGTTGATGCCGGCGGGTGGAGGTCCAAGTATGGCCACGATGAGCGGATTGGGCTGGGGGTCGGTGTTGGTAGCCATCCTGGTTGGTCGGTTGGTGTGCTGCAGAAAGGAACCAAACAGCCGGGAGCAACAAGGAGGAACGGCGGCAGGGTCGAGGAAAGGCCGGGTACCATATAAGAATGGGAGAAACGGGCTTTGCTTCTGGCGGTTGCGTTGTGAATCCTGTGGGCGTTGCCAATGCTACGTTGCGGTGCAATGCTAGATCGTCCCAAATCTCCGGCTTTCAAAGGGTGGCAGCATCCTTGCTGCACGTGCATCGAGGTAATGGGCAAAAGAAGAACAAAAATCAGTCACGATACCCACTGAAAGCGGCGCGATGAGCAGGCATCTGGACTGTGTGGATGGGCCTTGGATCGGGATCCATGTCAAGTTTCTCGCAAAGCCCCGTTGCAAATGCGGGACTTTCCAGACACGGGCTGGGTTATCTGATGGCGTCGAGAATGGTTCGGGCTTTGCTCGGTGCGGATATAGGCGTGAGTTGGATAGAGATGGACGGGCTATTGCTTTGCGAATGAGTGTTGTGTGCTGCTGCGGTGTCAATGTTGCTGTTTAGGCCATGGTGTTTCTAGTCAACTAGCCATATTGGGGGTGTAAAAATCAAAGACATCCAACTCGAGGTTGAATGAATCAATTGAGACTAGCAAAGCAAAGAATCCTCTTCTTTCTCTTCCTCTTCATCTACTCACCGAAGCAGCCGGCTGAGCAACTACCACCGGCTGGCAGCCAAGGACTCTTCCCCCCATGCCCAGACTTCCCAGCCTGTCGATCCCAAGGGTCTCCTCTTAAAAGATCGAATTGAAGCCCTCGTCAAGTGAGCCAAGCTGACAGTAGGCGACGTGGGATGGGCCGTCTCTTAGCCGACCTGCTCCGTCGGTGCTAGCTGGATACTACGTCGGCCGGCGGGATCCTTGCACTAGGAGAGGGCCGTCCAAAGTGATGCCAACAAGTGAAGCCTCTATTTTTGGTTGTGGGCCTCGCTCAGCCGTCTGTGCTTCTCGTGCGATGATCACGGTCCAGGTTTCTTCAGCATGTGTACGTCATTCGGCTACGCTCGAGCAGGGTTCGTCCTGGGACAAAGGTTGCCATGACCAATGCCCGTTGCAAGATGGATACTATTCGAGCATCTACTTGCAAATGGCAGATGCTGTTCCTGGAACCAGTTTGAGCCGGGCAAGACGCTCACCTCAGCTTACATAGCAACACACAGTCTCTCGTCTTCCCACTCGCACTCACAGCCAAAGATGCCTCGGTCAGTCTGACTGGGAGTGGGACCTCGAGAAGGATGCCGTCTCACCGACGAATCCCCGGCTTGTCCGGGACCGGCTATCTATTGCCCACACCATATGCACGCGTTCCTGCGATGGACGTGGATGTCGAGTCTGACGCTAGGGCCACGCTTGTTGATTGGGAGCGTTTACGATGATGTTGCTGCAGAGTATAGGGTTTGTCAGGGTTCACCATGTTGATCGAGGTCCCAATCAGCATTCTTACTTGCATTCCCACAAGTCGAGGATCTGTATGTACGCCACGTTTCAGCCAGCTAGGAATACTCTGAAACGCGGTGGTACGCGTGAGGGATCAAGGTTCAATTGTCAGATGTGTGCGGGCTGAATCGGTGCGTTTTGCTATTAATATCTTTGCTACTGCACGATTCTTGAGAGCTTATTTCTCACCACTCGACATTAGCCTCTGTATAGTATGCACGTTTCTTTTGGCGTCCAGCATATAGAATGAGATGATTGCAGTATCAATTGCTTCTTATTTGAACAACACAAGACAAGCTGCCACGTACTATGCGTGCTTTTGCAAGAGGCGCTCATGCAAAAAAAACTCAGCTACCCTGAAGACACTCTAGACGCGATTCCACAAAATCTTCAATACCCAAGGCAACGCCACATGCGATGTGTTACTTTGTTTAGCAGTAAGTAGTACGGAGTAGGCGGAGTATCAAGCGCCCGTTGTGGATACGAGGCTATGAATGGCCATGTAGCTAAAGTTGGCTCTCGCGGGTTGGAATCGTCACAGGGGTTGTAGGGGATGGACTCCAAGCACAGACTATGTATATAACGCCTCCTCCGAAGAGAAGCGCAATCTAGTTTCTGTGTTGACGATCACTTCTTTGGGGCTGAGACCCCGTCTTGTTCAGCTAGCATGCCTCAATTGTTGACAAGATGAGACATCAAGCCTTGGAGGTTCAACGAGTATAGCAATGCAACGCTACACACGGCAAACCCCATCTCGCATCGTGCAATGCTCGGTTCTTGCGGCAAGCCAGCTGAGTAGAGCTGACAGAATAGGGCAGATATGACACGACATTGCCAGGCTCGACTATATGAATACCACCCTTCTCCACCACGGCTAGCACTCTATGGTACCATTGTGCCGGTAGTTCTGACCCAATGTTACCTCAGCTAGTGCTCAATGGAACCATTGTCCCGGTAGTTTGTGCCTGATGCTACCTCGCCTTGGCCAGATACGGCAGGATTTACTCGTTTGCTGGGGCTGGCCGTGATCCTTTGGAGCAGGCGGTATCGTCGCCGAGTTGAAATTCCACGTGCGTGCTCCGCGTAGTTACTTGAGCAAAACTACATTCCATTTATAGAGCCGACTTTGGCACGCATATGCCAATCTCGATTGTGCGGTGCGCGCCGAGAGAGCCTAAGAAGCACCCTGGTCGCCTTTAGTGGACAGCAGGGTGTTGGATCTGCATCGACAAAAATAGTCTAATGGTAGGCTATTGGCGGTGAGTCGAGGGTCTGCTTGGGTATACTATGTAGGCGCAGACTTGAGCTCAGGCTTGGGCTTGATGGGTCTATCGAGACTCCAACCTCCGCTCTGAATAGGGCAAGGTACATAGGTTAGAACAACCTCCAAGTCCAGCATGTAACCCACGCCGCTGAGCATTTGATCAAGCTTGAGCAGCAGCATCGACTCTGTGATATTCTTGTGAGCGAAGAACGGAATAGAAGCAAGCTGTGGATGAAGCAGTTATTGGGAACAACTGACAGCAAGACCCGACATCGTCTTTGCAGGATTCAAGCTGAATGTCAAAGCTACACTGCATTGAAGTTCAACGTTCTACATGGAATATTCAATTCAGTTTGGGGTACATTTCAGATATGAACAGAATCTCTGCCGTTCGACATAACACACAATGAAGCCTTGAGAGTCGAACCTTGCTACTATTCACATCCTAACAGATGGTTCCTTTGACCATTGCACACGTCCCGGCATCTCCATTGTCTTCAAGTCATCCCACAGTCAACCACCCCAGAACAAGAACCAAGCTGGCGGAACCAAAACTCTCTGGTCAAATCACTAGCCTGACTCGGCCAAGTCAAGAACAATGTCTTGGCAACGCCCCTTCAGCCCCCGCATCAAGGGCAGAATTAACCTTATCCCATTCAAGGCACAAAGAAGCTTCACAACGGTCCGGGGAAGGCCAATACGTAATTCCAGCCGAAGAAAAAACGCATGCCGTCCTCGCGGGTTAGCGGGCCTTGCCAATGGCACGTTGACGATTATCAAGACTGGCCCGGGCAGGTCGAGTGATTGGATACCGTCACCAACGGATGCTGGGACTACGACGACGCCACGCGCTCATTGCTCAAGACACTATCCAAGCTACTTACTCGACCTGGAAGGAGTTTAATACCCCAAACTGCTCTCCACGCCAAGAGGTCCATCACCTGCCTTTCCGAGACCAAGCTTGACTGCTCAGCAACGTTAAAAGTAGCCGCATGCAGGGCTAACAGGCTGCCAAGGTGCGGGGAGGGCATCCCAAGGAGAGCTTGGCAACGTGTCGCGTGCAAGATGATTTTGAAAAGCACCCGCGCTGAGCCGAGCAGGCTGAGGCTGCGTTTGGTGGCGAGAGTAGTTGGCACTACGCCTCTACTCGTCGTTGCGGAGGGCTTCCGCACCCAGCTAGATGTCTTGGCCTACGGTGTCTCGGTATGGTTCTTGGACACTTGGTTCCTTGACGCGCAATGGCTTTGGAATATAGCAGCCGGCGACAGTTCCGAGATCTTGGCTCTCGTAGAGGTTGTCGTTGTGGATCGCCATAGCCTCCTGATGCTTGGTCTCTGCTGTGGTGTATATATACCATGGCCGCTCTCTTTCTCTCTTCCGATTCTGATATTTCCCCCATTATCCGTAATTTCATGTGGATGCGGTCCAGTTCTGTTTTACTCTCTTACTGATTGTCCTTGACCATGGCCAAGACTAGTGAACAGTCCTCCACCGAGGCACCAGTGGCCTATGATGGAGAGAAAACCCTCGGCCAGTATGGAAACGAGAGAGTTATCCCCAAGGACTTCCGCGAGCAGGACTTTATGACACGCAATGGGCTCAACTTGCGCTCCTTTACAAGGCGTGCGTAGATCCATGCTCCCCCAGGAATAGACGCAAACTAACACATCTACAGGCGACTATGGAACGGGCGATATCGAGCTCGACCGGTCCATGAAGACACGCCACCTACACATGATTGCCATTGGCGGCTCGATTGGCGCAGGCTTCTTTGTCGGCTCCGGCTCGGCACTCACAAAGGGCGGCCCGGCCTCGTTGCTCATCTGCTTCTGCATCGCCGGCATCATGATCTTCAACGTCGTGCACGCCCTCGGCGAGCTGGCCGTCATGTATCCCGTGTCCGGTGGCTTCTACACGTACTCGACTCGCTTCATCGATCCGTCGTGGGGGTTCGCCATGGGCTACAACTATGTAAGTCGACTTGAGACGGAACTGGTGTGCTTGAGACTAACCCTGGTAGGTCTTTCAATGGTTGATTGTTCTGCCCCTCGAGTTGACCGTCTGCTCCTTTACGGTTGGGTACTGGAATAAAGACGTCAGTCCTGCCGTGTGGATAACGCTCTTCTGGCTCATCATCATTGCCGTCAACATCTTTGGCACCCTCGGATACGCCGAGGAGGAATTCTGGAGTTCCTGCTTCAAGCTCGCCGCCATCATCATCTTCATGGTCGTCGCCATCGTTTTGATTTGTGGCGGCGGTCCCTCCAACGGCATATACAACGAGTACTGGGGCACCCGTCTCTGGTCTGACCCCGGAGCTTTTCAGAATGGCTTCCGCGGCTTCTGCTCCGTCTTCGTCACGGCTGCCTTTTCGTTTGCGGGCTCCGAGCTCGTCGGTCTGGCCGCTGCCGAGTCGGCCAACCCGGCCAAGGCTCTCCCCGGTGCCATTAAGCAAATCTTTTGGCGAATCACCCTGTAAGTCTGAGTGTCTTTTTTTATTTGGATAAAAGGTGTATAAACTGATTTCAGGTAGCTTCTACGTTGTTGGCCTCACTCTTGTAGGCCTGCTCGTCAGCTCCAGAGACGAGCGTCTTCTCAATGCCGAGAACCCATACTCGGAGGGCACCTCGCCATTCGTCCTCGCTGCTCGCGACGCTGGGCTCCGCGGATACGACCACTTTATGAATGTTGTTATTTGCGTATCGGTT
This sequence comes from Pseudonectria buxi, assembly GCA_003693545.1. NCBI lineage: Eukaryota > Fungi > Ascomycota > Sordariomycetes > Hypocreales > Nectriaceae > Pseudonectria > Pseudonectria buxi. The sequence continues at coordinate 145,763 of QUZG01000075.1, read as the reverse complement.
GTTTCCATTGGCGTCTCTTGCGTCTATGGCGGCTCACGTACACTATCTGCTCTCGCCCAGCAAGGCTACGCCCCTAAACTCTTCACCTATGTCGACAAGTCGGGCCGCCCGCTCGTCTCCGTCGTCTTCATTCTGGCCTGGGGCGGACTCGCATACATTGTGCTAGCATCGTCGGGGAGTCTCGTCTTCAACTGGCTCCTCGCTCTATCCGGTCTCGCAACGCTCTTCACCTGGGGTTCCATCTGCGTGGTAAGTTTCACCAAGTCTACTACACTTTATGCGGGATCTAACACTCTACTAGGCTCACATTCGCTTCCGCTCTGCCTGGGCTCGCCAAGGCCGCTCCCTCGACCGCATCCCCTTCCGAGCCTGCGGCGGCGTGTACGGCTCCTACGTGGGCCTTGGCCTCTGCATCGTCATCCTGATTGCCCAAATCTTCGTCGCCATTGCCCCGCCGGGCCAGACGGGCACGGGCACCGCAGAGGACTTCTTCATGGCGTGCCTGGCGCTCCCGGTGGTGCTCGTCTTTTGGATCTGTGGCTACTTTTGGAAGCGGACGGGCTGGCTCAGCCTTGATCAGATTGACCTCGACACGGGTCTGCGCGAGCACGACTGGGATGAGATCAACGCCTATCGAGCAAAGGTGGCGACTTGGCCGTCGTGGCGCCGCGGTCTTGACAAGTTTATGTAGGTGGGGGACGGATGTTGGAAGTCCATCTTGTATATACAGCTCGCCGGTAAACCATGGTCCAATTCAAACGTGCCTCTATGGATATAATCTTTCCTGTGAACGTTGTAGACTGTATGGGTCCGACTTGTGGTTCGAACTAATTGTGCATGTACATCGGCATCTCAATTGACATTTGCAATCTTCTGGCTGCAAGTGGCGGTAAACTTGGACATGGAGATTGGTTTAATGTCGGAGGTTGTGAGAACCGATTCTTTTATTGGAGTTGTATTTCTGTTGGCGATTGATTATACGGACTCAAATAAAAGCACAGCTGGTAGAGATTAATGTTCAGCGAAGCACAACACGAGCTGTGGTTTCTTGCCTCAGTCTCTTCTGGAAATTGACTGGAACCTGCTAATAATGCTGCTAAACGCGCCCGGTGCCTGACCATGTTCGTATTGTTGGCAATTGACAGTACTATTCTTTGATGGCACCTACGAACCGCGTCATCAAAAGACGCAAGACTTGAATGAGGCATTCCCACGTCCTGTTCTGACATCTTCAGCTCATTGTCTTTGCTGGAGTGGATGTGCCCGTACGACCACCACAGCCGCAACATGCAGTGATGCCAACCGCCTCCACAAGCTGAACCGTCAATTTAAACATGCTTCAGGTTACGCAAGAGTGCGCCCTGAGACGTTCCACCCGTGGAGCACACCTTGTTCGGTAACCGAGTGAAATGCCCTGTGAGTAGGTATCTGGCCCGCGCAAATCGTAGTTACACTCTGCGTGGGCCGACGACAGGGGAAAGCAATGTGAGACATGTAAAGAGATGATACGACTCAGGGGCGATACCGGAGGTGTCCTCTTGCAAAACGACAAGCTTCACCAGATGCGCAGGTATTTGATACAAGGTACAATGCCGTCCATGTTTGGCTAGAGAATATGAATCGTGATATGTACAGTTTCCAAATGTAACCAAACCCGCTAACCGTGAATGCTATTAGACTTTATGAATTGCAAAATGTACCGCAAGAGCCGTGCCTGTGGCCGCGCTCCTACTCGTCCTTCTTTTCACTCTTGACCTCGCTCTTTAGGTTCCATAATCGTTTCCGTTCGGTAGCCCACCATCTAGCCACGGTCTCGGCTTCGCCCGCCCACTCGGCAGCCTCTCTGCCGTATTTGCGGGAAACGACGTAGACGAGACGCTTGAGGGCCCATTCTGAGATGGGATGCTGCTCGAGCGGATCATTCTTCAGGTCGGTAAACGTGTAGTTGATGTCCTTGTCAAGGGGGATGACGAGTCGCCACGGGGCATCCGCAGATGTAATGGTGAGCATGCCGCCGCCCGAGTTGACAACGCCAAAGTTCCAGGCCCGACGGCCATTCTCCGAGGGCTTATAAGGGCGGATGAGGGACTGGCCCTCGTAGTCGTTGATGAGATCCGAGGCGGCCTCGGTATCCTTTGCGTCGAGTGAGCCGGTATTGATGAGCAGGTCGAGGATGGTGGGTAGAATGGAGATGGATGTCGCGTTGGCATTGTATTGCACGCGGGGGAGGTTGGGGTGTCTGAATGTAATGGGGACTCGAAAGTTGCTAACGTGGCCGTTTTCATACGTGCCCGTCTTGGACACGTCCTCCTTGAACGCTTGGCCGTGGTCGCCAAGGAAGACAACCAGCGTCTCGTTGGCGATGCCCGTCTCCTCAAAGAGTTGCATGAGCTGGCCCAGCCAAGCATCGGTGAAGCGCATCGTGTTGAGATACTTGTCAAAGTCGTTGGTGGCGCCCATGTACTTTGTCGAGTTGAACGAGTCGGGAAGTCCCCAGGGGTGATGGGTGGTGCTGGTAAAGTGAGAGAGGAACATGCGCTGGTTGTTGCTGGTGACGTTTTTGATATAGTCTCGCATGTACGGGTCGAGAACCGTCTCGGCGTATCCAAAGTAGTTGATCTCCTTGGCATCGGCATCATGGCGCAGGTCCTTTTGGAGGCGCTTCTTGGTGACAATGTGCTTGAAGCCAATCTTGTCGTCAAACTTGTGCTGGCGGTCGTACTCGTCGGTGACGGACTGGAAGAAGGCGGGATACCACTGGTGGCCCCGGAAGTCATCGTCGGTCGACTGGTTGCCCTTCTTTCGGTTGAAGAGCTCGAGAACCTGGGGGATACAGGGCTGATAGCTCTGGGTCTCGGCCTCTTCAAACTTGTCGACGGGCATGGGCCAGGCGCCGCAGTGGCTCGCGGCCACGCTCTTGGTCGACACGCTGCTGGGGGTAAAGGCGCCGACAATGTTGATGCCGCCGAACCCGGGCCTCGTCTGGTCGTTCCACGACGTCTCAGCCGCTTCATAGGGCTGGCCGTCGCTTCCCAAAAAGTTGCCGGGCTTGCCAGTCAGCTTCTCAATGTTGGGCGTCATGCGGGAGATGCGCTCGTTGGCCGCTTCCCGGTCGGCTTCCTCGTTGGATTCCATGATGATCTTGTGAATATCTGATCCTTGCTGGATCGGGAACAGTTCCTCGCGGACGCTCTCCATGAGGATGAGAGCAACGTGCTTGATCTTGACAGAGTTGTCGTTGATGGCCTGCTGCAGAGGCTGGAGGATATCCGTGTCGAGGTTGGTGATTCTCATCGGGTCGTTGACGGGGTTGTAAAAGTACGATTCGTCCACTACGCCAGGGCATTCGGCATCGACGGTGCGCTTCGGAGAGTCGTCGGAGCCGCCAATGTCCGACACGTCGGTGGGCTTTTCAAATCTCCTGGGATCCCATCGCGCAAATCCGTCCGGGACGGGGCTGGGCAGCCAGTCGACGGCCTGCTTCCTGTAGTTCTTGACGAGCGTGTTTTCCGTGCCAGGGGCCCAGCCCTTGAAGTGGCCCCTGTTGACCGCCCATTTCGACTTTTGGATGAGCTCCGGGAGAGGCCACTTGTTGGTCGCCAGCAGGGTCTGTTCGGCGCAAGGATCGGGGTTGGACTTGAAGACATCGAGCAGGGGAATCGGCAGCGTTGTCGACATGTGGTTGTAGGGCTTGCTGGGGCGGCAGATGGCGGTGACGGCGAGAAAGGCGAGGATGGCCGACGTGATGAGCCAGAGAGGCAGGTATTTGGTCAGGCGTCCGGTGCGACCGCTGTACGCTTCCTTTTCCTGGTGAAGAAGCGCCTGGTCGTCTGGAATGTCCTCGGAGCCGGTCGAGTTGCGTCGAGTGGAAGTCGTCGAATCGTCGTGGGCGGGCTCGTAGCGGTGTCGCGTTGATAGACCGAGAATGGATCGAACTGTTCTGTAGGCTGGCTTTTTGCGTTAGAAGGGCTCTGCAGTGGGAATGAGTGGCAGCACGTACCCGAGATGACAGACTGTCCTACAATAGTCAAGACGGCCCAAGAGGCCTTGTAGAGGGCCGCCTTCAAGAGCCAAGCGAGGGTGAGGATGACGGCAGTGGCCGCCAGAACACTTCGGCAGCCGCTGAGCAGCACCTTGATGCCCTCGGTATCGTGGGCAAATGAGGCAGCATCCTTCCACTCGACCTCGCCGCCCGTCTCAAGCCAGAAGCCCCATTGTGAAGAGGCAGCACCGAGCGTGATGGCGCTAGATACAGTCAGCCGGGAACGTCGTTTGCAGTGAGCGGGAAGCTGAAGTTCAATGGGACATACGTCAATATACAGCCTACCACGAGCCCCAGCAGGGACAGCGCAGTGCGTTCGCGTCGCAGCAGTAGGCGGGCAACGCCCAAGAGGATGACATCGGGGATGAGAAAGGTCGGGAAGTAGAGGAGAAAGTCGGCGATCGGGACAGTGCGTGAGTGGACGTAGAGGTGAAGACACTTGGAGGATGTGACGGAGAAGAAGAAGACGGCATAGGGAAAGGATGCTAGGGAAGACATGATGCGTTGTTGACCAGCATCGACGAGGATGACTGGCAGAGGGAGGGGAGAAAAGAGTGAAGGGGGCCAAGCAAGCAGACAAAGGCCAGGATATCAAACAAGCAACAACAGAACAGGAACGAGAAGAACAAGGTCAAGCAAGATGAGAGAGCTCTCGCCGGGATGAAGAATGACGACGGGAGAGCCAGGCCTTGTGGATGAAAAGGGAGTGAGAGTCCAAAAGGGGGCAAGAGTCACGAGTACTTTTTCGGGGCGGCATCTATATTTGGTCTGGGCCTCTTTTGCAGAGAGGGGAACATGACGACGCCACGAAAAGTGTCGCGTGCCTGGAATATGGTGATGGAGTTTGTGATGAACAGGGGGTTACGGTTACTCTGGGGTAGACTAGACAGGCCAGGCCCGGTACATACGGGAGGGCAGCTCTAGATAGTACCTACAGAAGACTAACTATGTAATACTAGAAGTAGTAGACTAGAGCAAGGGGCTGCCTCGCCTCGTTAGCCCGTGGCGTACGCTATTGAGCGCTTGGTCTTGACAGATTTTGTCGTGGGTGGATCGAGCTGAAACAGAACTCGTATTGAGTCTGGCCGTCTAGAATGCCATGAGTCTCTCCAGACACAGTCTCTGCTAGACGGCGACCATCGTGGGAGCAGCCCTACAGTCTTACCGAGAAGCAGATCAAGTTTAGCTCAGGGGAACTGGCGTCTAGTCTTGCTACTATTCCTTTGGGCTCCCATCTTCATCTCCATCTCCATCTCACCAGCAGCATCGCCAATATACCTGCAGAGCTGGTGCGCCCGGCTGGCTCCATTCGCGATCGGATGCGGCCCCCTTTCTTGGCAGCCGTCTCGTCTCGTCGATCCCTGGCACCTGGGTGCCGCTGCCTGGCTGTCGACGGCCATTCCGCGGGGCGGCGGCATGGCATCATTGCCCATCTGGATTTAGACTCTGGGCTGCTCCTCCATTCCAATCCCTTGCGCAGTCTCTCAGCACTCGCTCGCCATCTCCCGTCTCCCGTCTCCGCGGCTTGTCGCCCATCCGCCCGGTACGGATGGCCCGCCCAGGAACAAACAAGACAAGAGCCTGGCCTGGGCTGATCTGCCTGCCTTGTCTATCTAAATCAATCTTGCCATGCAGACCATTTGGCCGAGTGGGCCCGTAGTGTCGTGTGGTGGCCCATTGCACGTTTGGCGTCATGTCCGTTCTTGATACGAATCAGCGAACCAGATGCTCACTACAGAGTACCTAGGGTACCTATCCAAGGGGCAAAAGGGCCGGCGAACAAAGGAAGAGCCGTTTTGGACCGTCTTGACCGTGTCAGCCTCTTTCGTTTCTTTGTTGTCTTGGGCGTCTAGAGCGTGCATCCGCATCAGCCCGTGGAACCGGCGCCAACCAACATGGCCCATCTGTCCCTCTACCCCTGTTCTAGTCGTTCCACTGGGCTGAGCTGGTCTCGTAAGTCTTGTACTCATGGGCATTGCGCGTACAGTAGTACACAGTAGTTAATCATCCATGGGCGCGTCCATGATACGTTGCGGAGAAAGATATGTGTCATGGGCCCCGCCCGCGTCTTGTCCGAGTCTGCCGCTGAAGATCCTTTGCAGTCTCGTCCGCGGGCTTTGGTACTTGCAAAGGCTAGGTAGGTCCAATAGTGCAGCCAGGGTAATTTCACAATTTCCACCGGCTGCGTCTTTGTTCGCCCGCGTTGGTGATGGTTGCTTCTCCCTGCCTTTGCTCGACTTGGTCTGGCCTCGGCCGGCTGCCACGGCCTGGTCGTAAAGGATCCAATGATGAATCCCAAGTCGGTCGGCGACATGTAGGTAGGTACGTGGAGCATCCGGGGATCTGCACTCTGTATCCCTGATTGTCGGGGACTTGGGTGCTTGGCTGACGAGTCGTGATGATATCCCTGTCGTCGGAAAAATAACAACAGCCATGCTCGCCATTCACTCTCATGGCATCTCCATTTCCCTCTCCGTCTCAAGCCGTAGGGTTTCAATCAAGCCTTTCACCTTCTGAGCCTTCCAGCTTTCGACATTTCCTTGCTTTGGCCAGCCATCATGGTTCCACACTAGCCCTGTTCCACCGTTTCGAGTAAGCATGAATCCTCCTCTGGGTGCCCCGTCTTACTGTACTCCGTACTGTACGGCTAAGCATGTTGCTACTATTACATATTTCGCCCTTGAAGCCGCCTGCTTTTAGCACCTTTTGCCCAATCTCCACGGATCGCCATTGTCAGCCTGTGCTGTGGCTATGCGCATACTACGGTACCTATGTACGGAGTATGTAGTTAGTGCAGCCATCAATGTTGGGCCAATTCTGGACCAGCCATCTCCAGGTGGCGTGATGCCCATGTCGAGGCTTTTCCGGCTCTAGGCGGGGTCAGAGATGGATCTATGCAGCGGCACTTTTGCTCCTAGAGGATACAAAGGAATGCCAACTGGCCGTGATATCCTCCCGTTGTCAGTCGGACGATCCTACTTGTAGACGCAGCAAGGCTGAGCCTCTTCCTCTTGTCTCGAGACGCTGGCGCCAGGTTTATTTGTAAGATTGCCAATCCACGTTGGAGAGCTTGGAGCTTGAGGCGCGAGTAGAGTTCGTGGCCCACAGCCTTTACCCTACATTGGTCGGAATCATCCCATCCCGTATCGTCCAGCATCAATCAGCCTGGCAGTCGATTCTCTTGGTCATGTGCTGAGATCAAAATGTTGTTCTTGTAGGCTTCGTAGAGATGACCGGAAGCCCAGCCGGTCATCTGGAAAACATGCCTTCGGATGCTTTGCCGATGAGCGTCGGCTACTCTCACCGGAATTCACACCTTCGGCCACTGTCTCCGGAGATGTAATGGCCAATCATGCTGGGCATTTAGCTTTGGGAATCGCCAGCTGTTTTGGTATAGAAAGTCACTCAGTCCCAGGATATCTTCAAGTCATTATCAAGCATAACGCAGTCAGCCATTCCCATCTATCCATATAGCCATTCTCGCCGCATCATTCAACTCACAGCAATGGGTTCTACCAACGCTCTCCCTCACGTCCCGCCGGCCGGTGTCTGGAGCCCGGCAGTCTCCTTCTTTGACCAGGCGACAGACGAGCTCGACCTCCAAGCCCAGTCCCAGTACTTTGCCCATCTCTCGCGTTCCGGCCTCACGGGCATCGTGGTGCTGGGCACCAACTCGGAAGCCTTTCTCCTCACGCGAGAGGAGCGCTCCCAGCTCATCTCGACGGCCCGCGAGGCTGTTGGCCCGGCGTTTCCCCTCATGGCGGGCGTGGGCGCTCACTCAACCAAGCAGACGCTCCAGCTCGCCGAGGATGCTCACAAGGCCGGCGCAAACTATCTCCTCGTGCTGCCTCCCGCCTACTTTGGCAAGGCCACCAATATGAATGTCGTCAAGCGCTTCTACGTCGACGTGGCTGCCAAGTCTCCCCTCCCCGTCGTCATCTACAACTTCCCCGGCGTGTGCAACGGCGTCGACATTGACTCCGAGACCATCTGCGCCATTGTGCGCGAGACGGCGGGCACGGGTCCGGATGGAAAGTCCAACATTGTCGGCGTCAAGCTGACCTGCGGCTCCGTCGGCAAAATCACCCGCCTCTCTGCCACGTTTGGCCCCGACGACTTCTCCACGTACGGCGGCCAGTCCGACTTCCTCATCGGCGGGCTGGCCGCCGGCAGCGCCGGGTGCATCGCCGCCTTTGCCAACGTCTTCCCGACGCTGACGGCAAAGGTGTACGAGCTCTACACGGCGGGCAAGCTCGACGAGGCGCTGAGGCTGCAAAAGGTGGCCGCGCTGGCCGAGACGCCCTGCAAGAGCGGCATCGCGTCGACAAAGTTTGCCGTCTCGTGCTTCTCCGCCAAGACGGCCGGCATCGAGGGGGCCGAGGACAAGCTTAAGCCCAGACATCCGTATGAGCCCGTTGGTGAGGCTGCAAAGAAGATGGTCCGGGAGATGATGGCTGAGGCGGAAAAGGCCGAGAGTAGCCTTCGTTGAAGAGTTGGGATATAAAGGAATGACTACGCATGATTGGATGACTAGACGATTGAGAGGATGGACCATCAAGTATATGATTCAATAGGATTATCATTAAACACCTCTTATAACAAAAAGACACTGCCAATATTAATCTAGAGCCTGGGCCTCGCACATCTTGCGATACATGCTGCCATGTACAAGCAGCTCCTGATGTGTCCCCGCCTCAATGATTCTCCCCGCCGTGGAAGACATATATTGGATCCGCGTCCTTGATGGTGCCAAGTCTATGGGCAACGGCAATGGTGATGCGGTCGTCTTCCTTTGCCGCCTCGGCCAGCGCCTTTTGTACAATCTTCTCACTCTCCGTATCGAGCGCGCTCGTCGCCTCGTCTAGCAAGAGCACCTTTGGGTTGCGGATGAGCGCTCGCGCAATGGCGATGCGCTGTTTCTGGCCGCCGGACAGCTGCGCGCCGTTGGAGCCGGCCGGGGTAGCGAGGCCTTCGGGGAGAGACGAGACAAAGTCCCATGCGTTGGCGGCGCGCAGAGCAGCCTCGATGGTTGCATCTGGCACTGGAAGGGATTCGTTTGATGGATCGTCGACGCCGAGAGAAATGTTCTCGCGGATGGAGCCCTGGAAGAGGGTTGGCTCTTGTTGGACGAGGCCTATTTGTTGGCGATAGAGGCGAGGGTTTAGGCTGGGAACTGGTGATGAGTTTATGCTGATGACACCGCTGGACGGGTCGTAGAAACGCTCGAGCATGGCAATCATGGTTGACTTGCCGCAGCCGGATGCTCCGACCAGGGCGATAAATTGACCTGGGTTGACCTATACCAAACCAAAGGTTAGCACTGCTTGCTTGGTATGACCGGTTGATGATATTTCGACCCTACTGTCACTTACGTTCAAGTCAACACCTCTCAGAACCGGGGCGTCAGGTCGAAGAGGGTATGAGAATCGGATCTTGTCTAGGTTGATGGGGCCTCCTGCACTAGGACCGTGATCTTTGTTGTCAGGCGTCTCCTTGACGGTAGGCTGGAGCCCATGGAGCCAGAAGATGTAGTTGGCGCCGTTGACTCCCTTGGTGATGCTAGTTGAGAACTGGAAAAGCTGTGCAGACGCCTGACCAGAGTAAAAGACACCCAGGAACGCGATGAAGAAGCTGTACATGGTAATGTCGCCAAATGAGAGAAGACGGCAGCCGTACCAGAAACCCAGCGTCATGAACCAATACTCGATGCACTGGGTCAACCCAAACCAAGCCATGACGGTAGATATCTGCTTCTTTGAGCCCGAGACGGCGTGTTCCAGCTCGGCGACATACTTGTTCAGAACAGCCTCCTCAATCGTCAGAGACGAAACGGTGCGTATGGCGTTGACGGCCTCTGACGCGATCGAGGCACTCGTCGAGTATCGCTTCGACGTGTCGCGGTCGAACTTTGGAGTCGAGCCGGATCTTGATGTAGCCCGAGGCGACGAGCGGCGGCAATCCCGCACAGACGACTACCAGCCCCAGGTTCCAGCTATAGGCAATGGCCGGGATGCTGCAGGCCGTCAAGTTGAGAATGGCAATGATGATGAGGGCAATGTTGAAGCCCATGAGCTCCAGAACCGACTGCGGGTTCGAGTCGACGCGGCTGGCCAAGGCGCCCGTGTTGTTCTCATCGCGGTCAAAGAACTGGAGATCCTGGCGGAGCATGTCGTGAAACGTCTGCTTCCGCAGCTTGTGGCTCAGATGCTGGGCGACGACGTTGGTGGCGTAGCTGAGAGGAAAGTAGCAGACCAAGCAGCCGGCGGCCATGACGACGAACATGGCGGCGTAGAAGTTGCCGCGCTTCCTCATTGCGGCGCCAGACAGAGGCAAGACGTCCATGACATTCGTCATGAGGAATGCCTGGCCTGGATACGCGGCGGCAACTCCCAGGCATCCGACAAGGATGACCAAGTATGCCCATTTCAGCTCGGGAGTCTCGCGAATGAGCCGGTATGCAACACCCACGATGCCCACTTGCTTGTGGTTGTCGTAGCTGTCTCGATCCTTTTGGGCTTCCATGCGCTCCTGAACAGATGTTGCGTAACGGCTCAGGGTCTTGGTGGCATCTAGTGATTCCTCGACAACCTCGGTACTCGAATCATCAGCCTCGGTCTCTGGAGTTGACTTGTCTGAAAAGGTGAGGTTCTGGACCTTGACGAGTCGAGCGTAAGCTCTCTCTTGGGCAACGAGGCCCTCGTGAGTACCTTGTTCAACGATGCGTCCCTTGGACATGACGACAATTTTGTCTGCTTTTCGAATCGTGGCCAGCTTGTGAGCAATGGCTATGGTAGTGCGGCCGCTGGATACCTTGTCGAGGGCCTGCTGGACCACGCCTTCGGCATGAGGATCGAGTGCGCTCGTGGCTTCGTCCAGCAGTAGCACTTTGGGATGCGAGACGACGCTGCGAGCGATGGCGACTCGCTGTTTCTGGCCGCCAGATAGTAACCCACCACGTTGTCCAATCTGCGTATCGTATCCGTGGGGAAGCTGGGAGATGAAGTCGTGAGCAAACGCCATCTTGGCGGCTTCTTGGATCTTGTCCATCTGCACCTCCTTCGAGGCCCCTTCCCACTCTGTTCCCACAAGACCGTGGCGGATATTGTCAAAGACGGTTCCTTCGAATAAGACGGGTTCCTAGTCTGAGGGTTAACATGGATCGTAAATGTACAGGAGGGCGCATCTTGTACCTGCTGCACAAGGCGAACATTCTTTCGTAGCCAGTTGAGGTTGAGCTGATCGATAGGACGGCCGTCGAGCTTGATGGTGCCCGACTTGATATTGTACCATCGCTCAATCAATCCCACAATGGTGCTTTTACCTGAACCCGATTGACCCTAGACCATGATTAACGACTGCATCTGGCCTTGGAAACCAAGGAGACTTACCACTAGAGCGGTAACCTTGCCTGCAGGGACATGGAGCGAAAAGTTGTCGAGGACTGTAGTCCCAGGACGCGTTGGGTACGAGAAGCAGACATTTTCCAGCTCAATCTGGCCGATAGTCTCGGAGGGGATTTCACCAGCCTTGTCAAAGGGGTTGATCTGGGATTGCCTATCGATGAGGACAAAGAGTTTGGCCGCAGCAGAAATGGCACGGCTGTAGTCGATCGAGTAAGGGGCCAGGGCAGTCAAGCTGATGGATGCAATGACGACGGACAGCAATACCCTGAATATTCGAGGTTGGCACTAGAAACACAAAGATGAGATGAACAAAACGTACGTGAAGATGTCACCAGAGTTCTTAATCTCTCCCGTCGACAACATCCGGATACCTTGCCAAAAGGCAAGCCCAAAGCCAAGGTAGATGATGGTATACTGGGCCGAGAACATGGCGCCCAGGAGCGGGTGAATCTTCTTGCCCACGTCATGGGCGTCGTTTAGGTATTGGTCAAACTTCTTGACAAGACGAGCCCGCATCTCAAATGCATGGGTAGTGCGGATGCTGGCGAGTACGCCTTCGGCAAACGCATTGCCCTGGGCGTGGATCTCGAGAATTCTAGTCTCATGTACCGCGTCCATGGCGGCGATGGCGACCATGACGATGATGGCTGCCGGAGCAATGCACAAGCATATGAGAGTGAGCTTCCACTAAACAACAAAGGCGACGATGAAGGCGGTGATTAAGGCAGAGATGCCCTGGAACGTCAAGCCGAGCTTCTCTGCAATGCCGGTTTGGATGAGGCGGCCGTTGGACGTGACTTGGGTTGCAATGCTTCCTCCGGTCCCAAAGTCGTAGTAGGCAACCTCCTGGCGCAAGGCGGCGCGGAGATAGTCTTCTCGGATGTTGCGTACGACGCGATAGGACGCATATGTCAACAGAACGTTGTAGATGTAGGACAGGACGAACCTAGCGATGCCCAAGTAGACAAAGTAGAGGCTGGAGGCGCCGGTTAGCACAGGAGTATCAACAGACTTGTAACAAAAATGACTGACGCAAGTTTGGATGTTTCGCTTCGGAAGTCGCTGGCCGACTGGCTCTGCGTCATAAAGTTGGTAATGACGGTGATGAAGCGACCAAAGATGAGATTTTGGAGCGCGATGCCTGCGCCAGACGCAATGGACGCGATGATGCCCACGATTTGCATCGTGTACTCGGCTTTCCCTGCATAGCTGAAGACTCTCTATGAAGATGACTGTGAGCTTTCTGTTATTGAAGAACTGGCGGGTTTTGAATGGTTAGCTTGTAGGCGTTCCAAGACGCATCTTCCTGGGGCTCGTCAGGAACAGGCTCCTGCAGGGCCTCGGCCGGAACGACGATGGCCTCCTTTTCGTGGATGGTCATGCTGAGCGACTGGAAGAGTCCAATCCACGCGAATTGAGCTGATTTTGGCCAGGATGTGGGTTATCGCAAACGCTTGGAGTCACTGGCTGAGCAATGCTGTGAAAGATGAAGAAACCAAAACAGCAAAGGGGCAGAACGAAGCAAGGCTAGACTGAGAGGCGTGACTGAGATGATTCAAGACGAAAGAGGCCTGACGCGCCTGAGATGAATGTACGAATAACTTGGAGACTACCTATGCATGGCAGCGACTTTCAGCTTGCCACATGTATCTCTCTGCTAGTGAAAATTGGCCGGACAAGGGACAAACCCAGGCAATACATGGAATGAGAAAAGGATGCGGTGCCTGTATAGAGACTATCTGTACGTATTCGTTGAATGGATGGGATCGTTGGCTCGGGATGTTTGACTGGACGATAGCGGAAGCCCTCAACGTGCCAACAGCAATTGGGCGTAGGGGCACGATAAGATGTGATTTCTGAGATCTTCCATTGATTCTGCAACGGGAAGGCTACGCCGTCATGGCGGTGCAAAGCCAAGAGTTATTATCTCAGGGTGCGGACATGCGGGTTTCTCGGGCTCCGACCAAGTGAAGCTTGTAGTGAGGACAATGGAGAACGGAAACTCGGACATGTCGGGCTCCGATGGACAGAAACTTGCCATCCCATCATGAAGATCGGAGTCGGCGGAGCCCGCCCAGCCTGCAGGCCTTGAATGGTGAATCTAGTCCAGTGAGAACGTCACAATGACAGACATGGCAGCGTCGAAACGAAAACTCCATTCACCAGCCTGTCCTGTCTGTTCCCAGAATCCTGTCTACATACATCTCCATGTCTTTGAGTGGCGGTGGAGCAGAAGTCTGGCAGGTACGCAGATTCCTCATCTCGAGATCCTATCATGGTGTAGGCCATATTGGAGTGTTGCTGTGCTGATGCGGAATAGGCTGCGGTAGTCGCCGCATTAAGTGTAGACTTTGTCGTTCATCCAATTGACACGTTAATCACCCGAACTCAGTCGACAAGCTACGCTCAATACACAAACGCCAATGGCTCGTTGAACCGGTCCTTCTTCCATGGACTCTATCAGGGCCTTGGCCCCGCGATACTAGTCGGCATGCCCTCATCTGTTGCCTTCTTCATCGTGTACGAAGGCCTAAAGGCTACTTTCCACGAGGCCAAGTCGGCCGGCCATATCCACAATGTGCCCCAGCCAGTAGTTCACGGCATCAGCAGTGCAGCTGCCAGCCTCGTGAGCTGTGCCATTATCAATCCTGCCGAGCTATGGAAACAGAATGCCCAGATGCACCAGAAGGACAAGCTAGCCCAGCAGCGTCAGCCGTATACCTTGCAGATGGCCAAGCATTTTGCGAGACGCCCAGCCATGCTATGGACGGGGTATTCGGCCTTGGTAGCAAGCCATCTGCCTAGTACTTGTGCCACATTCGCTCTCTACGAGACTTTCAAGGCGGTTTGGCTTCAACGGCTGGCGGGAAGAGACGCAAAGCAAGAAATCAGCGCCTTGGAGCAAGTCAAAGTTAGCACGCTGAGTGCTGGCCTCGCTGGCGGCTGTTCGTCCCTGTTCTTTGTACCGATTGACGTCGTCAAGACAAGAATGAGGCTGGCAGCAGGCGACAATGTCAGAACCACTCAGCTGCCGTCTATATCGAAAGCGACTGGGCTTCCACTCTCACAGCCACCCATTAGCTCCTGGAGTATTGCAAGAGATATTGCTCGAAAGGAGGGGGTTACGGGCTTCTTCAAGGGAGGCACTCTGACTTGCATAGCCGCCATGCTGGGAGGCGGACTCTATCTTGGCTGCTACGAAGCTTGCAAGCTGTACCTCGTCGGTTCTTCGGAAGAGCAAGGGGCCAAAGATGCGATTCTCTGAGAGAAACCCCGTCTTGTATAATAAACAATCTCATGTAACAGTCACGTCACTCATATAGATGGATACCATAGAACTCTTGTATAATATATGAACAGCTCAATGTCGAGGGCACTCTACACTAACTACCGATACAATGACCGAGGTTCTTACGTCAAGTGCCATCAACTACGAAAATAACCGTCGGCTCCGCCCACTGTCTCTCAAGACGGATATCTCGCAGCAACGGCATCATACTCCCTCTTGGTAATGGGAGTCACAGACCCGTGCTTCAGCCCCCTCGGGAACCCAGCCGCATTGACAGCGTCCCACTTGCCAGAGCGAATATCCGACGTCTGGAAGTGCACGTACTGCGTGTAGTCGTCGAGCAACAAGTGATATGTCCCTGGCTTCTGGTTGTCTGCGTACGAGGCCGGGCCTTCCCTTGGGCTCTCGTTGCGAACGTAGCCGGGCGTCCTCCTCCAGTTGCCAAAGAGCCCGTTGTCGGTCGTCTCCTGGTATACTTGGAGAGTCGTCTCGTTCTTGAGGAAGCGCGTCCACGCTCCTGGCCTGCCGAGGTACTGGAATTCCTGGTCAATCAATGGCGTGTCTGGCAGGGCGAGGTAGTCCTTTGGTTTGCTAAACTTGACAAAGTCCTTGGTGGTGGCGTAGCGGATACGGTCAAGATTGGCACGGCCGGTGTGGTCTCGATCGTTGCGGTCGTAATGACGAGACGCCCAGAAGAGGTAGTATTGCTTCTCGTTGTCATCCCACACAGCCGATGGGGCCCAGGCCATGCCGGCAGTTTCCTCCTCAATACTAACAAGGTTAGTGGACTCATCAGTTAAGAATCTGGGAGCGCTCACATTCGCAGAGACGGCTGGGACCAGTCAACCAGGTTGGAGGATTTCCAAATCACAAGCCCACGGCTTCCTCGACGAGTGACAATATCCCAATTGAAGCCATTTACGTTGATGTCCAGATCTAAAAGATTTATTTAGTGACGTTTCTTCCATCCCAGTTTCCGGGAGCATTACCAGTGGCAATCAAAAAGTACTCGGATCGCGCCGCGTTGGTGGTCAGGAAGATATCCCTGACTCCCCTGGTGCCGACATTCGACGCCAGGATGGACCTCCCATTGTTGAGAAACCGGAAGCTCGTCGGGTTGTTTCCGTTGGAGAGATGCCACTGGACCTGTGGGTTGGGGTCGCTAAACGTGGAGATCAAGTATCCTGCAAACTCCGACGACTGGCGAGGAGTTGGGTTGCAAGTGGCAATGGCTGTAAGCCACGCCAGGGAGAAGAGAGAAGCCAAACGCATCTTAATAGGAGGATGATACGATGATGGATGCGTATGCGGGGGGAGAATTGAGACTGAAGAGGTCGTGATGTAGCAGTATATTTGTATGGAATTACGGCAGAGCCAGGAACGGCCTCGGAACCTATAGCATTCTCCTTTCGGGCTAGAAACTGTCGATCAAACAAAGGTCAGGCACGTTTGGTGCGGTTGGATTATAGTTTCCCTTCCGATGGACTGTTCGGGACAATGTATGAAACTGGGGTGACAAATTCCACGAATCCCAACTGGGATGCCTATTGAGTTGGCGTCTCTCTACCTGATTGGCGCGGCACCCTTGAGCTTGGCAATGGAACAAGTCAAACTTCATCTCTAGGCTGCGGGGATCGAGATGGATTTACTAGGGTCATTACTATTTACTGCGCAATGACGCGCTTTCATGTGGGGTAACGATGAGCAAGGCATGGATCTGTAGTCGAGTTGTGGTGTTGAAAAAGAAATAGTTGCATGTGCTTGATCTAATCCATCGTGTTGCATTCGGGTTTCACGAAGACTACGATGTAACCAGCAGCAATAGTCACGCCACTAGGGTGCGTTGCTTCTTGCTCTCTATGTATTCTGATACCACTCCTTCAGCCTCTGTCTAGGCCATTCAAGAAGTTCTGTGAACCTCGGATACTGGGATAGTATGCCCTCAACCTCATCCATCAACCGGTTAGCCCAGCCTCTTGTGTACCAATGGTTTCTCTCCAACGTGGCAAAAAGAACGCAAAAGTAAGCCAGCATGAGGACTGCATGTGGATTGCGCTCTTTGCCGTCGATGAGAATGCTCTCGTGGATATCGTACAGCCAGACAAGGACCGCCCCGGATTCAGAATACACGCCACCAAACACAATGAGCCGGACAGAACCTTCCAGCCTATCCAGTGCGTCGAGGTAGTGTTCCAGGCTAGCAGAGGGCAGGTCCAGTTTTTGGAATGCACGGAGCGTCTGGATTGCAGCCCAAGTATCTGGAGGTAGAAGCGTGTTTTCGAGGCAGGGAGGACTAAAACGAAACGTTAGCCCAGTGAGCCTGGACTTTGGAGTAGAATGCTTGCTCTTCTTGGGAATTGTCTTCCTCGTGGGGAAATATGCTGTACATGACGGGAGCGAATTCTGATCTTAGTATCTTGGGGATAAAAGGGTCCAAGCTGGCCTTGATGCCTCTTAGAAGCCCGATGAGCTCTAGCAGGTTGAGTATGGGGTCCTCTAGCCGTCCGGTCTCTGAGCGAAAGGGAAGTGTGAGCATGAATAGGATGACAATAGTGGCGAAGCTAAACAGTGGAATCGACGTCTCGGCGCGAACGTTTTGTAGTGCCGAGCGAAACCCCTCTGATCCAACTGTTTGGTGATAGTGGGATAGAGGTAGATAGACGTTGCGAGAATTGGGAACCAGATACGCCTTGTGGGTAGCAGCAATGGCGAGGATGCCGTGCATGACGAATGCATGTTTATACCCTTCTCTCGGCATGGCCACGCTCCAGACGTGGCAAACATCGCGGCGAGTAGATATTGTGTGGGCAGTGACGGTGCAGTAGTGATGCGTGAGCTCGAAGCTCTTGGACAAGCGGTCTTGCGAGGCGAGGGAGGCAGTCTGGGCAGGATTCACAGCCCCAGGGACACTCGATGCACCTGTTGGAGAAGCAGCCGTACATTCGTCCCCGGGTGAGGCAGCTGTGCGATAGGATTGCGATGCAAAGATGTCGGCATTGCCTGCAGAGAGGCTGCAGCGGACGCCAAGTCTCTTGCAGTGGAAACATGCAGGACGAGCCTCATCGCACTTGAGACGGATCAGATTAGATGGGCACCATCAGGGATAGTACGCAGTACTTCAATTGGACAGGGACATGGGGCTTGCGTACCTTGACTTTGCGACGTTTGCAATTGATGCAGCCGGTGCGCGACTTTGTGTGGGAGCGTCGAGTCGACATGGCGAGTGTTGGTTGGCTCTGGGTCCGCGGGTTCGCATACGCAATGAGGCTGCAAAGAGAGCGGAACGCGTATTGCTTGATAATAACCGACTGGGATCCCGCCAACCTGGCTTGTCCGAGGTTGGGTCTGGGTTCGGGCAGTTCCGAGGAGGAGAACGTGGACTCGAGCTAGACTAGGGTGAGGAGTCTAACTAATAATTAATCCTGGTCCGAGGCCGACGATGCCGACTGGATTTGAGGCTTTGGCTCACGGCGTCTTTGTTTCATTATGCTTTGGAATAGTAAAGGTAACTGGATCATGCAATCTACATGATGGCGGCATCAAGATCTTACAAGAAACCCCGAACCCCAATCATCCATCCTTCAGCCTTTGAGGGACTGGTCAGCGCATGGATGAGTATTAATATGAGAGGGACGGTGCTCCAATCCTTACCAGTGTTTGGCTTACTCTCTACTGAGTAGGTAATGCTCGGGTTTGACTTGTGTCTTGAGATGATATATTCTCAACTATCTTGGTACCGCGACGAGGCATGTACGAGATCGATTATACTTCTCATCCCAGAAAGATTACCTATGACCGACTCGACGGTATATATGCATGTGCTAAGTACCAGGTAGGTGGGAGCTTTGGATTAGCTTAAATTCCCGATCTAGATAGTACTCTGAACCCCATGTCGTCCTCAAAGTGAAATGATATCATCAGGTAATAAATCACAGCGCCAGTGCATACGAGTATATGTAGGCACTACCGAAGGATGCAGATAAAAATACCCCGAAGTACAATGTATTAATATCCGATTATCCTTCTTGTAGTTGCCTTGTCTTGCTCTTAAATCCAACCCCAACCTGTAATGCGAGACGGATGTTAGGGTCTGCGTCGATTTGAAGACATTGCAAGACCATGATTGGGATAACGTTTGCTTTCGAGATTCAGCAACGCCTTTGAGTCGATTGGTAATTACTGGAATACCTCTTGGAAATCCGCGGGCCCCTTGGATGAGAAATATTCTATCAGTCCGTCGGGATCCGTCGGAGCCCTCGGCGTGTGCGCTGAGTGAGATGCCAAGATCCAACAAACCCAACCAGCAAGGATATACGTAGACGTAGGAATGTAAAGGAATGACGACGAGGGACAGAACCTGGAGATGGCGGTTGGTAGATTTGGGTATTTCACCACAACGGCTATCCGCGCTGTCTCACTTCTAGTTTTATTCTTGGTGTTTCATCAGCTTCTGTTACACCACCAGCCCAGCCTTCACCACCAAGTTCTCTTCTTTTTCCAAGACTGGCACCTTGGGATTTGCCAAATCCAAGCGACATGTCGGGCGAGGGTCGCAACCCCAACTACAAAGAGGCCGATTGGTCCTTCTTCCGCTTCGAGCCGTCGGTGGGAGCCAATGCCGTCTTCGTAGTCCTCTTTGGTATCACAACCATTCTGCATGGTATTCAACTATGGAACACAAAGACGTGGTATCTAACAGCTCTCGTGGTGGGCGCATTATGTAAGTCCAGCACCAAAACGCATGGAAACAGCCAGAATCAAGCTGACTTGACCTTGTGTCAACATAGGCGAGATCATCGGATACATAGGCAGGGCAGTCAACGCGGCCGAAGATCCGGGCTGCTGGACGTTGGGCCCGTACGTTATACAGTCGCTTCTCATCTTGCTAGGACCGGCCTTTATGGCAGCCTCCATCTACATGATCCTGGGCCGCATCATCTTGCTCACGGAAGGCGAGGAACACGCGCTGATCAAGCGACGATGGTTGACCAAGATATTCGTCATTGGCGATGTCGTTTCGATTGTTGTACAAGCTGCAGTTCCGTATCTCCAGCCTCGAATATGTGCAGTCGTGCTTGAGGCTTTTTGGCTTACACTATAACAGGCGGTGCCCTCATGGCCTCTGGCGCCAAGCTGATGCAGACGGGCGAGAAGGTCACCATCGGCGGACTCTTTGTTCAACTGGTTATTTTCGGCGTCTTCATCATTGTCGCGGCACTATTCCACCGACGCATGAAACTCAAACCGACGTCCCGGTCCATGGACCCCCAAGTCCGATGGCAAATGTACCTGGCGACTCTATATGTGACGGGAATCCTGATCTGGATAAGGAGCCTGTTCAGGGTCATTGAATATATCCAAGGTAACAAGGGAGCCTTGATGCGCAAGGAATTCTGGGTCTTCATCTTTGACGGAGTACTGATCCTGCTGGTACTGCTGTGGACGAACTGGCTGCACGCCAGCGAGATTGGGCTGATTCTGCGCGGCCATGAGCCCATCAAGAGTGGCCTTCAGCTGCTACTGCCGGGGCGTGAGCAGAAGAGGAGATGGAGAACGGAGAAGTCGATGGGGTACTCGATGAATGACTCGCCTGATGATGACAACAGCCCCTGAGACTACGATGTTTCTGTTGCGCAAGGAGTTACTTGAAGAGTAGACCTTGGAAGTTTTGAAATGAGCGTTGATGAATGTTTGACAATTGAGAGAATGGGCCTTTTGTTTATAGCCAGATAGAGTATAGACTACGAATGGTGTGGGATGACAATTGCAGGCTCATACTAGAGCGTTGGGGCCGCCACAGGATACCAATATATGTTTTTGCGCGCAACCCAACAGTCCCTTACCAGACCATTACATGCTCATGCGCAGAAGAGTCATATGAAAGATGAACGAGCTCAGAAGCCAAAGTTCCAACCGTTTAGGACTCTTTGTTGTCGTAAATACAATCCCAACTAGGTGTAAGCTCTGCAGAGGTCATCACCAGATAACATGCTCCGTCATGGTATGCGACACCCACTCCGTGTCACTGCTTGCAATCGAATTTGCAAGATCAATCATTTGCGCCGTGGTGAACCACGAGTCTAGGGCATCCTCATCCATGCCAGGAAGGATCCCATTCATTGTCTCGTTATCGTCGGACAAGTCGGTTGTAGACTGTGGCACATGTTGTGACTGCTCCACCAAGATGTCAACCTCTCCCACTCCTCTCTCGACGCTGGGCTCAGGTGAAGATTCATGCTGCAGGGAACCGAGCATGTTGTCTAGTTGGCGCAACTCTGTTTGCTGGAACGTGGCGACTTGGTTGCCCTTTCCGACCATCTCGTCAAAGATGGCTTGTGATTTCTGGCGGAATGTCGAGTCATTTTCCAGCAGTCGGTTATCGAGTATGGGTGCAATAAGAAGGTTTACGCAGGATACAGACAGCGACTCCAGGTCAAAGGGAAGAAACGTTTCTAGGAGGACGTGCTGTTAATTGTAGTTCTTCATGGTAGCAATGGGCGGCTTACCAAGCAAACCCTGGCTTTGTAGACAGCCCAAGATGCCTATCATTTGTTGAGAGGAGTCGATGCACGTCTTTATCAAGTTCCAGACAGTTTGAGAAGACTTGACGGCGTCAAGAAAGGCACACGAGGACTCGAAGCGAATCTTGAGAAAACAGAACAAAAGTGGCCTGGTCGCAAGCACGATGCACTAGAGACTGTTAGCCATCATGCAGTGCCTTTCTCAAACATTCAAGATACTGACCTGGTGATAGAGAAGATGAAGGTAGCCCGAGGTGCGCGAGATACCGTTGATGGCTTTATCGGTAGTCATGGGAAATGTTTGATGAAGTTCGTCGGCAAGTCCTGCGATATCTGCGAGGACTTGCTTCGTGCTTAAGAGAAATCTCTTGTTTAAGCGGCCGTCGGCCCCGTACACACCTGGACTATTCGATTAGTTCTCTCCGGTGTTCACGGTACTTAATACGCACCTCTAGTGATGGAGGCGAGAGCTTGGCAAAGGCGGATTTGCATATCGAGAGCTGCGACTCGATGCAGAGAGCCGCAGAAATGGGGAACTTGGACCTGTATCTCATCGTCGTTGATGGACTGAGGAACGCCCATGAGAGACGACATTGTGCGGTCTAGAATGTAGACAGTCCACCAAGCTCGGCGGCTGCGCTCGACAAGTTGCTCTCCCAAGTGTTGCTGAGGCATATCGGTATGCATGCCGTGGCCGAGAGCCATTCTCATTGCTTGTCCGATCTGCAAAAGTCGTGTTAGTCAAGGGTGCTGCTGTGTTGTAGGAAAACATACATAGGTGTGAGCAGTGTGTCGGTAGTCCAGACACTGAAAGTACAGAGCAATGGAGCAAAACACTTCTGTCGATAATATCGGTGCACCAAATAGAACGTGGATGCTGGGAAGTAGACGAAGGGCCGTAACGAAGTAGTCGGCACCCGGTGGTCTTTTCGCCTGGTAACGGCCACCCGTCAAGGCTTTGCCAAAGGCCAAGATGACGAGCAAATGAATATATCGAAGATCCGCTTGAGAGGCCTGTGTATCGGGGGCCGCGTAAAAATCATACATGTATGCCATAAAGGACTCTTCGTCGAATAAGTGGAAGAGCTGGCTACAGTGAAACTTGACGGCATTGATCAGAAACAAGGCGTGATCAAGACTCGGTAGCAGGGGAGTCTCTGGACACGGATCGGTCTTGTAGCCATCCCATCCTAGCTCGTAGGCTGAACCTTCGAACAGAAGGCTGCTTGGTGGGATGGGAGACTTGTAAATGTGTTCGTGTGTGAGGGTCAAGACGCGGCGGCTAAAAGACCAATTTGAAGAAGTCCCGAGATAGACTGGGGATCATTGTGAGCATGTTGACCAAGGTACAGACAGCCAATCCCAACTCACATGCTCGACCCTCGGGAGAGTTCATGAACTTTGAGGGGCCGGTCGATAATGGGTTTGTGAGGGTTGATTCTACTGAATCCAAACCAGGCCGGCTGCTTGAACGCTGAGAGTCCAGCACAGGATCGTCTTCCGATGGAGGAGCCACGATTATCTCGCTTTCTTCCGGTGACCCTGCAGTATTCCTTGTGAGTCGCAACTCCCATTACGCAGGTGAAGACTGCTCGTCGAGGACAATACCTTCGTCGGTCACTCTGACAGTTTCAATGCTTGTATCGAGCGAGTCGGGTGTCACATACTCGACAGGCCGTGTCTGTCTCTGACTTGCTATCTTTTGCTGCAGATCAATGAGATACCTAGAAGACCAAATTAACGTCCATTTCTTTATGCTCAATGGAATTCTGCACCGTACCCTCGAGTCACCATGATCTTTTGATCGCGCTCGTCAAAGATGCATGACGTCTTGCGCTTCTTACAAGCTTCGCAGGGATGCGAGCCAGAGCACTTGATCTTCTGCTTGCGGCATCGCGAGCAACTACCACGGACAAGTCAGATCTGGAAGTGCGTCAAGTTGCAGAACCAGGGCTACGCACGCATTGTCGGAGCGCTTGGACACGCGCCCCTGGGAAATGGGGCAATTGGCCGTGGTGGAAGTCGATCTTGTGTGCGAGGAAGTGGGCGCCATCGTCGACGAAGCGGTAGATGGTTTGCTTGCGAGACTTGGGGAGAGTAAAGACCCAAGAAGAGGGCATCCAAGTCCCGTTCCATCAGCGACCGGTCGTTGGTAGTCACAAGGCCGTCTTCCAAGTCCCCGCTAGCCAACCTTGAGCATGATGCAAAGGCCGATTGCGGGGATCTTGAGGCTTATCGACTGGCGGATAAGCTAACCTGATGACTGCCGGCATCTACTGCGGAGTAGAAGTAGTAAGTTATGCAGTAGCTACCGGAAAGGCGCGGCATAGACAGACAAGATCGTCTTGTGATATCTCGGGCGTCGAGTTGGCAGGTGGATGGTGGGTCAACTAACGCAGTCTTTGCCAAAGTGTTACCCAGCTTGGAGAACCAGACACATGGCACTACGGGTCGTATCAGGATCAGCAGCGAGTAGCTCGTTCGTAGAGTGGCTGCTCTGGCGGTGCCGTGGCTGGCAATATGGACTGAACCCACATTGTCTAACTACTCAAGACGATGAGAGTGGTCTCTGACCTTTGCAAGAGGTGGACTTCGTTATTCCATGCTAACCCACACATCCGATCCCGGCCTTGAAGCCTCGTCTGCCCCCCTCTTTTGCTGTCAGACTCTGCATTACACGATGTTCCATCACGTCAATACGAGCGGCCTCGTTCGTGGATGCGGGGAAGATATCGTGTGTATAATGACACTTGCATGTGGAGAATCAGATATGTGTCGATGCCTTCCATAATAACCATGTCAGATCAATTCGTCACATAGGTCATCTGTCTATATATGAATACAGCGTTTGGCTATTTACGAAGACTTCCATGTTCTTACTTGAGACTAGAGACATATAGAAGGTGGGGACCAATAAAGCTTACGTCCACGATTTTGATAGTTACGGATCTATGTGTGTACCTCAATCTACATCTCCCTCACATATCACAGCTTCGAGTCCCTCGACGGCTTGATATCGCATAATTCCTGAGACCTTCCAAGCCGCCAACTAACAGCACCGCCCCAGTCAGCGTCTTCATCCGTCCCCGTCGACTTCCAACGCCAGCGCGCTACAGGCTGTTGGCCGTCTGCAGCCACGAGAAGATCCCGTACCCACGCTCCAAAAATAGGATACATTTTGAACCCGTGTCCCGAATCCCCAGACAGCATGAGCACCGACGATGACGTGTTGGGGACGTAATCGATGATAAAGTCCGAGTCTCGCGTATCGGCAAACCAGCAGAGAGATTTCTTCACCAGCGGTCTGTCTGCCAGCTCAGGCAGGGCTTGAGAGAGCAAGCGGCGGATCTGCTTCTCATCCGACAAGGGAACAAACGAGCTCTCGGCCAAAGTGCTGGGTGCATGGGACACTCCAGTGGCTGAGTCGGTATTGATAAATCCGCCTCCCATGGGGCAGAGCTTTAGGAGATTGGTCTTTGGGTCTGGTTCAAAGAAGAAGCCGAGGTCGCGGGCGTAAGTGACGGGAACACCTCGAAGAGCAGACGTCTCGTCGTCGGTGAGATGAACATGGGCTACTGACCACGACTTGGCCACAAGCTGCTTGCCAATCTCTGGTATAAGTCTGCCAGCAGCCGCACCAGCAGCCACAATCACCAGCTGCGCGGGATAGTACAGGCACGTCGTCGTCTTGACGCCGGTAGCTCTCCTACCACTTGCAGTGTCCTTGTATACAATCTCAGAAACTGCCCCGGCTTTTCCCAGAATGAACTTGACGCCTTTTGATTTCGTGGCCAAGTAGAGTGCCCGCAGCGCGTTGCCTGAGTGAGCGTAGCCGTCTAGCTGGTTCAGATAGCCACGCCATCCTGGCAGCGAGCTCTCCTTGTACTGCCAGCATGCATCACGCACGTCTTCGGAATTGCTGATCTTGAGGACCTTGTCTTTTATCTTTGGGTGCTGCTCTGCGGCGTTTTGGAATCTGTTCAAGGTGTCGACGGCCTCTGGCGTGGCTGACCCTGAAACGCAGTGCAGGAAGCCAGTTTGATGGAAATGGGGCGCGAATAGAGGCGTTTTCCAAGCTTCAATGGCTTTCTTAGAGTCGTGGATTGCATGTCAGTGTTTGGTTCCTAGCGCCAAAGCGCAGTGCGACTGTTTGGGGAGCATTGCTTACAAGCGTAAGGTCAGTGTAGAACGGGTCTTCGTACTCGGCACGGACAATCTTGTTGAGGTCGTTGGCTGCTGAGAACCGCGATGGGACGTCGTCATCCTTGTCAAGGACTGTGATGTCTTTGTATCCCTCTGCAATTAAGTGGTGTACCGTTGAAAGGCCAAAAGCACCACTGCCCACAACTAGGATGGGGTCTGACTTTGGAACTGCCATTGCCAAAAGAGTCGTTATCTCCCCAGAGACGAATTGAGAGGCGTGCGTCACGAGATACACATCTATCCCTGAGTCTGTGAGGCCAAAGACTGATATATCATGACACAAGATCTGCTTGCCAGAGACTCGGCAACAGGCCCGGAGTATCGAACCATCTGCACCCGGCTTCAACGATGCTCAGTGGAGCCACGACGGAGTCGTAGACCCGGGCTGATTAGATGGATGCTTGGTTTGAGCTACGGCTTGCCTCCCGATGTCTCACTTCCCCTCTCTGCCCCGCCGATCGGGAGCCTTGCCGGTGACATTGTGGCTTACCTTTGCGGACCGCATTATGCCGTTGCATGAGATTATCACTTTGAGCATATGCATCATGGCACGAGACTTGTTATCTTTGATGCAGTGAGCGTTGGTCGGTAACTTTCCATGTCTGGGTGAATTGCGTAACGTTGTTGGCCCCGCTAGGAATGATCCATGGCAGTATTCATCCTTTGCTAGACGAAGCCATCCTTGGAAGAGGCAAGGCTGATTCCATAGGGAAGCAAGGGATGCATTGGAAGCTCGCTTATCACAAGATGGTAAAAAGTTGCACGCATACTGCATACCCCTGTTGATGCGTGATGATCCCACCAAGAGCGTGCATACGTTGGGTGTAAGCTCGCCGTGCACGTCGCAGCGTAAGGCCCCTATCAATGGTTGCCTCTATCTCTTCAGAGTGCCTTTATCAGGGTCAATTGCCAATTCAACTGCCGACCGTTGATCCCTGCCAGCTGAACAAATGGATTGGGGTGAAGTCGAATATTGAGAACTAGGGTATTGACTTGGTGTAGTGAAAACCACTGCTCGATCTGTATAATCATGTACCGTGAAGAGGGTGAGAATAACAATGGTGAGACGATAGCAAAAAGTCGAGAATTATTGCTGTAGTACGATTGAGACTGTCTTACACGAATGATAAAATACGTCTTTCAATCGACTCAAGCATCTGCTCACGGCACTTGTCGTCATTGTGAATTGCCATAGTTATCTTGGTTGATACCGCTAATACTAAAAACGAACAAGACTATACATCTAGTGGTTGCTAGGATACAAAAAGCCCTTTTGCAAAAAGTACTCCTCCTTGATAAGTCTGGGG
Organism: Pseudonectria buxi; assembly: GCA_003693545.1. Classification (NCBI taxonomy): domain Eukaryota; kingdom Fungi; phylum Ascomycota; class Sordariomycetes; order Hypocreales; family Nectriaceae; genus Pseudonectria; species Pseudonectria buxi. The sequence continues at coordinate 118,998 of QUZG01000075.1, read as the reverse complement.
CTGGTAAACCGTCGAAGGGGGTCAGCACTTCCGGCTCTATCACAGGTTCCGCTTGATCGAGCACCACCAAAGGATTGCTGGCCGATTAGCGCGGCCGTCGTCTTGCAGTCTAAAAGAAAATGAGTCAGAAGGTAAGGAACAAGATTGCAAAGAGAAACTTACTGAGATAAAAGTTTCCAGCCGAGTAGCGAAGAGTGTCTTCCGCCTCTCTCAACGCAGCGCGGTTATTCGCAAACACGGCGCCGGTGAGAGCAAGTCCACCGCCGGCCTGGTCAATCTTTTGCAGAATGGAACTCCATTCGGCATCGGGGTAGACGTGGACAGCCAACACGGGGCCAAAGATTTCCTCGTTGAAGAGGCGGTGTTCTGGCGACTCTGCCTGGTAGACTGTTGGTTGCACAAAGAAGCCGACCGAGTCGTCGTACTTGCCACCCGTAAGCAACTTAAGCGACGAGTCTTTGTTGCTCTCGTCAATAATTCCCTTGATCTTGTCAAAGGATCGTCGGTGGATGACTGGGCCCATGAAAGCCTCAAAGTCCTTGTCAGGGCTGCCGATTGTGATTTGCTCGACGCCAGCCTTGAGCCCCGATAGAAACTCTTCAGCGATTGACTCTGGGACATAGGCGCGAGAAGTAGCGGAACACTTTTGTCCTTGGTACTCAAAAGCGCCTCGGATAGTGTGGCTGACGGCATTGCCAACATCCGCAGAGGGATGCAAAAGATGAAAGTTCTTGCCGCTCGTTTCTCCCACAAGACGAGGGAACTCGCGATACGTCTTGTTTGCAATGCCTTGGCCAGCCTTGCCGTAGATGGAGCGGAACACGTCGGAGGAACCGACAAAGTTGAGGCCTGCAAAGTCTCTGTGGGCGAGCACAGCATCGGTTACCTCTTGAGCATCGCCAGGCACAAACTGGATGACATTGGGTGGCAGGCCAGCCTCCAATAGGATCTTGTAGATGAGATTGCTAGGGTAGATGTTGTATTGAGAAGGCTTCCAGAGCACCACGTTGCCCATCAAGGCCGGGCCAGCAATCAGGTTGCCTCCGATGGCGGTGAAGTTGAAGGGCGAGACGGCATAGACGAAGCCTTCTACAGGACGATAGTCGACGCGACTGGAAGAAATGTTAGTAGGTCTGTGGTATGCATCCCTTTCACTCATACTTGCCTCCACATGCCATCACTTCCCCGCTCCGGCTGTTTCTCGAGAATCTCGGCGGCGTAGTTGCAGTTGAGGCGGAAGAAATCAGCCAGCTCGGCAGCTGCATCAATTTCGCCCTGCCAGACATTCTTGCCCTGGCCCAGCATCGTCGAAGCAATGAGCTCGTGGCGGTATTTCGTAGTCACGAGCTCGGCTGCCCTCAGGAAGATGGCTGCACGATCGACAAAAGGCGTGTCTTCCCACCCTTTCTTCGCCTTTAGAGCCGAGTCAATGGCTGCATTGACCTGTTCCTTTGTGGCAAGCGGGTAGTTTGTAAAGGTTGTGGCATGCTCTGCTGGGAGAACCTGGTCCTCTGACTTGGAGATGTTCTGTGATAGTCCATTGTAGAATATCTCACTTCTCAATGGGAGCTGAGATCGGAGTCGAGCTAGCTCTTTCTCCACTGCAGCACGCTCCTCCGAGCCCTTCTTGTAAAGAGGCTACACCAACGTTAGCAAAAGTCTATATGAGACTATTTCTCGTCTTACATTCGGCTCGTTTCTCGCAGCTGGTAATCTGAATGGCGTAGTAACCTTGGTGCGTTTCTGGAGGGAGATGGAGGGAGCAACGCGAAGGCCCCTCATGGGCTGCATTCGCCCGTTCAACGTAAGAGCTCTGAGGGAAGACATTTAGAACTGGATTGTGCAAGTATTTGACAAAGGGAAATGACCAAGACTCGATTGGTTTGAGATGATGATTGGGATCTCTCTTATGCTGTGTTGTTCCCCGCTGGTAGATGCAGTGATATGCTGTCTCGGAGGCGCAGCCGAGATCTGCCAAAGTAACCCAGTTGAGTAACTTTCACAACTCCCGGAAGACGACCCGGTCTGTTGGGCCGCATATTGGCGGCCGTGATATTCAAAACTACGCAATCAATGCTCATGATGATCGATACGGGAAGCCGTCCGGTGATTGTTTTGCGTAATTGGTTTCTGTGTGGATGACCATGCTCTAAATGATGCTCGCAGCACTTGGTGTCAAGGTTTTGGACTTCGAGCAATTCCTACCGATCTAATGGAGCACAAACACAGCAGAGTCACTCACGAAATCCGCAGTCATGGCCATCTCTGGAGATGGCTTACTGGGGATTTGACTGCCGCGGCTCTCTCTGCAGCATTGCTAACGCCAGTAGTAACAATCATTGACAAGTCAGTCAACTGCTCTAAAAACATGTCCAATGTGCTTATTGTATGCAGATCCATGGTCCAGAAGGTGTCTTCCAATCAACCTTTACTACGCGGGTTGCGCTCAAACAGTAGTCTTGCTCTACGGTTCCCAAGAAGGTTCGTCTTCTGTCGACCTTTTGGCATTGTCTGGACTCTCTACGCTGCAACGTATGCCGTTTCCAACGCATCGGAGACTCTATCTCACGAGTTCCACAAAGCTGCCGTCGGAACAATCACGTTTGTGTCTACAATGATCGTCAATGTTCCGCTAGGGGTATGGAAGGATATACGCTTTGCCCAGATCTATAGTGCCAGCGGCGCTTCTGTGCAGACCTCGATCCCAGCTGCGAGATCAAGAGTGCCCAAAGCTGCCACTGCAACATTTCTCCTGCGAGATGCAGTAACAATCTTTGGCTCCTTTACCATGGCGCCTGCGATGTCGAGTCTGATCCCTGACAGCCTCGTTGCCGGCGCACATACCAAGGCCATTGTTACTCAGCTCACAGTGCCTGTGCTGTCGCAACTCGCGGCTACACCTGCGCATCTTCTTGGTCTGGATCTCTTCAATCGACCGCATAACGTCTCGATGTCTGATAGAGCGGCGCAAATACGAAGGGATCTTCCTTCAGCAACGTTGTTGCGTTGTCTCCGAATCATTCCAGCGTTTGGAGTAGGCTGCATTGCGAACAGGGAAACGAGATCGTTCTTGAGAAATATTCTCTAGAACCAGCGCCATTGATATTTGACTTACGGTGATAAACATCATATGGTGTTGGGATATCTTACGTGTCTTGGTAGCTTAGAACTTGAGAGTACGTGAGTGATGGAGCTGAAATCTATTTTATATACTCTATGTAGCCAGATCAAAATACCCAAACACTATTTTCTTAGCATTACTGCACAAACCAAGCCCAAAGGCCATATGCGTCCCAGAAGAGGCGTCGGCGTATCTTGTTTTCGAGACGTGGATTTGAACTATATGTGCTGTAGCTTCATATTTCCAGCCAGGCCGTATGAAGCTGCTTCTGGAATCTCATCAGACCCCCTGACCTATATCTTTGACCTGTCAGAGTATGTGCAAAATACATTCAGTCAGTATCAGAAGTAAACGACGGACTCTAGTTTCACTATAACCCCCCACAATGTGTCAGGTCGTGGGCAAGTGGCTCACAAACACTGCTTTTGATCGCCCAAACAGTCGTAACTGAGCAACTCCGAATGACCAAATCGAGCAATATCTTCCGAGATTGGAAGACACCGACTTGGCCGGTTTATGGCCTGCGTGCCTATCAGTAAGCCCGGCAGTGAATCCCGATCTGACGATAGTTTGGCAGCCACACCACACTACCAGATCCCCACAGAGGAGGTCGGCAGCCCATCCGCCTCGAGACAACTGTGGAAGATGGTGCCGGATCTTCATAGCATAGTAGATATCTCTATGATACAGCCTTTGGGTCATGTGTGCCATTTGAGTGTAGGCTACCCCGCGTTGGAGTGATTGCCACGCAGTATCACAGTCAAATCGGCAGCGCAACCGAAAGACAGCGAGGGATGTATCTGCATTGAGGGCATAATAATAAAGTTCAAAAGGCTTTCGATATCTTCCTCAAGGCCCCAAAGTGCAACATCAGATTCAAGCATCAGAAAATGGCGACTCTTGTTCCCAGAGGCCTTGCCCCCTCGGGCTCTGGAGTTGTTCGACCACTCTGCATCTTCTTATCCATATCAAAACCATCTAGTGTCTACCAGAGCCGGCTCTCTTCCACCTATACCAGTATTGCAGCACCTCCACCCGCCAGGTGTACTGAAGCCAGGCCGCTGGCAAACCTCCCTACAAGTGTATTGCTCAGATCTCTACTTATCAATGCCCTGTCTTCGCGACCATATCTCCTCAGCCCCTCCCTCTCACTACTTTCCAAGCTTTCCGAACCAGGAAATCCACTCTTGTTCAATGTCGACCGAAACATCTTTCTCAAAGCGTTGCTCAAATACACATTCTACAAGCAATTCTGTGCCGGGGAGACTGGGGCCGAGACTCGAGCAACGATGAGGCAGATGAAGGAGATGGGTCTTCGTGGCACTATCCTCACATGCGCCAAGGAGACTGTCTTTGATCATCGCACCAACACCCAGCACGGGCATGGGCTTGAAGCCTCGGCAAGTCGAGGTACGCAGCTTTGCGAGAACATCCAAGCTTGGCGAGACGCAACCGTAAATACGGTGGAACTGCTTGGGGAGGGCGATCAACTGGCCATCAAGTATGTCTATTCCTATACTACGATGTGGCTCGGACTGACGTGTAAGCAGGCTGACCGGAGCTGGCGCGTTGGTCACGAATGCATTCGTTGCAGGAGAAATGCCGCCCAAGCAGATGATGGATGCATTGGATGAGATATGCCAAATGTGTAAATATCGAAAGGCTTACATCTTGGTTGATGCCGAGTCCCATCGCTTTCAACGGGGAGTATTCCGTGTTGGGCTTGAACTCACCAAAAAGTACAACCGGGATGGGTACGCGGTGATCTACAACACGTACCAAACATATCTCAAGAGCACACCAAACACTCTAGCCAACCACCTTGCGGCGGCCAGCGAAGAAGGATTTACTCTGGGACTCAAGGCAGTACGGGGAGCGTATATGGCTTCGGATGAGAGATTCTTGATCCACGATACGAAACAAGATACCGACGACGCATTCAACAATGTGGCCCAAGGAGCACTCCGTCGGGAAATTGGAGAATTTGGAGCCAAGAATCGACACAAGTTTCCATCGGTGAATCTTCTTCTAGCAAGCCATAACAAAAAGAGCCTTGTGGCTGCGCATCGTCTTCATCAGCAACGGACAAGAGCGAAGCTTCCAACAGTCCCCGTCAAATACGCGCAGCTTCAGGGCATGTCTGACGAGGTTAGCTTTACGCTTCTGCAGCTCAAAGACGATAGCCAGGCGGCGCCAGAGGTCTACAAATGCACGACTTGGGGGACGTTGGGGGAGTGTTTGGCTTATCTTACGCGAAGGGCGATTGAGAACCAGGATGCGGCGGCAAGGACGAAAGACGAGTATGATGCTTTGAAGGCTGAGACGTGGAGGAGAGTACGATCACTAGGGCTTAGGAGGTAGTATGTCATCATGAATAATGATTGAACGACTTTACTTCCAGAGCACAACGTGTACTCACCCTATCACGAGATCTTAGTACTTGGGTGACTTCAAGTGTAGGTAATGTAGACAACCACTTTACGGCTGGGTGTATTTGCTAAATTAAGGTCCATCAGATGCATTCTTTGTGAGATTCTAGCACTGTATCATACACATATAATCTTTGCTCCCCATTCTCTAGTATTACGTCGGGAAGTGATCCTTGTACTTGAGCATTGCCTCCTGGAAAGGAATTGGCTTCCTGCCTGTGAGCTTCTCGACATTGTCATTTGTCTCCTTCATGAAGCCCCGAGCTACCATCTCGCCACAGCACAGCAGGTCGCCAATGCAGAGTTTCATGGGAAGTTTCGAAAAGTCGCCGTAGACGTCTGTAGGCAATCCTCGATCCAGCCACCACTTCTTGAGTTCTTCATCTGGCATATCCATCAACTTTCCCTTGTATCCGGACTGACTGCACATCCAGTCAAACACCTCTTCGTTGGCCACAGCCTCTGGCCCTGTGATCTCATATACCATGTTGGGCTCCCCTCTGCCAAGTAACAAGGCTGCCAGCACGCGGCCACAGTCATCGCGGCACACGTACGCGCCAGCCTGTCCATGTGAGTTAACCAGCCACTGATCACCGCAAAACTTCCATGACTTGGCGAAAAGTGCAGGAATGTTGTCGGCGTATAGGTAGTTGCGCTGGATGTTGTATTCCAGACCCGAGGCGTAGATGTAGCCCTCGATGACGTGGTGATCCCGGGGAAGAAAGGGAACGTCTTCCTCCTTTTCAGCCTTGATGCCGGCTCCAACAAACGATGTGTAGCATATTCTTTTGACTCCGGATGCTTTGGCTGCCTCGATGACATTTCTAGCCTGCTTTCGGCGACCTTCGCCAATTAGCCATGTTGAGATGAGTGTCACGGCTTCGGCCCCGGTGAAGACGGCTTTCAAGCTGTCAATGTCATCGTAGGTGGCCACGACGACTTTTACGCCCTTGCTCTTCCACGATTCGAGTATTTCCCTTGGAACAGACTCTAACCTGTACGTCGTAAAGACAAGTTCGTCGTCTGGTTTCGCGATTTCGAGGGCAAAGGATGCGGCGGTCCTGCCAAGGTTGCCGTCGGCCCCTGTGAGAACGTATTTGGGCATTGTTGTTGATTTCGGAATGCTTGGGATAGTCAAATTGAATGACAATTCATGCTACTTTTTCAAAGAGCATAGTCGAGCTTTATAGTCGAGTGATTTGAAGTACACGAGAGCTACGACTAGTGACTCCAATACAATGGGGTGACAATCTCCATATTTATCGATAGTATAATCCACTAGAAACCACGTGTAGGGTGATTCTTCTGATGCAATCACACCAGGGATCGGACGATCAATAGCTTACAACGACGGGTATGTTAATGATTGGAGCCTTACCGCGTGGGATTTGGACCATGTGGATACTCTCGTGCTCTTTGTATAACCGTAAAGCCGGCGGATGAGAGGTGTAACCAAAACCGGTTTCTAATGAGGCAAAAGGATCAAACTAGCCTCACCCATGACCAACATTTGTCGCAAGGTTGAAAACCAGGTCATTGCTCTCCCCAAGCTCAAACCGTCACTTCCAAACGTTTATAGACAAGCTCTTGATATCTAACTAAGCCTTACACCATATAAAGTCCCGTCATTCTCAAAACGCGAAACGTCCCGGGGACTTCTGACCAAGACACTTTCCGCGCCATTCGAAGAGCTTTGGTGGATCCTCGTCTTGCCGAGAGAGGGACACACAAGTCCAACATGACCACTTTGGATAAGAGCTGGGACGATGCTGTCCTATTCAGCCTTCAAAAGTGCGTCAACCCAGACACATATCTCCCCTTCTAACTGGCATCAGCTTCCAACTCATTCACAGAGAGGCGGCCCCTGATACCGCAGTGGGGGAAGCCGCTCTTTCAGCGAGCGTTGAAATCGTCTGCACGTCATGTTATATCAAGGGCACTGCCAGTGCAGAGTTGTCCATCGAGGGCGGCTTCAACGCCAGTTACGCGATGCAAAACTTTACGCAAGAGGCCTCTGAAGAGATTGAGTCTCTGGCAACGGGTACAGTCGACTGCCTCGAAAACTACTTCAAAGGTGTGATTAAGGAGTTGGACGATGGCTTCGACATTGAAGACTTTGACTTTCCCCCCATTGACATTGACTTTGACGTGGATCTTCCCGAGATTTCTGAATGCAATCTGAGATTTCAGTTTGATGAACTGGAGCTGTATATGCTCATAGGGACCAAGCTCTCGGCTGGCGCCACCTACAACCTGAACCTGTACACGTCAACCTCCCCGATTGGATTCGCAGTAGGAGATGTCTCTCAGATTGGCGTTGTTTTTACAATGGACCTGATTCTCACTGTTGATGGCGAGATTGACATCAGCACTGGGTTCCATATCAAGCTAGACGACGGAGTGGCTCTGGACATTGCGCTATTCTCCAAAAACGTCTCCGACATTAGCTTGTAAGTTTCAGAGATGGCACAGTTACTTGCATTCTTGGCTTACTCGCATCTATAGCAAAGGAGGCCAGTTTGAGTTCCTGCCCATGACTGTTGAGAGCGCTGGTGTTGTCTTCCGAGCCGTGCTACGGCTGGGTGTTCAGGCCGGCTTCGAAATTGCGAGTCCGGGTCTCCATGTAGCGGGCTTGGAGCTTGTCACAGCCAGTGCAAGTGTTGAAGTTGGCGTGTTTGCCAATATCGCCGACTTTGTCGCCAACATCACCATGCACGAGGAACATGACTCCAAGTGTGCGATCCAGGTCGAGGAGACGTATCAGTTTGCGCTGGGAGCTGCAGCAGGGGCTTCCGTGGCGCTCGGAAGCCATACTTGGGGGCCAGTTACGGAAACAGAGATACCCATCTACTACACCACGCTAGAGCCGAAGAGACAGATGACAGCTGGGAAACTACAACCATCAGCACCAAGGTTGTTTACACGGGTGTGGCTTGCAAGTCGGAAGGGCTGGTCAACTGTCCTGCTTCGCTGCAGACAATGACCAAGGCTACATCGACGAAGACGCTCGTTACATCGGTTCCTCCTGGGTCAGAAGCGACCTGGCCCGAGTCAACGAGAAGCACAGTTCCTAGTGCGATACCGTTTGGAGACGGTGCTATGAAACTGTCGGCATCTTCAGGGAGTCCTGTGTCGTACGTTCCACCGCCACCCTCTGCGACGGCGAAGGATGAAGACTCAAGTGACGATGGTGACGGTGACGACGGCGAAGAGAGTAACGGTGGTAAGGATGGTAGCGGTGGTCTTCCTAGAGCCGCCATTATCGCCATCTCGGTTGTGGGCGGAGTTGTTCTTCTTACAACCACCGTGATCGCTATTGTGTAAGTGCTATTACTCCTCAAGGTGGTTCGTGACCATGATATCTTGAAACCTTGCTGACGTTGATACCGCAGCTGCGTACGAAGAAGATGGAGATACTCTCCCATGCCCACAAAGGAGGAATCTCTAAACATGTCAGAAAATCCCTACAACAGGGATTCTGGGGTGGCGGGAGTTGCTGCACTCCACTAGCAGAAGCACCTACAACCAATCCCATGACGACATTGGCCTATTGAGGCGAGAACTTGTATGCCATGGCAGTGTTTTCTGGCCTTTGGGCTCTTACTCCCTTGGACTTGTACATGATTACAGCAGGATACTTGCTGCTTCAAGCTCTATATGACGGGAAACTGGATAAACTTGGAATCCCCGTGGACCAGAAGCAGTAAGAAGCGGTGAGGAGTATGCGTTTCGGCCCAAGGTCGCTTGGGGCGCTAAAGTCTTGTTGCGACCGCGTGAGCCGCTGGAAGCTACTCATGCGCGGATAGGTCATGGGTCGGACTTGGCCTTGGAAGCGGTATTTACTTGTATTCACTTCATGTATATATATACATATCCGGCGAGGAGACGTGATAAGCCACTCTGAACTGGTAAAAATACGACAAAGTTCAGCATTAGAACGGTGCTATGCTCATTCTCAAACTCTATGCAGCTTTGGCAGTGGAGTTGAAGTATCCACACGCACAAGCACGACAGATCTTATCTAATCTGATCTTATTTGCTGTCTTCTCATGAGGATCCAACAGACAACAGGGGTGACTACAGTCAGCTGATCCTTGGGTAGTCCGGTATTTCTCGGAGTTTTTTCGAGTTTGGTGGCACGGGCTGACTATTGCACATTCTCTCAGACAAACTCAGCGGATCCATCTCTGCTCAACCCATCGACCCGTCATCATGGCCTCTGCCGGAGAGAGAACAGCGTTGCTAAGTCATCATGAGGCAGACTCGGGCATCTGGAGAGCTGCGAGTGATGAAATGCCTCATGTCGCCGAAGAGAGCCATTCATCTCACCCGCAACGCCACGATGCGCATCTTCAGTCGCACCAGTCTCCCGGTGTTGCTCAAATGACGGCTGCTTCCTCGCAACTATCCCTTGCCGGTCGCCTATGGCTCTTTTTCGGCATCTTCCTCGCTGGATATGCCTATGGTCTTGAAAGCCAGGTCAGATCGGCCTATCAGCCCTATGCGACATCCAGCTTCTCGTTGCATTCTTACTTATCGACCATCAACGTTCTGCGTAGCGTTATTGCCGTGGCGATGCAGCCGACCGCAGCCAAGGTTGCCGATGTATTTGGCCGCTTCGAGGTCATTGCCATATCGACCATTCTCTACATTGTCGGAATTACCGTCGAAGCCACGGCAACCTCTGTGTGGGCCTTTTGCACAGGCTCCATCATATATCAAGCCGGATACACGTGCATCGTGCTGCTTCTCGAGGTCCTCATTGCAGATTTTTCTTCTATGCGAGCTCGCGTCTTTTACAGTTATATTCCAGCTATTCCATTCCTTGTGAATACTTGGATCAGCGGCAACATCACGTCCGCCGTGCTAAAGGCAACAACTTGGCGCTGGGGTATCGGCATGTGGGCTATTATTTACCCTATTGCCTCATTACCTCTGATGATCAGCCTGTATTCTATCAAGAGGAATGCACAGAAGCCGATGATTGAGACAATAGATGCCACGGATAGGAAATATCAAGAGTATCGGAGTTGGGGTGCAGAACTCTTGGAACAGTTGGACGTTGTTGGACTGTTCACTCTCGTTGCAGCATTCTCCCTCGTATTGGCACCGTTGACAATTGCCGGTGGAAAAGAAACTCACTGGCGCAACCCAGGAATCATCTCTTCGCTTGCGATTGGACTTTTGTTCATTGCACTCTTTGTCTACTGGGAGAAACGCTGTGCAAGAAAGCCACTTGTTCCCTTCTTCCTCCTTACGGACCGAGGAGTTTGGTCTGCTCTGGCAGTGCGGACCTTGCTCAACTTTGCATGGTATACTCAGGGCAACTACCTCTACACCATACTAGTCGTCGCTTTCGACTTTTCGATCCAGACATCTACCCGCATACTATCCTTCTTCTCCTTCTTTGGCGTGCTGAGCGGCGTCATCGCCGGCATGGTCATTATGAGGGTACGTCGACTCAAGTACATCATCGTGGCAGGGACGTGCATCTTCATGGGAGCCTTTGGCATACTTATCGCGTATCCTGGCGACTCATCTGCCGCCTCTCAATGGGGCATGATCACCGCCCAGGTCATCCTGGGGCTAGCAGGCGGTCTGTTCGCGTATCCGACCCAAGCGTCCATCCAAGCCTCGGCCAAAAGAGAGCATGTCGCCATCCTGACAGGGTTATACCTGTCCTTCTTCAACGTGGGCGGTGCACTGGGAACCTGCTTGGCGGGAGCCATCTGGACGCAGACGCTCTATCAGACCCTAGAGTCCAACCTGGCTTTCCAGCCCAACGCTACACTGGCGCAGACAGTCTACGACTCGCCCTTTTCCATCATTTCGGAATATCCCGTCGGGACAGAAATCCGGGGCGCCATTATCGAAAGCTACAGTCATGTGCAGAAGCTGCTTTGCGTTGCTGGCATTTGCATATGTGTTCCAATGATTGGCTTTGCCTTGCTTCTGAGGAACCCGCGCTTGTCAGAAGACCAAGTGCAGCCTGAAGAGGGACACGAGCCAGACTCGCCTAGACATCGGAATTGAAAAGGATTGGTCGTTACCGAGCAGGTAGACTTGGGCCTCGTTGGGATTCTTCCTTGGCGTATCCCTGCACAATACGCCCGGTTCCCAAGTCGTGGGGTGTATTCGGACGATCTAGCCGCTACTTGGCGACGATGGACGCACGACATGTCGGAAACTACAGGCAGACCCGCGCGATCCGGCTGGGGACGAAGGATGATGCCCAAGTTAGCTCGCAAAGCACGGACTGTCCCCAGATGCCGCTTCTGCTCATAGGCTCAGTCGCCTACTCTGGATCCGTTAGCATCGGATGGCACAAGCAGAGGCGGAGGTTCCTGTTGATTTCTAAGCTCATGTGCGACCCCTGGAGACGATGGGCAACTCGTGGCATGACAGGAGCAGCTAGAAGAGCTAGAGCTTGGCTAGACGAACTTTGTTCCATCATTGTATTTACAGACGCCTCTTGATAAGTAATCGGGTTAAAAGCGAAACGGTCCCTAGCCGTGGGCTAAGAATGAAGCAGTATGAGGGCTTTTCTTCGGCAAGAGTTCCGGAAAATGTGCCACCCTCAGAATCCCGCCCAGTCCCCTGATCTAAGGAGTCGTAGGCGTCAACGGGCAAGAAGAGTGATACTGTCGAGTCTGGCGGTGTGGCGCAATGGCATCATGGCGTCTGCATCAGCTAGCAATCGTTGCCATTTGGTATCTTCCAATGAGTCATGGCATCGCGAAGGGTCGGCGGCTTCAAGATGTCATCATGTATCATCCACAACCACCTCATCTTTCCTGCTCTTCGGGTGTCATTGTAACCCGTACAATTGCCGGCCTCGTTGTGAATTGAAAATCGATATCTGCCTTGGGCTTGGGTCAACGCTTCTCCGCGGGCGTTTATCTATCGGGTCGGGGTTTCGGATAAGACTCATTATGATTGAGACGCCGTTGGGTATAGGTTCAATTAAAATACAATCAAAACCAGGAAAAAAGGCATCATCTTCCCACAAAGACATCCTGATTTTCTTCCTCCCCGCTTCCAGTAGCCTCATTGTGCTAACTCTACCGGGAAGTGTCCAGACGATGGATGCGCCGCCAGTCTCACTACGGAGTAGCGTAGTATGAGTCTATCGAGACTTTCGGCAACCTGTCGGGTCCCGGCAGCAAGGCCACCCGAGAGGAACAGTCAACGGAAGCCTTGATTGACAGGTTGATTGAGTATAGAAGGTTCCCTCGCAAGCTTCGCGTGCAGTGTCTAGCTAGCCCGATTGACCATAGTCCAAGTCAGGGGGGTCCCTGGGATCTTCCGAGACGAAATCATAACTTACGCCATGTGCTGTTAGCATGGGAAAACCCCGTACTAACCAACTAAACAAGCAGCCGTATCCCGGCCTCTGACAAGGACTCTGTCGGTTGGACGTGTCTAGCTCAGGTCCGAGCACCTCGCCAGCGAAGCCGGGACCCCTAGAACCTGTATAATAAGGTTTCTGCTAAATGTTGGTCAAACGAAGCGTTCCGTCTTCCATTGCGCCTCGATGGCGAGAAAAGCAAATGAGGATCTACCAAATCATGCTCCAAGGTCAAAGAGCAGTGACGGCCGGCTTCAATCAAAGCCTGATGGAAGCGAGTCGAGTCAGACTAGGCGGCAAGCCTTGGCGGAACGGACGGGAGACTACAGACGACATGCCAAGGGCTCGTTGCTGATGAGCCCGTGCCTACTAAACTCGGGATCGGACAGGTCCCGGTCCTTGGAAGAGCAGATATCTCTATATCATGCCCCGTTCGTCCGAGTGCAAAGGGCTGGTGCCGTTTGTTTAGAGTAGACGTGAAGATTTCCATTTGTTCTGGCAAGATGATGACCCTTATTCCCGACCATTTCATCCTTGAAGAGGTGACGCGACAGGACCTGGTGATTGCGTCCCTCGCATGGGGCTTCACCATTGGCATCGGCTGGCTGACGACGTATACGGCCATAAGACAAACCGTCAATGCCTACCGCCGTCTTGGATGGGCAATGTGGAGCAATACCTACATCTGGATGATTTGGCTTGAGATTCTCGTCTGTCTCGGCTTCGGCATCATTTGCTTCATGTACATTCTGGGATCGATTCCTCCCAGGTAAGTCTCTTGCCATGTGCCCTGTTGAAATTTGTGACTCAAGCTGACACTCTTTTGTAGTTTTGCCTTTTACTTTTGCATTCGTATGTATTCCTTTGCCTACCCAATACCAAAAAAACGTCTGCTAACCACTTGCTCTTCTAGTCACTCTCTGGGCGCTGCAGGTTGTCTTGTTCAAATCCATCTGCCTGGCTTTCGTGCTAACCAAGAACTAGGTCCAATTCCTCCTCCAAATCATCGTCAACCGATGCGGCATTCTTCTTCCCGACAAACGGTTCGTCTGGCGCATTAAATGGACCGTGGCGGCCCTCATCACCTGCATCAACATTTCCGTCTACTGCATCTGGATCCCTGCCCGGCTCCAAATCAACAAGAACTACATCCACATCAATGTGGTTTGGGACCGCTGCGAAAAGGTCATCTATCTCCTCGTCGACGCCGTCCTCAACTTTTACTTTATCCGAATCGTGAGGAAGAACCTGGTCGAGCTGGGTCTTCACAAATACAACAACCTTGTCAGGTTCAACATGTTCATCATTTCCTTTTCTTTGGGCATGGACGTTCTCATCGTTGCCATGATGAGCTTGAAAAACACCTTTGTGTAAGTATGCCTTAATTGGAGTGAGAAAAGACATGAAAGCTAACTGCGTCGGCTCTAGATATATGCAATTCCACCCTCTTGCGTACATTGTCAAGCTCAACATTGAAATGTCCATGGCCAGTCTCATCGCCAAGATTGCCAAATCGTCGGGCCAAATCGAGTCGTCCGACTACAATCAATCTCGGTCTCACGGAACTCGTGCAGGAGAAACGACGCTGGCCAACAATACGACGGACGAGAACGGGAAGAGAGGCTGGCCAACAGTCACGACGACGGTCGAGATGCATTCCATGAGTGCGAAAAGTCCCGAACACAAGTCGCAGCTGGGGTTCAACCACCAGGACACGGATACCTTGATTGATCAAGGAGCCCCGTATTCATATCAGATCGGGGTGGGAAAGCATAGATCACAGGATTCACAAACTACCGCGGAGGCGGGCTCAGTTACCAGCGGAGACTCGAGTAGGGTATAATCCGCGAAACTGTAGGATCTGGGAAAGACTCATGATGAAAGCTACCTCAATCAGCTGGACTAAAGATGGGACAATTTTTTATGTACTTGTAGCCATGTATCAGTGGCAATTAATCAAACTTATAGAAGGCCTGACACGTTCTATGTTGGGTTCCAGTCAGATACACGCTTCGAGATATACTACCACACATGTATAACTTGTCTACGAAACACGCGAATCTGGTGTCCGTCTCGTACTGTAGCATCCATCGTACACTACATCTTGGAGGCCGTCCGAACGCCGGCATGCGAGCCCGGCATATGGCCCGGCAGACTTATTTAGGCGCAGATGACGAATCTTCCAACTTTGGTTAGAGATGATACAATCGGCTAACTGGACACTAGATAGGCTACTTGCTTCGGAATCCGGCAACGCAGGCTAACGACTAGACGCAGTAGTCGCCTTGACAAGCCGGTGCTTTCAACAGCCGGTGCTAAAGACGGGCACGTTGTGGACCTGTAGATTACGACTGGCCAAGAGTGAAGATGGCACGCGAGGTCAAATTAGCCAGCAGTAGTTGATTTCGTTGACTAATTGCCATGGCATTCCTGTTGGACTATGCCGGCCACTTGGGTTATGCATGTGCATTCGGGGCTTGGCATGGCACAAAAGAAGAGGATTGGCTTACACGGTGAATGATGTATCTAGGAGACTGGAATCTGGCAAGTCTGGAATGGATAATCTATATGAAATATATATACGAAAAGAAATGTTTCCAAAGTATTGTCCTTCTCTTGTCCCGTCATGAGGTACCCATCATGAGGTGAACATTAACCCGCTGTATGCTCAGATGAGAACTTCTAATTCGTAAAGTGAGCAACGTATGCAACCTCCATCATACCTCCAAATCCATCACGCGTGGCGTCATTGGGATATCCGGGCTAAAAGCACAATTAGCATACTCAACGTTTCCATTGCGAATAGGAATGGTACTAACCCAGCTTCCTCCAACAGCCATGTTAAGAACAATATAGAGAGGACTGTGAGCAAGTGCAGCCCAGACGTTGTAGTCTCCGATCCTCCCGCCAGACACTTGGTGAAACTGCCGGCCGTCCATGTACCAGGTAATCGTCTCGGCTTCCCAGTTGCCCGGAGTCCGGTCAAAGTCGACGCGCCAGGTATGCCAGCCTTGGTCCGGGATGGAGATGTATCCCTGGATGCCGTTGCCCTCGTTGCATCTCCCGCCGGGGTTAACATCGCAGTGAACGGTGCCGAATCCCGTCAGTTTACCGTTGATGGTTTCCATAATGTCCACTTCGCCAGCGGACGGCCAGCTGCCACCTCGGCGGAGAACGTCGCCGAGCATCCAGAACGCGGGCCAGAGACCTTGCTTGTTGGAGATGGCATTGTCTCCGAAGCGGATCTGCGCCTCGACTCGAGTCTTGCCGCCTGCTCGGGGCGTCAAGACGTACTTGCTTTCGATGCGTCCGGACGTCCATCCTTTCAGGGCAGAACCGTCACGGAGAGGAACAATCTGGAGAGTTGAACCGCCGCTTCTCTGGATGTTGCGGTTGGAGCTAGTGTACACTTCTAGCTCGGCGTTTACGTTGAGGTATCCGGTGATGATGTTCCAGTTGTTGGTATCTGGGAGTTGGCCAGAACCGCCTGCAAAGGAATCTTGCCAGACTCGATTAAAGTCGCTATAGGTTGGCGAATCCCAGGCAATGGCGCCAGACAGGATACTAGCCAAAGACAAAACTCGAACAAAGTACTGCATGATTGCGAATGTCAGTGACTTGGCGAGGAGGGTTGCGAGATGTCAAGCCAACTCAGAGATGAGGCAAAGAAGGTACTGATAAAGTGATTCTGTAGACGACTGATCTTGATGGTTTTATATCAAGTTGAATCAATCTTCTTGAAACGTAACCTACACATCAGTTCATCCACGGGGCGATCTGGTGGCAAGGTCATGGAGGATGGATCGGTGACCAAACGGTCATTTCCGAATCCTTTGTTCCACATTAACTGCACCATGATCCTGAGCGTCGTGTTTGCGAGCTTTCGCAATCTCCCGAGCCGCGCGATTTCTCAGCACCACACGAGGTTTTGGTGTACTGGTCTTGGATACTTGAATAGCCCACGTATGGTATCAGATAGATGTGCCGCGAAGACGATGTACTCGATAAGCAGAACTTTGACCAACGAGGCCTTGCTTTGCCATTGCCTAGATGTAAACCGAGTCAGAATAAGTTTGGGCGCTGCTAGTTGATACTGTTGCAAGACCATCTACCAGTTGGTAGTTGCTTTGGTTGCATAGGCTCGTCGGATGATGGAGCAGACTGACCCATCACCTGGCTCTTGATAGATATCGACGTCATTCGATCATGGCACGAGAAAGTTGATTGAATTGCGTTGTAAAATATCGCAAGCCTCGGACTTGGGTTGCCCTCGGACTTGGTTAAACTCGGACTCGAGCAGAGACGAGAGTTTGTCACGCGAACCTCGCAACAGCCCCCTCGTGGGCGAATCCTACCAGATGACTTTGAAGATATACGAGCAGTAGATTGGCTGCTGCGGAAATGGTTGCATTGAGAGGCGGAAATGGAGAGGCGACTCCCTGATTGAGTTAGTGTGCAGAGGATCCGTTCTAGAATGCAACGACACGCGGATGCGAGTTTGTGACCTATCTACGTGACCTGTAATCTATCTTTTTGATCATTCTGTTGAGAATTGGGATGATCCCTGCTGGGCTGTTTCAAACATTGAAATTCTTCTGAATGTATCCATATCACGATACAACTATCGCTGTCAAGTAGACGCCGAGTCTATGGTGGCACTTACGCGGGAGGTTGCAAAATGGCTCAGTGCGCATTGCGCCGGCACCCTAAATGTATGTACAGTCAATTGGACGATGGTTAATGCTCGATGCTTTTAATAATAGAGATGATTTTATTGACTCTGTACGCACTCGTATATATTCCTAGGCTACTATATCCTACAATGCCCCATCTTATGCTATCCCATCCCGCGCTACCCTATCTTCCGCTGCCCTATGCCAAATGAATTGAAAGATCTTGCGTACTACATTTATCTGCGCCTACTAGACTATAGTGAGCTAGGCTAGCTAGCAGTCGTTGGAAGATAAGTATGAAGACAAAGATGAAGACTCTTCGGTGACTAGCCAGGCTAACTAGGCTAGCTACCTAGGTAGGCTGTTATCTTCTTACTATCGCAATGTCTCTATGCAGATTAACAAAGAATTTGAGCGGTATGGTGCGTTTCAAATTGATGATAAAGACTATATATATATACTGTCACGGTTGCCGATGTGTACAATGGATATATGCACTGAGCCAGTTTGCAACCTCCCGTGTAGGTGCCCACCATACCGAGTCAGATGTAGTTGCTGCCCACGAATGATGCAAGGCAATTTTTCTCTTCATGGTGTTTTGAAAATCACAGACATGTCACTCAAGTACGGTCACTATTAAAGCGCACATAGGCACGTTGAAAACATTGGCTAATAGTTCCTTTCTATCTGCCATGAATCATAATACAAGTCATAAACAAGGAAGTAGTCTTCTTCCGATGGTATGTACGCTTTCCCATCGTCCTATCCAAGCCAAAACATCTACACAGTCTTGATGGGCTGCTGCTGCGAGTTCTCAATCTGCATGGAGCTCGCCGAGTCGCGGCCCTTGTTGTCCTGATCCCTGGCGTCGCCCTTGACGTCAAAGAGGTCGCGGACCATGGGGTTGAGGTCGTCCATGGTGGGATAGGCAATCTTGTGGACCGTGTACCAGGGACGCTCAAAGAGCTTGTCCATGCTCTCGAGGGAGCGGCCCGACGTCTCGGGCATGGCGAAGTAGACGTAGATGAGGGAAAAGGTGCAGATGGAGAGGAAGAAGATGAAGGCGCCGAAGCGCTCGGTGGCGGCGAGGAGCGAGGGCATGGCCTTGGAGCAGCCAAAGTACATGGCCCAGTGGACGGCCATGAGGATGGAGACGTTGATGGAGCGGATGCGGAGGGGGAAGACCTCGGCGGAGACGAGGTAGGGGATGGAGAACCAGCCGATGGACCAGCCGATGGCGTGGATGTAGATGGCGGCAATGGCGGTGCGGCTGGCACCGACGGCGGCAGCAGCACGCTCGGGGGACCAGCCGTTGGTGACGCCGAGGTAGCCGCCGACAAAGGACAGGGTGAGGATCTGGATGATGATGCCCGTCATGAGGGAGCGGCGACGGCCGATGAAGTCGATGACAAAGACGGAGAAGATGAGGACCGAGACAAACTTGACAATGGCGTAGCAGCCGGTGGCCAGGAAGCGAGCCTCGGTGCCCTTGATGCCCAGGTAGCCAAAGATGGTCGGGCTGTACTGGGTAATGGCGTTGGCACCGGACCACTGGCCAAAGACGTGGCAGGCAAACATGAGGATGAAGCGGCGGCGGTTGGGGATGTCGGTGAACGTCTCCTTGATGAGGTCAAAGGTGCTGGCGCCCGACACAATCTCAATCTCGTGGTTGAGCTGGTTCTCCATGCCCTGGAACTCGTTCTGGATGTAGGGGTGGTCCTCGGGGAGGCCGCGGAACCGGCAGAGCGTGGCCAGGGACTTTGTGCGCTCGCCCCTCATGAGGAGGAATCGCGGCGTCTCGGGAGTGAAGAAGGAGGCGATGCCCCAGATGACGGCGGGAGCAACCTGGAGCGCCGTGGGGAGCATCCATTGCAAGTTGGTGCCGGCATGGTGCTTGGTGACGCCGTAGTTGAAGAAGAAGCCAAAGACGACGCCGAGCTGCTGGCAGCAGGTGTACTGGAGAGTGAGGAGACCACGGATGGAAGCTGGGGCGATCTGGACAAAGGTCAGCGGACAAGTGGACAAGAGAGAAGATGAGAGAGACATTACCTCTGCAATATAGACCGAGGGGAGAACAGTCGTGGCACCAATTCCAACACCAGCAATGATTCGCGTCACGTAGAGAGCCGCAAGACTGCCGTTGCTAAACGTCTGGCCAAAGATGCCGCCAATGTAGATGAGGGTGTAGATCTGGAAAGAGAGCTTTCGGCCGACTCGCTGAGTGAGCCAGACGCAGGATAGACAGCCGAGGACGGCACCGGCCGTGGCAATGGCGACGATCCAGCCCTTTGTGCCGGCAAACTGCTTCTCGGTCTGGTGGGCAATACCGAACTTCTCCTTGAAGACGTCCATGATGACGAGCGAGGCAATGTTGCCTGCCAAGGTGTTTGTTAGTGATGGTTTCAATAGCCCGTCTTGGCTGCATGAGGCGCAGCAGTTGGAGAATGCCTACCTTCATCGAAGCCCTTGGCAACGCCCGAGAAACTCCAAGTCCATGTGCACGCCAAGAGATACCAGTTGAAGATTTCCCGGGGACTGTCCCGGATGGCCTTTTTGGTGGCCTTGATCATGTTGGGCTTTACTCTCGCCATGGTGAAGGTGATTGCAGACGACTTGTGGATGAGAGATGAGGTCTGGCAGAGACATGTCGAGGCAGGTCGTCCAAGTTGAGGAGAGAGTCTCGCCAGTTATAGCCCAGCCCGGGCACTCGCCCCCAGCCGATCAATCTAACCCAACAGTCCTAAGCCAAAGTCTGATCTGTGTCGACGGACTGGTTCTGCCGGTGTTTTACCCCACACTACCCCGATTCGACTAGAGAGTCTGGGGTGAGTGAGGCTTTTGGAGTTGGTCCAAGTTGTGTGGAGAAGAAGATATGGGCGGCGGAGGTCCGAAGCGAGGCATCTCCGCACCAACTCTACGGGCTGGACACGACGGGCGTAGCATCACGGATGGGCCGTGGGCAATCTGGGATCTCGATAACTAGCCAATGACACTATTGCCCACTTGGAGCCAAGGGGCTTGCCCCGGGCCGGAGTTGACGGGGGGGGGGGGGAGACCCTCGCTCTGCCTCCGAACTGCTCCAAGTGGAGGGTGTCAGCTCGACTCGTGTCTGTTACGGAGCAGCGTAGCATGACTCTTTGCGTCTTCCTTATGCGCTTCCCCCGCTCCCGAGTTGTTCTCCGCTAGCCTCTCTCCAACTAACCGACGCTGGGATGATGACTCCAAGTTGCATCAGCAGGGTCCCTGGTAGATACATGACAGTACTAGCATCATCCTGGCCAAGGTGAGGAATCCGGGGTTCGTCCGGTCTACCGGCTAGCAGCCGTTGACCCCTTGAGCACCATGTCGACGGCGTTTCTCATCAGGTCATGCGCCGCCTGGAAGACGGGCACGTCCGAGTCGAGGACCAGGGCCTCGATGCCAGACCAGGATTCCTGCCGCGGCTGCTGCACGGCGCCGACAAAGGCCTGGAAAATGTCGCACAGGTTGTGCACGCACGCAAACTTGTTGGCAATGGTGGCCAGCAGCCGCAGCACGCGCTGGCCCACGGCCGCCGTCTCCGTCTCCGTCGCCGGCGGCAGCTGATGCCGGGATACGGCCAAGTGCATCATGGCGATGCCTACGCCAAAGGCGTGGATGGCGTCAAACGTCGTCAGGACGCACCCCTGCGCCGTGCTCTGCTCCTCGAGCGCCAGCAGCGACTCGCCAAACTGCTGCTCCATGTGGTCCGTCATCATGGGCATCAGCTTGCCGGGCTGCGACGAGTCGGCAATGTGCAGGATGCACAGCAGGGCCACGCTGCACGAGCGGTGGAAGTGGTACTTTTGCAGCCAGATGGGCGCCTGGCTGAGCCGGTGCAGCGGCGACGTCTCTCTCCAGTGGCGGTAGTTGCTAAAGTGGAAGAGGACGCCTTTGCCTGGGTTCTTGCGGACATCGTGAAGCAGCATGGCATGCTGGACGTTCCAGCAGTGGAGCTCTTCCGAGCTGTCTCGAGCATTGGCAATGGAGGGTGGCTTCAACAGATGAGTCTGTTAGTAAACGGTTGACTTCGGGCAGACTCCGAATATGACAGAGTGATGCACGGGGTGACGGCAACTCAGGGGCACGAGGGGCTCACTTACAGTAGCAGTGACATCTTCGTCATGGATCTGGAACGGTCGGTCCAGCGAGAGACTAACAAAACTACGCCTGCAGTCAGATGACAAGAACATGAGTTATGACAAAAGACCAATCGGTCAACTTACGCATCGAGGACATAGAGCGTCCAGAACGCCCGGCTGTTGCTCTTGACGTCGGCATCCTCCGAGTCGGCATCTGAAACACGCGCGTTGTGCATGCCGCCCGAGATGCACCTCGTCGTCGCCAGGTCCAGGAGGTGCCACACGGAGCCGCCAAACGCGCTGTACATGGAGAAGACGGCCATCATGGTCAGGCACTGGGCCACCTCGAGCGTGCTCGCCCGGGCGACGGCCCGCGGCACCAGCTGGTACGCCGCCAGGGCCAGCGCCGTCGCGTAGCTCTCCATGTAGCCGTGGTTCTTGGACAGTAGGATGCCCGTGGCGACGGCCATGTGCGTAAAGATGACCCGGAGCGGGTTCTCGGCCACCTGATGGTTGACATGGCCGTCGTCGTAGGCGCGTACAACTGCCTGGTAGCCCGTGGTGAGCTGGGCGGGCGAGATGAACGGCCAGACGTGCATCACGAGGTCCACGTAGCGCTCAAAGGGCTCGCCCGTCTCGACCGTGTTGAGGTTGACGCCCTGGCGGAGGAGGCCGCGGTGGAAGTCGCCGAGCGGGCCGAGAATGGCGGCATTCTGCTCGTCCGACACGGCCGGGTTGCTGCCGGACACGCAGGTGGCGGCCTGGACAAATGTCTGGAAGCTAATGTTGCGGCTGGGGAACGGCTGCTCTGGCGTCAGCTCCGCCATGGCGCTGAGGGGGAGGTAGCGCATCTCGGCCTGCAGCGTGTCGCCGATCGGCACCGTCCCCGAGACGGCCGGGCCTTGGCTCCGCAGGGGTCCGGATCCCCCGGCGCCGGCTGCGACTGCGGCTGCTGCTGCTGCTACCGCCGTGTCTCCGGGAGAGGCATCGCTGGCCGGCTCGGTGAGGGCTGGGGGTTGACCGGTGGCGGCGGCTGTTGCAGACGCTGGCGACGATGACGATGCTTCGGCGCGCGCTTCTAGCATCTGCACGCGCCGTTTGAGGCCCTCAATGTAACTTGAGCGTAGCGGCGCGTTAGCAAGGGGGCCAACTAGCATAGCATACGGAATGGATGGATGGATGGATGGATGGATGTCTGGGGTAAAGGAACTTCTCCGCACCTATGATGGGAATGGGGATCCGCCGGATCCAGCACGGTCCCGAGACGGCGCTCGATGCATGGGGAAGACGAGGCTCGGCACTGAAGACACGGCTTCTGGCGGTCACACTAGATGCACATCAGATATCAGAAGGGCCTTCTTGTCTTGTCTTGTCTACAGCTCCAGAGTCACAAGGGAACTCGCCTTTTGCTTGCGCTTCCAGCAGCGCTCGCAGGCCTGGGGCATCAGATCGGCCGCCATCATGTGCGGTGATGGTGATGCTGCACTCGCTTTGCCCTGGTCGGCAAATGTCTCGCTGCTGGGCCTTTTGTCACTTTGTGTGCTGTGCTGTGAATGGGGACGCGCGGGATATGGAAACCCTTGAAACCCTACCAGGATGGCGGATATGCCTCACGACCCACTGATAAGTTCGGCCTTGAACTCTTGCGTGACACTGTTGAAGCACATCTACATAACCATTATGAATGAACTGGGGCCACTTGGATTCCCGTTGCATCTGGTTAGACTCGAGGTTAACAGCCAGGGGCTAACAACGTCCGGACCTCGTCCGAGACGATCCCATCGGCCCATGTCCGACAATGGAGGCCTACCATCGCCATCAGCCTCTTGTCGGAGCCAACTCTCTCCACAGAGGGCGGGCAGAGGCCGATTCTCTCCACTGGAGAGTCTCCGAGTCGGAGAATGTAGGCGGCAACGGCCTCGAGGCGGGAGACGCACGCCTGGCCGTTGTAGTATATGTATCTTGTGCAGACCGCATTGGTGACAGTTCGGATCCCGGAACTTGGCAGCATCTTGATCTAGACTCTAGACTCCAATACACTACCTACACTACCTACACTACCTTACAAATTCCTCTCTCCCAGTCTTAGTTACTCAGTCAGTCCCTCACAATGGCTTGCGAACTCCGAAACGCTCTCAAGGAGAAGATGGCCTCGGGCCAGGTGGCCTACACCATGAGCGTCAAGCTGGTGCGCTCCGTGGAAATCTCCATGATGGCCAAGACGGCCGGCTACGACGGCATCCTCATTGACATGGAGCACTCGTCGTTTGACCTCGACACGACGGGCCAGATCTGCATGTCGGCCCTCTACGCCGGCATCGCGCCCATTGTCCGCGCCCCCAGCAAGGACCCCTTCTTCGTGTCCAGGATCCTCGACGGCGGCGCCCTCGGCATCATCGTCCCCCACATCCGCAGCGTCCAGGATGCAAAGGACGTTGTCCAGGCGGCCAAGTTCCAGCCCGTCGGCGTCCGCTCCTCCACCAACGGCCTGCCGCACTTCCAGTTCCGCTCGTTCCCCGCAAAGGTCTCCAACCCCGTCTGCAACGCGGGCACCCTCGTCATCCCCATGATTGAGACGCTCGAGGCTCTTGAGCTGGTCGATGAGATTGCCGCCCTCGACGGCGTCGACTCGCTGCTCATTGGCACAAACGACCTGACGGCCGAGATGGGCATCCCCGGCGACTACGAGAACCCCCGTCTCACCGAGGCCTACGAGCGCACCATTGCCGCCTGCAACAAGCACGGCAAGTGGGTTGGCGTCGGCGGCCTGCACTCGCGCCTCGACCTCGTTGAGAAGTTCTGCGCCATGGGTGCCCGCTGGGTCATGGCTGCCACCGACGGCCCCCTGCTCATGGGTGCTGCCTCGAAGCGAGGAGGCGAGATGGCCGCTCTCAATGCAAAGGTCACTGGCAAGCAGACCAACGGCTCCTCATAAACCTTGTTGGTTTGTTTGAAATTTGTAATGTTCCGTCTGCTTTCACTAGAGCCAAAGGGGGGGGCAAATGGGGCCCTGATAGATGAAGCCATGAATGAAATGTGTGCTAGGATTGGGCATTGAAATATATGCTAGGATGGGGGCATTGGGACGGTTTGGTTTAGAGGTTCGTGTACATAGGGAGAAGTAGCATAGACGGCCCGATTATATCAACATCTTGAGCTTACCATACGCCTTTCTTTACCAATGGGATGCCTACCAATGGGATGCCTACCAAGTGGGATGCCTCTATCAGTGGGATTCCTTTACCAAGACGGTTGACGTGATGGTTGACTGACGGTCAAAGCGCACTCTCACGAGGCGTGGATGCAGTTGATTTTGCAAGTTTCTGTGCAGACCTTGGCGGGCCATATTCAAACCCTTGAGCAGAGTCATCCAGCCAGTCTTTCGCTGAGAGCATGTGGAGTCTGTATCCATATGTCAATCCGGATTGTGACTGTAAATCCGGATTGTGACAAAATCCAGAGATGGAGATCAACATCTGCGAATACCTTCTACCCCAACTCTTTACGGAAACTCGTGCCGAGACAGTCATCATGGTTGCTTTTCACATCTGCAATCCATCTCGAGTGCTCCATAATCGATCCTCCATACTCCGCGCTCCATACTCCATCCTCCGCACTCCGCATCTGCAGTCTCATCTCTCACTTCCCCGTAGCCACAAGTGGAGGCAATGGATCACGGTGGATTGTATGCATGGGACAGTATCTATTTTCTCGTCACATGCCTCCTCGCCACCTCCACCTTACCCCAACCTCTGCCTCTCGTAGGGTTACCTCTTACAGGCATCAGCTTCATTAGCCCATCCCGGGGTCAACTGCCTAGCGCGCGACCTTGACGTCGTACTAAGAGTTCTACCAACTGTGGAGGCGTCGCCGGGGCTCCGACGAGAAGTGGCATTCGGTCGAGTGCCGTCGGACATGCTCCGCGGCTCCGATCCGTCAGCTTGGGCTCCATAACCCCCATAACATTGGAGATTGAGAGAGAGGGTCATGCCCGAGCCGAAGAGCCCGCTTGCAACATTGGGCATGTCATGCATTGGATGCCGCAGAGGGGGAGCTCATATATATGTATCCATTTTTTGGTAATCCCCAGAAGTAATGCGAGAAACGAGCCAAGCTGCATACACTTTGTCAACCCAACATTGTTGATACCCATCCATCCCTCAAAGAGCTATACAGAGAGGCTCATCACGAGATAGACTTACACAAACCCACAACCCCCAACCCCAACCCCAACTCATACACACAATGGCCCCTGGACGTCTAGACAGCCCCCGGGACACCAGCCCTGCCCCCGCTGGCAAGCCCACCGTGTACCTGCTCGACAGCTTCCACCCCGAGGCCGTCAAGTACTGCCAGAAGCGCTTCAACGCCATCCTGCCCGGCGACCCGGAGCACGCCAACTGGCGCCAGAATGCCCAGTACCTGCTGATCCGCTCGTCGTACCTGACGGCCGACGATGTGGCGCAGAGCCCCAAGCTCAAGGCCGTGGGCAAGCAGGGCGTGGGCATCGACAAGCTCGACGCAAAGGCCTGCGCCGAGAGGGGCATCAAGATCTTCAACACGCCCGGCGTCAACGCGCAGGCCGTGGCCGAGACGGTCGTCGCCCTGACCATGGGCGTCGCCCGTGAGATTCCCCGTCTCGTCGCCCAGCAGACGCGGGGCAAGGTTGTGCCCAAGGAGACGTGCTCGGGCCTCATTATCCACAAGAAGACGATTGCCATCTTGGGCATGGGCAACATTGGCCGCGCCGTGGCCAACATCTTCCACCACGGCTTCGCCTGTGACATTATCGCCTACGACCCCTACATGCCCGCCGACGCCTGGGCCGACATCCCCCACCAGCGCGTCGAGACGGTCGAAGAGGCCCTGCGCGGCTGCGACGTCCTGAGTCTGCACATTCCCCTGACGCCCGACACGCGCAACCTCATCTCGTACCCGCAGCTCGAGATGATGAAGCCCACGGCCATTCTCATCAACGCGGCCCGCGGCGGCATCGTCAACGAGGAGGACCTCGAGCGGGGGCTGCGCGACGGCCAGATCTGGGGCGCCGGCCTCGACTGCCACGAGCAGGAGCCGCCGACAAAGGCAAAGTACGAGGCTCTCTGGCAGCAGCGCGTGCTGAGCACGCCGCACATTGGCGCTGCCACGTCGCAGACGCAGATGGAGACGGCCGTGGCGGCTGCCCAGCGTCTGTATGAGTATGTCCAGGGCGGTGCCAACTAGGTGCTGACTGCGATGTGATGAGAATTAACCATGTGAGGGGAGGGATTGCTTGAGATGTCTGATGAGATTTATGAATACGGGGACAAGAATGGAAATTGGCTATGAGAGCATTTGTTTGGCGCTGGCTGCTGGGCTGCAATGCAATGCAAGGCCCCTTTTGCCTGGAATTGGATTATATATATATCAACTAGGTCTAGTTGTACAAAAAGATGAATCTTGCCCAAATCGAGTCTGGGTGATGTACCATGTACAGTTTGCAATCAAGTTGCCAAATCGAGTCTGGGTGATATACCATGTACTAGTTTGCAATCAATGTTGCCAATCGAATGTCTGGTCTGGCTTGTGGTATAAAACAAAGTTGCCATTCCTAGACTGGCCCATGTACAAGATGACGTTGCCATTCCCAGTCCGACTCTGTTAGTTGTACAAGATCAAAATCAAGATCAATCTGCCTCAGAGCTGCCACGTCTGAAAGTCTGGCCCCATGGCCCCCCAGGCAAACTCCCCCAGCCCAGCCTCGAGGTGCTCCATCATCTCGTCCGTCAGCGTCGGCCAGTTCATCATGTCGTGCTGCTGCAGATCCAACCCGTAGTCGAAGCCCGGCAGCTGCCCGAGCACGTTGCCAATGGGCGGCAGCGGCGAGCGGCCCGCCTGCTCGTCGTGTATCGGCGTCTCGAGCGTCTTGTTCCAGTCTGCGCGGCTCGTCTCCATGCTCGTGTCGGCTGGAGCGTCAGACTGCGGCCAGTGAGGCTCGCCGTTGTGGGAGATGTGACGGACGGCGTCTCCATTTTCAGCTGCTGCTGGTGAGATGATGCTGGGGTCTCTCATCAGGTTGTCTTTGAGAATCTCAAAGACAATGGAGAATCTCCCCGCGTCGGGCATCTCCTTTTTAAAGTAGCGCAAAATGTCGCTGCACAGCACAAGCGTCCTTGCAGGCTGGTGGCGGCGCGCAATGGGGTTCCGTTCCTTGTGGACGCCCACGGAGACGCAGTATATAATGGATAGGCCGGCCGCAAAGATGACTTGGAAATAGCTCCGCGTCCACGTTATGCAGTTGATCTGCAGCATGCGGTCGTACAGCTCAATGATTTGCGTCGCGCTGTCGAGACACAAGATGAGGAGGTCTTCCGGAGCGTGCCCGTTGCGTCGGGGTGCGCTGTGGATGGCGCCCCGGATGAGCAGATGCTTGTCCTTTTCCATGAGGAAGTCGTACCACTCGGGCCGTTGGTAGAGAGCCTGCGGCTGCTCAAAGACGGGAGCGCTCTGGCGCCACATGTCGAGCTCGTGGAGGAACTGGTACAGCTTGACGTAGACGTGGCCAGAGGAGAAATGCGGCACGGGGGTGTTGTCGCCGCTATTCGGACCTGCGCTTCTTCGAGCATAAAACTCGGAATGGATGCGCGAGGTGATTCGGCGGAGGCGGATGCAGAAGAGGAAGACGGAGACTTCGGTCGGATAGGAGCTGTCGCTGAGGTCGTTGACGTTGGAGAGGGAGTAGGCCATGGTGGACTTTATAATTGTCTCGTCGGCCACGTCAATGGGGACATGGACGGTGACATTGTCGTCTGATATGGCAAAGGGACGGCCGAGGACGCCGGAGCTGTAGCAGTCCAAGATGTAGCACTCCCAAAAGACGCGGCGACGGTGTTGTTCTTCCAGGAGGGTGATTTGACGCTTTGGCGGCGTATGCAGATTTTGTTCTACACATTGCCGCATGCAGAATCTCGAGAGCTCCCAGATTGATGTTCCTGGAAGGATTATTAGCACGGTTGCAAACAGTTTTTTTTCTTTCTTTTTCGGTTACCACAGTCTAGTCACTTACCAACATGATGGTACATTCCAAACCTCGCAATGAGGAGAAGGTTCTGAATAGCATCCAAAGTCCCTATAAGGGGAATGGCTCCCAGATAGGACTGGGCGGCGAGGTAGTACCCATACGGGTGTTCCTGGCTGAGGCCTTTGCGGAAGCGGGTGACGGCGCTGAGAGCAAACACCATGAAGAGGCGAAAGTAGTCCTGGGCGGAGGGACTCTGGTAGGACGAGGAGTGGTAGATGCGGCTAAAGGTGTCTAGCACATCTTGCCGCAGTAGAAAGGTGTGGTTGATGTGGAAGCGGACGAAGCTACGACGAGTCAGATGATGGATCGAGGGTGGACAATCGTGACAACTTACTAGTTTTCAAGGAGGGCAGAAGCCTCCTTGACGGGAGGCTGCGAGTTGGGCAAGACGTCGAGCTCGGGCATCTGGGGTCGCTCGGCGAGGTGCTGGAGAATCTGGGGTTTATAGACCTTCCATTTTGCATCGGAGAAGATGTGACGGAGGAAGCTGAGGCCGCTGCCATCGCCGACGAAGCTGCTGGAGCGCACAGTGGAGACGGCCGAGGGCAGGCTGGCGGGGGTTTCGCCATCGGGCGTCTGGCCGGCGGCTCCGGGGGACGGATCGGGGAAGACGGGGACGGCGGAGGAGGAGGAAGCGGAGACGGAGGCGGCCGAGGGGGAGTCGATGCGGGCCAGCATCTCGCGCTCGCGCTCCTCGAGGCGGCGGATATAGTCGCGTGAATACTGCTGCGACGTGACAGGGTCTACGATTATGCAGGCCGAGCTCGACTTTGTGCAGTTGGAGCACTTGGGGGCGCCGCGGTCACATTTGACCTTGCGCAGCCGGCAGCGGCGGCAGACGGGCAGCTGCTTGCTGCGGACGTCTTCCTGGGCCTCGGACAGCATGGCGAGGCCAGGGATATCAGAGGGATCAAAAGGATCAGACAAGACAGGATGAGACAAGGCTGAGCTGGGCGAGCGAGGCTGGCGAGGCTGGGCTGGGCTGGGCGCTCCGAAGGCCAGACGAGTCTTCAGTCGCATTCGCAATCCGGATCAAGCACGTCTCGTCCCCGCATTGACTAATCATCCAAGTGTGCGTCTTTGTTCACTTTGGAGCGGGGATTACCAGGATCACGGTTCGTTACTCCATACTACTCCATCCGCCGGCCTGGGGAAATGCCGATCACGGCCAACGGCTGAGGACCCCTGTGGTTACCCTACAGCTCAACAAGGCCTCGTGTACAGTATGTTGATGGATGTGGTCATCTCTCATCTTTCCAGAGGCTTGGACCTCGTCATATCTGACATTAGCCCCGGAAACAGAGTCGGCATATCCACGAACCTATCGAGTCTCGAGTATCGGACCATTCCCTCGGTCGTTGGCCGCAGAGACTAAACACTACTACACCCAAATACCGGGGTAAGCATGTGGCGACTGCTCGAGTCTGGACTAAAGCCATCTCTATCCAGCTAGCTCACCACCGTCTGTCCACACGCCTCCAACCAGATCTTGGGAATGCTGCTGGCTGGTACCTGGCTCGCTTGACTCCCGCTCGCACGGCAGATCTCCGAAGCCACCAATACAACATGGAGGCCCGGGCGGTGCAAGGTCCAGTAGGTTATCAGCAGTGCGGCATATGCCGTGGATGCTCAGAACAGGCCCGGATACTACCCCACACCGCCCTTGCGATGGGTGAGGATCTGGATATCTGGGCAGGCTGGGACAAGCTTAAATGCTGCCGCTAGGCGTGGACGGGGCGCATACGGTATACCTTTTGGGCTTGATCATCAAGAGACCTGGTCTAGGCGGATACGCTTATTCCATAGGTAGCTGAGAACTGAGACTACGACCAACTTGTCTTGCCTGTCTGCTTGTCTTGGCTCCATGGAAATCCGCATGCTGCCTATATAGCATCATCTCCACTGCGAGAACAAGCAATTCTTGCTTTGCTGCACTCGGCACGTACAGTCGCATTCTGGGCAGCCAAGACGCCCCTGCAATCGACAAGCCAGCATCCCTTGATCCCTGTTGGGCTGCTCTTTTCTCACTCGAAAAAAAAGTCCATCTCGGCGTTGTACGATGGTGGCACAAAGAACAAGTTGACTATCTGATCTACATGTCGTGCCCAGCTACTACTGATGGGCATATGTACATGGTATAAACCCACTTGCAAGCAGCTGCAGTCCATGGTACAGTGTCCGCATGCAAAGATGGTTGTCCCTGGCACTATCCGCACGCACATGATTATCCCGGCCAGTGTCCGCATGCAGTGCAGATGGTTATCCCTGGCCACGCGAGTCAACCAAGCCACCGTCTACCCCAACATGTCCGCCATGCACGACTCACGGGGCCTAGGCTCGCAGCGTGGGGGCGGCTACGGCACCCCGGCAGTGCCACTCAATCTTTTGGACGTTTCCCTCGAGACTGTCGGTGATGAAGAGCGTCTTGTGGTCGGGCCCGCCAAAGCAGCAGTTGGTCAGGTTGATGCCGGGCGTGCCGCTGACGATGCGGGCCTTGGGCACGCCGTTGGTATCAACGACAAAGACGGAGCCGAGGCTCGGGTGGCAGATGAAGAGACTCCCTTCCTCGTCGAGGGCCAGGCCGTCGGGCCCGGCGTTGCCAAACGACTGGAAGAAGACGCCGGCCTTGGACGTGGTGCCGTCGGCGTGCAGCGGCAGCCGCCAGACCTGGTTGGCCCGCGTCATGGCCACGTACAGGAAGCGTTCGTCCCGTGATAGCACCAGGCCGTTGGGAGAGGCGCCGTTGTCCAGCAGCGTGTCTAGCTTGCCGTCGGGGGACAGCCGATAGACGCGGCCAGTAGGGTCCGTCATGCCCGTCTGGCCCTGGTCGGTGAAGTAGAGGTTGTGCTTGGAGTCTACAATCAGGTCGTTGGGGCCCTTGAATCTCTCGAGATTCCTGCGGGCGAGGTACGGCTTGATTTCCTGGGTTTTGGGGTCAAACCGCATAATTCCCTGCAACTGTTGGCATTCTTCTGTTCATGTCTTCATTTCATCGTGGGCGGATATAAAAGTACCTGCTTGTAGTCGGCCACCAGCATGTAACCATCGTGGGTGCCCACCAATCCATTCGGCTCGCCGTCCCACGTGCAGCAGACGGTAACCGTCTTGTCGGATGCTATCTTGAGGATCCGGCCGTACGGGATATCGACAACGTAGAGGTTGCCGGCCTCGTCCGCCACGGGCCCCTCGAGGAAGATGTGCTGAAAGTTGCGTGCAAAGCCGCCCCTCCACTCTGTATCCTGGC
The DNA here is from genome assembly GCA_003693545.1 of Pseudonectria buxi. NCBI lineage: Eukaryota > Fungi > Ascomycota > Sordariomycetes > Hypocreales > Nectriaceae > Pseudonectria > Pseudonectria buxi. The sequence continues at coordinate 87,023 of QUZG01000075.1, read as the reverse complement.
CGATGCAGCGCTTGTCGTCCGGGATGCGGACATACAGCTCAGCCTCGATGACTGGCGGTGCGGGGTAGAAGTTCATGGCGTTGCAGCGGTGGTGTGTAGATGGCTAGATCCTTGGCCTGCTCTTGGTGTAGATGTGACGTGCTTGGCGGTTCGGCTCAACTTGTAGCGTCCAGCAAGGCCAGGCTTCCCCTCGCCCTTTTTCCCCCAGCATCCTCGTGCTTTATCTAAGTACCAACCCCTCACGCAGAGCAGAAACCCAGCAGCCGGCGACTGCGGAGGTCCGACGGGGGCCTCTGGCTAAACCCTGTTGCCAGACTTCGGGCGACATCCGCGTCTCCACCATGCCAGCTTGCGGGCCACCTCCGAACCGTCTCCGCGTGGTGCTAACCAAATAAGCCCTATTTGGGAATCTCTGGGGCAAGTCTGGGGTATGGGGCCAATCTGGTTTGCCTTGGCCGTGACCAAGCGAGATGCACTGCTGCTGTCTGGGGTTGGTGACAGGGACTCGTCCGGAATAGTCTGGGGAAGAGGAGGGGAGAGAGGAGAGAGGAGAGACACCGCTTGGTTGCTTGGTTGCTTGATTGCTTGGTTGCTTGGCTGATCCTTCTTGGCTTTTGCTATTAAAGGCTTCGTCTTCCTCTTCATCTTGACATTTCGTTTCCCATTTCATCCTCATCCTTCTCTGCTCCCTTCCAACACACACCGGAAGAGCACAATCATCTCCCCCTCACAGAATCTTCTTGTCCCGAGACTCAAAGAGATTCATCCATCCACCATGTCGAGACCCGAGGACCGCAAGTCTCAAGAGGCCAATGTGCCCGAGACGGAGAGAAAGTCGCAGGACTCTACCATCAAGGACCCGGCCACTCTCCACGTCGAGAGAAGCTCTGGCGCCGGTGAGCTCGATCTCTTCGCCATCCGCCAGCGCTACCCGCTCCTCGCCGATGCCTCGGAGGAGAAGCTGGCCAAGCTCAACAAGCAGGTGTTGTGGAAGCTTGACTGGGTCTTTTTGCCCTACATTACTATGATGCTGCTCATGAAGTGAGTTGTTTCTTTCACCTACTCCAGAATCGGCTGATGCTAACCTTACTCCAGCTACCTCGATCGCATCAACGTCTCCAACGCCCGACTCGCCGGAATGCAGGAGGACCTGCACATGTCTGATGTCCAGTGGTCCGCCGGCATCTCCCTCTTCTACGTCGGCTACATCATCTCCCAGATCCCCGGAAACGTCATCATGGCAAAGGGCCGCCCTCGCTTCCTCCTCCCCATTGTCATGCTGGGCTGGTCCGTCGTCACCATCTGCACGCCCTTTATCAAGAGACCCTGGGCCTTTATGCTCTGCCGCTTCCTCGTCGGAATCACTGAAGGTCCTTTCCTGCCTGGTGTTGCCCTGGTCACTTCCTCGTGGTACACCAAGGAGGAGTCGCCTATGCGCATGGCCATCTGGCACGCCGGCAACATCATCTCCAACGTCTGCTCTGGTCTCCTCGCCGCTGCTGTTCTCACCAACATGGATGGCATCCGCGGACTGTCGGCCTGGCAGTGGTTCTTCCTCCTCGAGGGTATGTGACAAACTCTTGACGCCACTCTCAACTCTTCCGAAACTGACATTCAACTCTCTTAGGTATCGTCAGTGTTGCTGTCGGCGCCTTTGGCTTCTGGGCCCTCCCCAACTACCCCAACAACACCGGCGGCGGCTACTTTAACGAGGAGCAGACCCAGATGGCCCAGTACCGCATGACTGTCTCTGCGGGCGGTGCTTCCGAAGACGACGAGGGTGACTACTGGGGTGGTTTCTGGATGGCCTGCAAGGATCCCTTTACCTGGATGTTTGCCGGTCTTCACTTTGCCATCATCATTGGTCAATCCTTCAAGGATTTCTTCCCTTCAGTAAGTTGCAGAGCCTCACATCTTCTCGATCAGTTACTAACAGTACGACTCCTTAGATTGTTGGTACCCTTGGATTCTCAAAGACCATTACCTACCTCGTCCAGGCGCCTCCCTATGTCGTCGCCTACCTCGTCACCCTGGCTGTGTCTTGGTCCTCGGGCCGCATGGGAGAGCACTGCTTCCACATCATCGGCCCTATGCTCATGGCCGCGGTTGGAGCCGTCATCATGATCAGCACCCTCAACGTCGGCGCTCGATACTTTAGTCTGGTTCTGCTCTGCAGTGGTCCCTTTGTTGCTCTCAACGTATGTCCCACTCCCACCTTGTTCAAGAAGCCGCAGGATATACTAACATGGCAATACAGATTCACATTCCCTGGGAGACTGCCATTGTTCCCCGCCCCCGAACCAAGCGTGCCGCGCTGATTGCTATTGCCAACTGCGCCTCGTCCGTTTCTCACTGGTTCACGCCCTACTTCTTCCTCCGAAACCAGGAGCCTCGATACCAGACTGGCGGTGGCATCATCATTGCCGGCTGTGGTCTTTCCATCATCCTCTGCATCTTTGTCCGGTTCATGTGCCAGAGGAAGAACAAGCAGCTCGACGAGCAGGAGGCCGAGTCTGGCGAGCCTACGAGCTTTAGATACGCTCTGTAGGCGTCTGCCATGGGGATAGGGAATGAGAACAATGAATATTATAGCAAGGATAACCAATGGATGAATCATGAATCACATCTTTTTAGAGATATTTTACCGTCTCACGCATCAAAACTGCACTTGTCCAAGCATCGTGGCCAGTCCTCCCACATCATGAATCCATCATCTGCCGATGCAACCCGCCAACACATCACTTGTATTGACACATAACATCAACACGTTTATTAAGCCACTATGAAAGGCCCACTCGGAGGCTACTTTATCTTGGCCTAGAATATTCGCCAGGGTGCATGCGCTAAAAAACTTTCCATGCTCTCCAACCAACTTCCCTAAATGGAAATGTGGGATGGAGACATCACGACGCTTCAGGTCCGCCGAGCTTCAACAAGCCTAGCCCTGGACATGCTCTCCAAAGAGTTTCCAAAAGCAAACGTCGAAGATGGAGAGGGTGCGTTGCTTGACATGAAAGGGCGCAGGCGGTTTTCACATAAATAGTGCGATGCTGGCGTTGTTGTGTAGATTGAACTGTAGAACAAATACAGATTACAGCAAACTCCAAGTCTCTCCCTACGATGAACGACAACCAGAGAATGTCTACTTCCCCAATGACCGACCCTGAAAAGGGTCTGGTGAATGAAGTAAAAAGCACACCAAGCTCACTCACTCCCGATACTGCCTCAGACGCAGAGGCGGAAGAACAGAAAAAAGACGCCGAAGCAGACATTGGAGCTTGGTGCTGTGTCTTGGGCTCGTTGCTGTTTCTCATTCCCTCATTTGGTATGCCCATCTTCCTCTACTCCTGGACGTTATGCTAACCCCTCAAGGCTTCATGGCATCAATCGGCACAGTCCAGTCCTATTTCCAACTACACCAACTAAGCAACTACTCGGTGGGCCAAGTTGGCTGGATCCAGGGCGTCTACCTCTTCCTATCCCTCATTCTAAACTTCCAAATTGGCTCGATTCTAGATCGATATGGACCGGGGATACTCGGTCCCATTGGCGCCGTCTTCTCCACGGCCACGTTTCTGCTCATGGCCCAGTGCAAGACCTACTGGCAGTTTATGCTCTGCTTTGGCGTCTTTGGGAGCATTGGCACCGGCATCAATGCCGTCACAGCCATTGGCGTCGTGGGCAAGCTCTTTGTCCGGCGGCGTGGCCTCGCCGTGGGAGTCGCCGTCATGGGAACGTCTATTGGATCCATCATCTTTCCTCTCATGCTGCGGGCGACCTTTTCCAGCCTTGGCTGGGCTTGGTCGATGAGACTTGTGGCTCTGGTTGTCGCTTGTGTGACGGCTATTGGCGTCGTATGCTACCTGCCCTTTTGCAGGCTCATCTCTGCCACTTCAAGTGAGCGTCAATCCGAGAGGGCTGGCTTTGACCTGTCGGCATACAAGTCGCCGGCCTTTGTCTTTACTGCCTGCGGCGTCTTCATGGTTGAGTTTGTCGTCTTTGGGATAGGCGGCCTTTTACCAACCATCTCGAGGGGAGCCGGCTTCTCGGCCGAGAATGGCTATACGCTTCTCTCGATTCTCGGGGCGTGCTCGTGTCTGGGGCGATTTACAATGGGAATCGTGGGAGACAGGCTGGGACCGTTCAACTCGATGATTTCTGCCATGGTCGCCACCATTGTCCTCATGTCCACCATTTTTATCCCTTTCAGCACCACCTCGGCTCCCCTGCTGTACACCTTTTCTGCTTTGTGGGGGTTCTGCTCTGGGTCGTTTTATGCACTCTCTCCAGGTGAGTATCTCATTCAGTTTGGTTGGGAACTAATACTGACGTAAATCAGTGTGTACTGGCAAGACATGTGAGCCCAAAGACTATGCAAGATACTATGGTAGGTGACGAGCCCGTCTCAAGTAATGTGCTATGCTAACGTCTCATGACTAGGCTCTGCGAACTTCGCCGTCGCCTTTGCGCTGCTGTTGGCTATTCCGTTGAGTGGCATCATGCTGGAACGATTGGGAGCACAGCCCCTAGCGTGTCTGTATCTCGGAATTGTTGTTCTTGCTGCCATTTCGTTTACAGTGGCACGAGGATTTCTCCTTGGAAGTTGGTTTGTTGTTCGGAAAATTGTATAGACCACAGCAATTAATTGAAGAGAAGACTGCTGGGGTATTAAGATTACTATAGATTATGCGACGAGCACCTTTGCTCGAGGCAACATGATGGTCCACCGCTCTCCAGACTTTCTCTGCCAGATGTTTCGGAGCGAGTCGATTCCCTTGAGCAGGTTTCCAAACCCGCTGCGAGCGTGGTGACGCCGGAATACTTCTTCGAAGAAGAGTTTGTGCTCCTCTGTCTGACAATCCGACGCTGCCACAAATGTAGTCCAGATGAGCATGTGCTCAACCGGCGAGCCCCGCGGAAGCGCCTCGAGCGTATCCTTGAAGCGCTGCACGCGACTCACAGAGCTTGGGGCAATATCCAGCTGAGAAAAGGTAGAGTCTGGATTTGACAGGACTTGCTGGAGATAGATGTCGCGCGCCTGGTAGACGAGATCTGAAACGTGTGTGAAGACGGAGGCGTGGCGGGGGTACTGCTGGAGGCAGTGGTTCAAGCAGCCAAAGATGCGAGCAGTTTGGGTTTGGGAAGAAATGATTTCCAGGCCCGTTTCTTCACCGAGGAGTGGTGCGGCGTAGACTCGGACTCTGGCGGTATGTTAGTTTGGGAGACATTCAGGGTGGATGAGTCGGGGACGTACTTGTCAAACTCGCGCAAGATGAAGTCTGCCAATATTCCCTGGCCGAGTCCGGTCTCGCCGCCCATGGCGTCGAATGCCGAGTCAAACATTCGGACTAGGACTTGAAAGTCTGGCCCGCCTGTGACCATGGCGGCAGTCAGTAGGAGCAGGATGGTGAGTAATATCGAATGTCTGCTGAACTGATCGCCGCAGATGAGTTCTTGTTGCCGTCGTAGTCCCTCAATGGCACGAGCGTACAAGTAGTTGGGGTTAGGAACTGGGAGAGCCATGTTTCCAGCAGGCTCGGGGAGATGCGGCGGGCGAGTGTTGTCGTTGGGCATCTTGTTGAGATGGAAGTGGAACGCAGAGGCGGCTAATACACCATCCATGATGAGTCCATCCATTTGTGCAAGGGGAAGCAGCATGTGGCGCCAGTCATTGTGTATGCCGTCGATGGCAACCATTTCTGTTGCAATGTGCTGAGAGACTGCACGATGGGTGTGTGAGTAGGTATAGACGGCTTGGTGGTGATGGACGACTCACAATGGAGGAATAGATGCCTTTTCCAGGCTGGGACACTTTCTGGAACAGTTTGGAAGAAACCATTACAGAAGAGCTCTTGATGGTTTGTAGTCGGATCCTCAGCAAGAAGGGTTCCGACGGCATTGATAGACGACATGTCCGTCTCCCCGTCCTGACTGGGGGTTGAGATCTGGTCTTCGGATCCCTGTGCGTTGTTCAAAGGATCAATATCCGTGGGGGATTTCTCAACAAAAGGAGTATTAGAGTGCTTCTTTTCCTGTTCAGCTCTGTCCTGCAGTTAGTTCCGCATCTTGGATCAGAATCTCGGCTTTGTACATACACTTTATAGACGCGGTCCATTGTCATTCCCGCCCATTTCCCCCTCGCCGCAACTCCAACGTTGAAGCGGTGCCGGATCCCCAAGCCACTGCATTTCAGACCTTTGGAAACGCACTTGTTGCAGTTTGGCTCGGCACGATCGCAATGGATGCGTCGACGGGAGCATTCATGACAGCCTTTTCAGTTAGAACCCGTTCTCTGCTTGTATAGCTCATAGAGTACTAACCTTTTGTCTTGGGCACGTATGCACGTTTGGTAGGGGCCATGGGCACTAACTGATGCACTCCGCTCTGGGCAATCGGATTGAAGCAGAAAGCCTGTAGCTTAAAGAGCCAGTGTTTCTTGAATGCAGATATCTCACAAAATACGCAGCGAAATCTTACAACCATGACATGGTGGCAACGAGGGGCAGCTGAGTTCCGCACATCGGCTTATTTGACTCAAGTGCTAGCGGAGCGATGAAGAGCTTAGACCCAACTGGGATGGACACGAACTAATCCAGATCAGGGAGGTAAATGGAGAGCAAGTATCAGTGGAGACGCTTGGATATCATGATTCATGGGTACCCGTTGCAGACGGATCGTGCAGCTTGAAGTTGTATTATCATTGCGGAAATAGACATGAGACGACGGGTTGAGAGAAGGCTGGGATTATAGTTGACTATTCGATAGCATTCATGTGAAACCCTAACCCTCAAAACCCCAAATGAACTGATTAGATACAGATCATCATGATGCATTCTCATCAGCCATACACACTATTTGTCGCCAGTGTCGTGAATGGCGTTGGGAACAGCCTTCTCGACACTCTCGGGCAACGCCTCCTGCAGCTTCTTGGGCACAATGGACGCATCTCCTCCGTCCTTTGCGTGTGTCTTGTTCGTGGACTGACCGGGGCCAGACTCTGTGGGGTGAATCTTTCAAACAATGTCAACAGCCGTCTTCACACATCTCTTGGACCGCCGACTTACCGAGTCTGGTAGGCTCTGCTCAACATCCTTGGGCACATTCTCCTGGACGCCGGGAGGAACCTTGGATTCGCCCGAGGCGTGCGACGCGCCCTGTCCGTGCTTCTGTTGATCCATGATGGCAGTTGTTTTAAAGGTGCGTAGAAATGGCGTTGATCGAGCTAGGCTTCTGGTTCTGATAAACATTGTCGAGGTAGGTATGGGAGTTGCAGTATATGTAGAGGGAGGGTTGCTGCATTTAATCGCCTCGGCCAGAGACTGAATAAATAGACATGGACGTCATCGACTCATCATGATTAGCGTGGCTACCCGGCAACGCCAACATAAAGTAATGCATGGAGGATGCTGTGTGAGTTGCAAGTCTATTACGCTCACTTGTGGCAGGTCACAAGCTGTAATCCGAGAACTCAAAGTACGAGGTGGTGTAGTAGAGTATCAACAAGCCGACTGTCCATTTGCTCCAACAAGTCCACGTTGCCAGCACATGAGCAGTTCCATCACCTGGGAGTGATGATTCCTTGAACTAACAGGCACATGCTGGAAATACCTCCGGTCTGACGTCGGGATTCGATCCTAATGACATGATGACACTAGTCCTAAGACACATGCAAGACATGTCTTCCAAATCATTCCTGCGCACAAGTCCTAGCTTTCGACTAGGCGTTCTGGGCCTGCAGGAGTATCGTGGAATCAGTTGGACGTTCCTTGGCTCGGCTTGCACTTGGAAGATGTAGGAATCAAGGAAAGATAGTCGACGAGGCGGATGAGCATAACATCACCTCAACGTAACCAGACTACCAGAATCACACACCCAGTATCGCTCAATAAGCACGTGTCATCGTAGTATTGGATACGAGTGTAATTCATGCTTATTTTGACAAGTGGGCAGCGACTCTGATAACAGTCTCAGTCATCACGAGTTCGTTCTTCATGAGCAGTATCGTATATTGCTCCAAAGCCCCCAGTGAATTGCACAGAGCCACAACCATATCCCCTAGCCATTCCAAGCCCTCGAGTATGTTTCAATCGTACAAGGACTCGTCCATGCGACAGCCAAGCACAATGTCGGTAGTCAAAGCTAGGGCCCATTACGTTTCCGAAATATCCAGCCTTCTCAACAAAACTCCGCCTAGTCACTGGCAGCAGCAAGATTCCCCTTTGAGGGGCCTATGATACAAGTGCCCTCCTTCGAGAACCGACTACCGTGGACAGGACAGTCAAAGCTCTTCTCTACCGCATTCCAGCAGACAACACCCTTCAAGTGAGGACAGAGAGCACTAAACTTGGAAATCTTGCCATTCTCATCCTTGTAGATGGCAACTGGCAAGGAAGTGGCCTGGAATTCGGTCAGTTAGCATCGGATACATACTTGACCTCGCGTAGAGGACTCACGGTATTAAGTACGCCTCCGCTCCCGAGAGCCAAATCTTCAATGTCGGTGATATCCGTCTGCAGGAAGCGTTTGTACTGCGTGTTGATCTGCACGTCATTGGCAATCATTGTCGGCAGCGACTTGACAATCGAGGCTACGCGCTTTGGCGAGTAGAGGTTCGTCCATGGGTTTTCCTTGCCTTCAATCTCATCCGCGAGAAGCTGCCCGGCAATGACACCGTGCGTTAGGCCGTCGCCCGAGTCGCCAGTCACAATGTAGATATGGTCCTGGCCTTGGTTCTTGCCGATGAATGCCATGTAGTCCACCGGCTCAAAGATCTGTCCGCTCCAGCGGTAGTCGATCTGTCCCGACTGGGGGAATCGCTCGCGCGTCCAGCTCTCGAGTTCAGCAAAGAAGGGCGACGTTTCTTCCTGGCCGACCTTGTGATCGCAGCCTCCGACAATGAGGTAATCGTTTTCCTTGTCGCATTCTGTAAGCCGAATGTACTTGTATGACTCGGCTTGGTCGTACAGCAAGCAGTCCTCGATCGAGTCCCTGGGCACACGAACTGCGATGGCGTAGGTTCGTAGAAACTCCATCTGGGCGACGACGCTGAGTTTCTGCAGCGGAACACACGTCGCCTCCACGGCATGAGGACACTTGATCGTGTGGCCAGCTTCCGTCTTAATCTCGACAGTCTTGCGTCCAAGACCGAGCATCTCAATGCCCTTCTCCTCCACCGAGAGGACCCGAGTGTACGTATAGCAGCGGAACTTGGGCTGGTCCTTGAGCCACTTTAGAATCCCGTTTAAGTACTTGGTCGGGTGGAAAGTCGCTTGATTGCGGACTACAAGGCCACCTCTCTGGTTTGGCGAGCCGTCCCAGCCTCGGACGGTCAGATTTGCCTATACAACGTGTAAGCACGACTGATAAGGAAGCCGAAGTCATACAACTTACGTCGTACTCTGTCTTGAGGCCAAGCTTCTTTTGGAACTCGCCCTCTTGTTTCAGATCCTCCTGTTCCTCCTTGTGTTTCGGATCCCCCACGGCAAACTGGGAGATTTCATAGGCAGGCAGCTTGCGGTATTCACATTCAATCCCCAGCTGCTGCGCGACCTCACCAATGTGGTCTCTTGCCCAGGCGTGACTCTCTGCTGCGGCTCTGGCCCCCTCGTCGCCGTGCTTCTTTGCAATCTCGACGTATCCATCGTCCAAGTCGTTGGACAAGTGACCGGTGGTTCGGCCTGTCTCTCCCGACAAGACCTCGCGTGCGTCAAGCAGGATAACCTCGTGTCCTCGCTTGACTAGCTCATACGCCGTCGAGATGCCGGCAATGCCTGCACCAATGATGCAGACATCCGTCTCCGTGTCAGATTGAAGCGATTGAAAGGTTGGCCGGTTGGAATACGGGTCAAGGTGCACCCAGACGGAGTCGGTCGCGCCCGACGTATAGTCCGACTTGGGGTGGTTTGTCTCGGAAGCTCCCATTGTAGAGTAAACTGCACACGTCAGATGCTGGGACCAGATTTGTCTTTTGAAACAGTGCTGCAAAGGGCCTTTTGCTGCCAAGCCCTGGTGTTGGCTGTTGATATTCAATTGCCCGCCGGTGAACCACTTTCTATAGTAATGTTCGAGCCGCCAGATACTTCTGGACACTCCGATGGGATTCCTTAGAGACATTGCGCAAGGAATATTGGATAAGATCCAATTGAAACGGGATTGAAGCGTCGGGGACCTCGCACAGCAGGATTTCTTACCTGTATGCACCTTCAGAGTCGTTCGAGGTAAGCTATCCAGTCTATAAACTGGAAATTCACGGGTCTCTTGCTACACCTAGGTTTTATTAGCTTTTAGCCATGAATGAAGAAGAAGCGCTGGCTTGAGTTGAAATCGTCATAGACAAGACGACTCGGCATGTGCACCGAGTTCCCAGACATCATGAAGACGTCAGCATAACATCTACGATTTACCGTATGACACGCCAACGGCCAACCAGCTACTGAAGGAGGTACAGTAGGTTCACAGTGCCTGGAGTCATTTGCTCCCATTGGATCAAAATAGCCATTGAACTCAATAACCCCAAGACGGGGAGCGAGTGCTGGTCATCGCTTCCCGGCGCTTGGCTACCCGCTGCCTCGATTAGTGGAATCTGTCTCACCTGGCCATGAGTCTCGAATAGTTACACCGCCATTTAGAATGCGTATCATTCAATTGTTGTGTAGTTTTTACATGACGTAACGTGGCACATTACGGTCGGATTCATTGTACTTGTAGTTGCACGTTACCCTTTGAAGCAACCGGACCGCGTCTAGTGAAGCTATCGGAATGATCACGTCGTATAGCTTGATCCTCTAGTTGAGGTTTTCCTGCTAGTGTTGGCTTCGTTCGGGAGGGCGCCTCACAACTCGCGATAGCTCAATGATTCAAGTTCAGATCGGTGCTTGGTACATATACACAAATTCAGTCAAGATAAAGCTTATTTCATTGCAGATAACATTCAGAACTATGCTGTGAACCTTCCAGCGCCTCTCAAACCTCCAAGATACTCGAATGACTTGACCTCCCAAGTCGAGGATAAAGCAAAGTTGAATCCCCAAATCGAATAAAATGTGACCAATTCTTATTTGATGTGGATGATTTGACCAGAAGATATCTCAACCGGTGACTGGTCTAACCGCAAAGCCCTGGGTATTTCCTGGCGAATATCCCAAGAGCTTTAATGGTAAAAGTAAACTTGTAGTTGGGATACGAAAACGAGCAAAAGTTGTGAAAGGAGCCACAGACTGGCTCTTCAAGCCACTCGCCATTCGCCTGCTGACGGCTCATGATGAAACGAGCTGCTCTCTCCAACGGCTTCGGGTCGGGGTATTCGGCAGCCATCAAGCCTAAAAGCGCCCATGCGGTTTGGACAACAAGCGACCCGCTGGGGTCTTCGTGATACTCCATTGTTTCGCAAGCCTAGCTCGTGCGTTAGAATCGAACCCGGATATGGAGAAGAGGGAGATGGAGTGATAGCTCTGGCCCAGGGGCTCGAAGCTCTTTACTACCTTGAAGTTCTCCGACCAGCCTCCATCTTGGCGCTGTTTTGTGATGAGAAAGTCACACCCGCGTCTCGAATGTTGGTTATTGTTGTAGAACTCGTCCACACTAGCCAGGCTCTCAAGAGCAAACATTGTCCCATACGTGAAGCATATTCCCCAGCTTCCGAACCAGCTTCCATCGGGGCGCTGAGCACTTGTGAGCCAGGCTGTTGCTTTTCGTATAAAGTCTGCAATGTCTTGCTTCCTATAGTCGGGCCAGTGGCATCTAAAAAGAGTCAGTGCAGTGACACAGGAGCCTGTACACTCTGGATAATCGTATTCGACCATGAAACTGCCAAAGATTTCCGTCAGGTTTAGCATTTCCAAATACTCCCCACCTCTGCGAGCCTCGAATGCGGAAATGCCTCCGGTGCTGTTCTGGTAGATCAAGATGGAATCCACAGCATCAAAGATGCGCTGGTCGGTGAAGATCTGGGGAAAGTCGTTTGTTTTCTGGAGTAGTATCACAGCCTTCAATGCCTCTGCGATACAGTCGCTGACGGCGTATCCTTGGCCTTTGTTGCTGAATGCCCAGCTTCCCTTGCGCGGCTGCCGATAGCATTCTTCTTGCTTCTCGCAATCATCGCGGATCTGTTGACGTTCCAGGTAGTGAAAAGCTTTCAAGAGCATTCCCTTCCACCTTTCCTGAGTGTGAAATCCGCCATAGTATGCAGCTTGCACTAGAAAGGCGGTATCCCAGCATTGGCTGCCGTTGGTACTGTTGACTGCCATGCCTTGAGGAGTCATCCATAGGAACTCGTTGAGCAGCTCCGCGTGTCGCTTGAAGCTCGAAGAGTCCGGCCCGTCTCTGAAGTAGCAGATGATGGTATTCATCGGTGCGTCGGTTGCTGCGATCCCGCGGTGGCCTGTATTCGCGTCTTGCATGTCGATGAGCTTGCTCACCCAGGACTCAGCCTTTGTCTTGATGGAATCCGTACGCAAGTAAGGCTTCCAAACATTGACAAAGAACCAACTTGCGCAGTCCAGAAATCGGGATCTGGGGTACTTGCAGTCGACCTTTGCAGTGCTATTTCTGTAGCGATGCCAATTAATCTTGTCAAAGGGCTGGATCAAAACTTCCTCCCGAAGAGCACGGATGACATCAGTCTCTTCGCAACTCCATCGTTTCGAGTACAGATAGCTCATCGATATGGAAGCATTCCGTATCTCGCAGTACAGCCTCCAGGGGGCAATGGGCGCCCAGTCTGGCAATAGCCATATCTCTGGCGGGATTGGGTTGACAATGTCCCAGTCCAGGACGCCGAGAACTGCTAACCAGAACTTGCCCCAGATGGAGGAGCAGGCAGCTCCGCCATGTTGATGGAGAAAACCTCGGGCTTTGGACAAGACAGGGTGGTCAGGTTCCATGCCAACAAGTCTGAGGACGCAGTAGTTGATGGCGGTGCCGCAGACAGTGCTTTGGCCCGTTGTGTGCAGTCCCCAGCCACCATCGTCGGGGTTGGCTTGGAAGATGAGATACCTCTTGAGCTCTGTAGCGACTGGATCAGGTATGGGTGTTTTCGTTACAAACAATGCGATGATGATTCCGACGGAAAATATCATCGGGCCACCGCTGTCACAAGCCCAATGGCCAGACGGGAACTGCAGTTTCTCGTAGAAGGCGAGGCCATTGTAAGCAGATTCTGATGCCGAGCCTGGTAGTGAGAGATTGGGCAGATCCTAAGTTTTGCAAGTGTAAGTTGATGCTCGACTGCTGCCATCCGACATTATGATTCCATACCAGAGGCAGTCCTAGAAAGTACTTTTCTTGGTGGCTTTGTGGCCAAGCTTGTGCAGTTTTATCATCTGAAAGATACTGCCACTTCCGATGGCTGTCGCTCTCTTCTAGACGCCATTTGCTGTAGTTTGTCTCGTCTCCTAGAGCCAAAGTTGCCGACGAGTCATTCTTGACCATGTGTGTGACCTGTTCCTTTGTGTCCTCCATGGAGGAAGGAACTTGCTATGCGACAGTTTCAAGCAGTGATGAGGCAGTTTAGAGATCTGTAGCACAGAAATATGTAACAAGTTGCAGATAGAATGTTGCGATGTGTTGAGTGGTAGTTCTCTATGGTATATGGCTACGGCAGCAAAGAGCACGACCCTTATGCAGTTTAAGAAGAGAGCGATAACTGTAGCCTGCTGCGACTATTCTACGCCCACCTTGTTATGACCCCCTAGCCGGCACGTCTGTTGATCTTCCAACCATCTACGGAACTCGGGAGCCGAGGCACCTGAATCTGTCACGGCAAGGTAGGGCGAGACATGGACGGCAAGGTACGGCACGTGTGGCTTAGATCAATTGATATGAGACAGACATATGCGAACCACTTGTTCATACATTCCGGCACCCGAGGCTCTGCGGGAAGCATGGATTCCTTCAATATTGTCCCGGCTGTTCGGTGGAGGAAGAAACGTTGCCTTCAACTAAGAAAGCGATAGCCAAATGTCTTGGCCAACCGTGTTCAAGAAACGAGGAAGGCTAAAGCTATATCGGTCAGTTATTGATAAAACGCGGACAGCAATCGGCCAATACAACTAAGACAACGGTATTTGAGCGAGCTGAATGTCACTCATCCAGCTGGAACACACAAATCACAGACGGTGGCGTTCTCTATGATCAGTATAAGCTGGGAAGCCTGTGGTGTCCATTTTCCTCGCCCTGATTCCAAACGTTGAGTGTCAGCTTGAACCTGCGAGAAAAAAAACCGTTCACTCGACTATTTTGTACTTTGATTTCGACTGGCTTTCTCTCGTTGTCAGTAAGCTACTTAGAGCTCTTTCGACTCAGTATACCCTATCGCAAGATGGGCCTTATACTAGACGTTCTAGTGGCGACTCAAGGGCGATCGCGCACCATTCTATTCCTTTTGTTGGCTGCCCTGCTCATATACATTTCATGGACATTTTACCCTCGCTTGTTTCCACACAACAGGGCGCCTGGACTGCTCAAAGGACCCGGTTCCATGGGCTTCTCCAAATGTCGAGCAGACTTCCTATCTGAAGGCAAAAGAATTAGCCCCGATGGACAATTCAGCTTCTGGTACGGGAAGTCCCACGTGGTGGCGATTTCTGGACATAGTGAGCGGTCAACGTTTCTCACTGCCAGAGGGCTTGATGCATTGGCAGGGTATGTTTTCGAATGGCACACGAACTTGCTCTTTGAGTAAAGACAACGTAAGAACGCATGATCTGACCAGAAGCAATCATAGATTTACAGAGCTATTCGGGGGCTTCTTGAACATCACCAGCCTAACTAATAGCTATACACGCGCCATTCTTCTCATCTTCAAGCGATGTAATCAAGACGAGCACATGACCAAGAACCTTCACCATCTGATCACTGACAACTACCAATGCATCAAGGACATTGGTACCTCCAGGATCATCGATCCGCTCGATGTCATGGGACGCCTCGCCTATCAGCTCACCCACCGCATGGTTGGATCCCATGGTGTTGCCGGTAACGCAAAGCTGGTTGACGAGACAAGAGCCATCTACGCCGATCTAGAAGAAGGTTCTCTGCTTAGCTTGTGGCTCCCAATGCTCCCAACGCCCTCCAAGTTGAAGAAACTTTGGGGATACACTCGTCTGCACTGGGCATTACAAAAGATTGTCAGCGGCCGGCGTCAAAGTGGGCGAGCAGAAGACGATGCAATGCAACTGATGATGGATCAGGGGCTCAGCAACCCTCTTATATCACTGGTACGTTTTACCTGAGCACGTTGCAAAAATATGGCTGATGAATTTCCTTGACTTGCTAGGCAATCATTGGTGCCTTGGTCGCAGGCGTGTTCAACACGAGCGTCACTACTGCCTGGAACATCTGCTCTATTTCCACGGATCTCGTTTGGCGGGCAAAGTGTAGAGCAGAAGTTGACTCTGTGATTAAGAAATATCGACAGTCACCGACAGAAGGCACCGAAGACATCGTTCGACGACTCACGTTGAAGGACTGGGAAACCGAGTTCCCGCTCCTGGAATTGGCGTTGAAAGAGACACTGCGGTTGACAATGTCAGGCGCGAGCGTCCGGAAAAATATTAGTGGAAAAGACATTCCGATTGGAGATGAAGGTTATGTGATTCCTAGAGACAGCCTTGCAGTAAGTCAAAGCTCACAGTGACGTCCAGCCATTCGAGATATTCTGCTAATACGTCAGGTTTACACATCTGCGGACACTCATATGAACCCAGAAATCTACAGTAATCCTTTCGAGTGGGATCCTAGCCGACATGGTCAAGATCGAGCTGAGGGTTCGCAAGTACCCCACGCCTATCTAGGCTGGGGGTCAGGGAACCATACATGCGGTAAGTTGCTGATCTGCCATCATATTCTGGAAACAGACTGCTAACTATTGTGTCTTTCTTCCAGCGGCAATGAGAGTGAGTCTACTAGCGAATGAAACGAAACGATACGACCTTGACGCTAACCGTGATTAGTTTGCTAAGCTGAACGTGATGGTGACTACCGTCATGTTTCTGGCATACTATGACATGACGATATGTGATGAGAATGGCATTTCCACCGGGGAATCTCTTCCTCAGCTGACTTTCAACCGCATTGGAGCAGGGCGGCCGAGCAAGAAGGTTTACATCCAGTGTCATCGAAGAACTTTGACATTGTGAAGTATGGTATACCGAGATGACCCTTCTTTTGCTTCGGTCAAAGGTAGAATCCATCGCTCTAGTGCTGGTTCAACTGGCGAGCTTTGGCCTCCCAGAGCTGCCCCAGTTCCAGATTGAAAGCGGCTGCAACGGAAAAGCCAGATTGAATCTTCTGTAAAAGCAATATAATCCACGTCATCTGCCATTCTTGCCATGATCGAGCGCCTGCGACTCGAAGTGGGAAGAGAAGGAGTAGGGGCGAAATGTTTGATCTTTCGAGGATGACACTACTCAAATCGAGGATAGCTCGAACATGCATCTGCACTTCTTCTTCGGTGATAGTTGGCACCAGTATACCAAGATCTTGCCAGTGCATAATTTCGTAGTCGAAGACCCCAGAGAGGTAGATGCTAGTTGCCGCATAGAAGACTTTTGCAAGCAATCCAAAGTCGTCGGTCAAGGACCCTGGGCTGTCATAGGGGGATGCTTGGTTGAGCTGATCGTGTTTGATGTTCCAAACTTGTAAATCCTTTCTCAGGCGTAAGCCATTTATGGAAATCGCATGAGCTTCCTTGAGGGTATCTTCCGATGCTGGATGCTGCAAAAGGTCGATCAACTCTTCCGTGCTAGTGAGCATTAGTATTAGGATAGTAGCATCAAATACAAGGTATGCAGCACTTACCGCACGCGTAAAGTAGAGCAGGATATTACTACATCCAAGAGCTCGTCCAAGGGATGTATGCCCGTCTCGACCGAGTCAGTTTGTAGATTTGATGACAAGTCTCTCCATTCTGTCTTTGCGAGAAATGTAGGTTCGTTGAAGATGATGGCTCTGCAAACCTCAAACACTTTGACTTCAGTAAAGAATCGTTTTCCAAGCCCTGATCGGCAGGTCAGTGGTCCACTGGCAACCAGAGCACTCGAGGTGCCATGGACAATGTGTTGTAGCCAGCCTTGTCCAGTTGCGTCGACCATGAGCTGTTGATACCAATTAAGAGGATGCTTGGCAACGTCGGACGCTTGAACTAACCTCGAAGAGCCCTAGCAGCAAGGTTGTCCAGAGTACCTTGTGTCGTATCTCAGGGCGGTTGCAGTTCTGTGCTAGTTCGACTCGAAGACCCTGAACTGAGTCTGTATACGACTTGAGTGCGACATGATAGTTCTTGGAACTTGGTGGAGAGTCTGGAGCCCTCAGTTTGACAGCTTCCATTGCACCGATTGACAGTACTGCGTGCTTGAGATAGTCGCCAGACGTGGAGCATTGAACTAGCTCCTTGATGTCCAAGGACGAGTGATTCGAATGGCTGAACTTGTTCTTGCTCAAGAATACGTCGAAATAGTAAAAGTAGCATGACGACTCGTCAGTCTGTGGACTCCTAGCTATGCGTAGCCGTAAGCTCGGTGAGGGAGTTTTGGCTTTAGCGACATAATTTCCCATGTCTTGATGCGTTCCATGATCGAGAACAATTGCTACGTTTTCATTCTTCTTCGCCAAGAAACTGCAAATGATGCCATTCTTCTGACAGCGGTCACAAGGTAGAGTCCCAGAACACTGCAAGCAGGTAAGTGAGTTGTGGCTGAGCGGCGATGATAACAGGTCTTACCTTGAGGTGGCTCTTTGAGCAAGGGTCGCAGCGAGTACGCCTCTTGCGGCTATCAAAGGGGCCAAGAGCCATTTCGTGTTTGGGTTTGATATTGGTGAGTGTCAAAATGCCATGCACTCTCTCCGTCCCGAGATGTCTCCAGGGCGGGCATTTGAGATGTGCTGGGATGAGGTTGATCTTTACTCAATTCGGCATCAACCGGGCGAGATTTGGGTGGAACAGGTGGATATCAGGCGTATCCCATTTGGGCATCGATTGAGCGAGACTAATTCTAGCGTCCTCTCTCTTGTCCAGTAGAGTGATTGAATTCCATGCATCTGTGGGCCATAAAGTTCAGCTCCTCGTTGAGAATCGTCAACACCATCGATGGCTCTATCCATTCCCGCTGTTAGGGGACTCTGTAAGTGGCTGAGTGTTTCGCAATCCCTCGCGAGGTTACAACCGCATTGAGATTGGCATACTCTAAGCAGTCATCTTTAATACATGATCGTCAATGCGAAGATGTATACCTGGTATGGTCTGTGAACCTGCCCAAGGGAAACTGATGTATAAAGGGAATGCTCGTCGATGGAAATGGTCTGAAATAATTCACATCAGCTTCTTCTGCCACTCCCGAACAAACAATCATCTCAAACAATGCGCTCTTTCACTCTACTCCTCTCACTTCTCGGCACCGCGGGCGCGGTGCTGCTCCCCGGCCCAAACGGACCCTACCAAGTCGCCCTGCGAGTCCAATCCTTGACGGACCAGCACCGCATCGATCCCTACGCACCAAGCAATGAGAAGCGCCGCATCGCCATCTCCGTCTTCTGGCCCGTCGACAAGTCAGTGCCTTGCTTGGTAGAGCATGTTTCCTATATGCCGCCGGCAACAGCAGAAGCATACGGGTTTCAGGCAAGCCAAATGGGCCTCTCCAACGATACCTTTTCTTCTCTCCAAATGAAGATTTGCAATGTTCCCAAACCGTCATCGTGCTCTCCGAGAACCAAAAGGCTTCATTACCCACTCGCTTTGTTTTCTCCTGGAGCAGGAAACTCTCGCCATATCCACAATGCAATGGCCAGGTCGCTGGCCAGTCAAGGATATGTGGTTGTCACGGTCGATCATCCCTACGACGCCAGTGTTGTTGAGTTCCCGGATGGAACTGTGATTGGCTCTGCAGACATCCCTGAAACCACCAGTGCCTTGGAAAAGTTGACTCGGGTACGATTTCTTACACTTGTTTCATTACAGCTTCTAACATTGTCTAGGTCCGTGCAGAAGATTTGTCCTTCACCATCACTCAGCTGCAGAATGCCTCTCGTCGTACCTCGTTCCTTCAGGGCCTTCCTGGAAAGATAGACTTTGACAGAATTGTTGTTTTTGGGCATTCACTTGGCGGTGCTAGCGCAGCTGGTGCGATCCTGTCCGACTCGCGAATCAGTGGCGGCGCCAACATGGATGGAAAGTTCTTCAAGCCCGCTCTCGACAAGGGTTTTGATGCGCCATTCATGCTGCTCGGTCGACCGAAGCATCGCTCCCAAGATGCTACGTGGGGCAAGCTTTGGAAGCGACTTCGTGGTCCCAAGGTCGAGTTGGAGGTCAAGGGAACCATACACGGATCTTTCACCGATTTGCCTCTTATTGTTAGTGCTCTCGGGCTTCCAGAGGAGTTTCAATCACAGGTGACGCCTTTGATTGGATCTGTGGATGCAAAAGCCCTCGACAAAGCTGTCACCGGTGCTCTGTCGTCCTTCTTCACTTACTGTTTCGAACAGAAAAGCAAGCCTTTGCTCAAGGCTCTTAAGGCATCGTCGGAATTGGTCGTGGTTGATAGCAACTTGCCATCGCGTTGATGAGAGTGGTGGTTTAGGGTAGGATCATGTATTGGGGTGCATAATAAGGATGAATCAGTCAGTCAAAGGATGAGTCGCTGAGGAGCGGGAAGGGGACCTAGAAACTATCCAGATACAGTGAAATTGATAATAGAGTTAGAGACATTCATAAAACTGTTCATCAGTTTGATAGCCGGGAGGCAAAGCGGAACATTTATATGGATAAGATTAAAAGAAAGGCCATAGTCAATCGAAGGTTATGTGTACATGTTGAGTTGGACAAAGACACTTGATTCCACCACTGTTGTCCTCTAGGATTGGGATTATTGAAGAGAATTTAGAATCAAGCCACATACACTCCTGAAACAGCTGTGTCTCCAAGGCATCCTAGACATAGTATGTCCGATTCTCTGAACGTGGTTTAGTTGAGGCTTACACCTGAAGCGGCGAGCGTGGCGTAAAACAACTTTGTCCTCCCCATGATAACCATGCGCCCATCTCCCGCAAACTGAAAGTTGGCAGCATTAATACCCGTATAAATCTTTCCAATCAGTTTTCCAGAAGGGTTCCAAACATGCACCCCATCTCCACAGCCGGCATATACGTTTCCCTTCGAGTCGCAGTGGATTCCTACAAAGTGCACAAGTCAGCCGCGACATTGGAGTCGCGTATCGAGAAAGATTTGGAGACGTGTATCCGTTCAAGGAGTAAATGATAGTCTGGCTGTCATGCTTACCATCTGGAAGCCGCGCTCCGACGTAGGCAAAGGTTTTGCGGTTTTCCCATGTACCATCATCCTGGACATTAAAGCGATATCTATACTGGTTAGCACAATTCCAACAACTGGATCACGATAAGTTGCTCCAAGTTTACTCACATAGACGCAGGCCGGGTAAAATTCATACCGAATTGGGCGTTGCTGACTCCGGTATCTGTAACATACGCATGGGATCCGTTCGGAGAGAAAGTGAGGCCTATGAGCGCAATTAGCAAACCGGGCAAGAAAATCAGGAGCGAGGAGCCTTTGACGTCTTCAACTCACCGTTGGGAGATACAAAACCATCAGCGACGACACTCAAAGCACCCGTGGCTTCGTTCACGCGGTAAACCTGATTCTGCAACCCCGGCTCAGGGCGAAAGTGTTGCCAGTATCCGTACATGGTATCTGTAAAGTAGATGTCGCCGTTTCGAGGGTTGACCGCAACGTCGTTGAGCGAGTTGAATTGTCTCCCGAAATAGTTGTTTACAAGAACTAAAAACTTCCATCAGCAGACATACCTGGAGACATAGCGTGCGATCTACTAAGACCGAGTCTTACCAGTAGTGTTATAAGGCTCCTCGGGGTTCATCAGGTACAACGCGGAAGGAATCCGGTCCCCTTGTCCTTCACCTGCGAAGATTATCTGGCCCTTGTAATTCGTACCGCCTACACTCGGGTTAATAATAAGAGCATAAAAGGCTTGTTCTCAGTGTACCATTAGGGTTGATGACCTGCGGCATCGAGGGCACCACTGTCACGTTGACCTCTTTTGCGATATGAGAGCCTTTTCTTAACGCCTCCACTTCCGGCAAAGAAACCTTTTGGATAACTGAAGATTTCATCAACCCGGTTCCTGCTGCAAGATCACCGGCATTTTGGACGAAAAACACTTCCTCGGTTGGAGGGTTCCTAAAACAAGTGCATCTAGAGTTAGCCCGTGAAATCAAGCGCTGGTCAGCGGGCTGTGCAGTATTCAACGAACCAGACAACAGCCTCATGAAAGATGGGATCCGTCTCCGAGGTAGCGATCAACGTCAAAGACGGGTCGCTGCCAATTATGTCGTAGAACTCGGTGTCATACACATGAAACGGCCGCTCAGTTAGCGACTCATGCGTCACCCCAGGCCATAGGAACTTCTAGACTGACAGATTAATCTAGGTCAAGGAAGACTAAAGCTCGTGAAAACTTACCGTAGTAGCATTGGCCTCCTTTGTAGGTGGAACCTGGTCCAATACGTTAAACCTTTTCTGATCAATTATCTGAGCCGTCCTTGGCAGATCTCGTGCGTAACCAGACGAGTGTTGAGCCTTCGCGCCATTGGAGAAGTAGCCCAGACCGATTGGGACAAGGATGCTCAGGACGAGCACTGAGAACGTCATCGTTTTGACATTCAATAACCGACTAGGTTCTTGTATCGACTGCTCCTTTTGGGAGCCGTGTTGCTTAGCTACGGGTTGTTCTTTATACTTGGAATCCCCGCTTTTGAGTAACCGTTTTCCCCGCTGCGAGGGTACATCGTTTCCCTGAGAAGTGTCGTTCGTTTCCATTACACGGATTGGATGTTCCGGTTCTTTCAGTCTGACAAGTGGACCGAGACTGGGCAGGATTCAGATACGGGTTAGTTTGAATGAGATATGGGCAATTACAATGACAATATGGACGGGTTGGAAGCTTGCAACATCCCAAGACGTGGCTGGCGTATGATCCATCAAAACCGACATGGATCGGCTGCAAAGTGCGGGGGAATATGGGGAAACGCCAGAACCTTAATCTGTGCTTCATTCTGTCTTACGTGACTGAGATATGCTCGGACTATTTAATGCCGAAGTAAGTACTATCTCAAATATCCAGTTGAGCTACCCGACTCTAAGCCTTTAGCAGGTTGTGTGGTGCATAGTTGAGTTGATGGCAGACTTGACTTTGAATGAATACTATCACTGCTGCAACACCGACATCCTTCCAACCTATGTTATGTAACTTATGCCCAAGCCGAGATTGAAGTCGGAAAAGGCGTCGATAGCCGAGGTACCATCGGAAAAGCTCCCAGAACGGAAAAAGAATACCGACAGCTATTTCGCGCTTGTCATGTAGCTCTATTATGTTCGGCAAAAGATACTGACAATGACTTCTTCTATGGTATAAGAGCGCTCAGCCGCCACCTGTATTCACCCAAGTCACTGACTGAACGAAACGATGCCGACCTTCGGTGAGAAAGGGCACAAAAAAACCATTGCCGCTATCGAATCTGGCATCAAAGTGCCTGGGACCTCGTCAACGTGAGGCTCTCTTCTCTATTGTGCGAATGTCTTGTAGGCGTCACAATAAAGGCGTGGCCACCATTGTCACCCTTGATCGATATCAAAGTCTTACAATATTGATCATACCCGCATCCAACCCACAGAGAACTACGGAGTGATGTGTAGAAGCTTTCAGCTCTCCCTTAGTATCGTGTCTATTCCCAACAACAGAAACAAGTGCCGGTATATACATCTCGGAGTCTGCATAATCGAGATGACGTTGCTCGGAGTATTAATCGTACAGCTGCATGCATAAAGGCATCGTTGACGGAGAATAAATAAGGTTAGATCGGCCTTGATCATTGTCATTCACTGACTGGACCTACTAGGCACGCCAAGCATCCTACCTCGAAGAATGAGAGTACGACAGGGGCATGTCTGTCTATCAAATGGAATTTTCCACGTCTTACAGACTATAAAAACATGAAGAGACAGGCTGCTATACGTCATCACCGTTCAAGTGGAAGTATATGTGCTGATCGATGCATCTCAAATGGTGGGGTAGGTCCTTGAACTGCTTATCCCCGGCGTAGTAGGCCCAAGGCTTCAACGGGCATGGACGTCATATTACTCGGTTGATGCTCGTCCCGAGATCGTAAGAGCGAGTGGGGAAGTTTGGTTATAAATATCGGTTGCAATTCGTATATATCGTGATGATGAAAGTTTGTCTTGAACCCTACAAAGCAGAAACGTCGTCGCCTTTTCAAGAGTTAGATTGTCTCTCCATTCACAGAAATCATGCTCGTCAGAGCTATTGCCTCGCTTGCGAGCCTCTGGCCCATCTTTATTGCCATTCAGCCCGGCTGCGCTCAGACTCCTTACCAGGTCCAGACGCCACCTCTTGACACTGAATGGACTCAAAAGGTTGGTACTGATCCGTGGAAGGAACATCCGCGGCCACAGTTGCGTCGTGATGCTTGGAAGAGCTTGAATGGAATCTGGACATGGCGTGCAGCCGAGGCCGACGGGGATGTTGAGAATCCACCAGCGGCCGGACGTCTTGATCGCGAGGTCATGGTCCCATCCTGCATTGAAAGTGGCTTGTCCGGACTCCAGATTCTCGACGTTCATCACATGTGGTACGAGACCACCTTTCAAGTTCCGAGAGAGTGGGAGGGCCAAAGGGTTCTGCTCAATTTTGAAAGCGTCGACTACAAGTCCGTCGTCTTCATCAATGGCGCCGAGAAGACTACTCACGTTGGCGGCTATGATCGATTCACCGTTGACATAACTAACGAGGCCAAGTTTGGCGAATCGAATGACTTGTAAGTTTGCCACTACCCTTTTGTGAAAGTCGATAATCTCTGACCAAAACCAGGCTTGTCTTTGTCCATGATCCAACAGATGGTGATGTTATTCCTGTCGGAAAGCAAGTCTTGAAACCTAGTCACATCTTCTATCGGCCCTGCTCGGGCATCTGGCAGCAAGTCTGGATTGAGTCTGCTCCAGCTGATCACATCACACGACTTGATGTTGCCGCAGCCGCTGATGGCGAGGGTTAGTGATAATATGATTCGACCGTTATTTGAAGAGTTGAACAACTAATCCGTCTAGTCACCGTGACCGCGCATACCTCCCAAAGGGCCAACACATCCGTCGAGATCACTGTATGGGGTGGGAATGGGACTCGAATCGCGTCTCACACAGGAACCGCCGATAGAGAGTTTGCCTTCAACGTCCAGTCGCCTAAGCTCTGGTGGCCCGACTCACCAACTCTATACAATCTTACTGTTACGTTGGACAAGAGCGATGAGGTTTCTAGCTATACGGGATTCCGTACCATATCCAAAGGAAAGGTCGAAAACGTCACGCGTCACCTGCTCAATGGCGAGTTCGTTTTCCAGTTCGGTACGCTTGACCAAGGATTCTGGCCCGATGGCTTGTATACGCCTCCCAACCGCGAGGCCATGGTTTCCGACTTGCATCTGCTGAAACGCTTTGGCTTCAACATGGTTCGAAAGCATGTGAGTTTGTTCCTAGACGCCAGTCGATATGTACTGGATAACTGACTGAGGTCGCGGATATAGATCAAGGTCGAACCGGATCTGTTCTATCAGGCCTGTGACCAATTGGGTCTCATGGTAATCCAGGACATGCCTAGTATGCCTGCCAGTGAAGAGCGTCTGCCCAGCCGTGAACAGCAAGCCGAGTTTAAGCGCCAACTCGAGATAATGATCAACCAACACAAAAGCTACCCATCAATTGTGTCTTGGGTAAGAATAATCCTCAGCTTATCTAAGACTCCACCACGCTAACAATCTCAACAGGTCATCTATAATGAAGCCTGGGGTCAACGTGACTCTTCTCCCCCGCCGGAGAAGGACTTGACGCAGGTGGTCCGCGATCTAGACAAATCTCGGCTTATCAATTCCGTTAGTGGTTGGGACGACCATGGATTTGGCGACTATCATGTGAGACATTGAGGCGGAGAGAAGAGTACAATGACGGGTTGCTAACGATATCCTATAGGATAACCACAACTATGCTGAACCCCAATGTGGCACTCCATTCTACTCGCTGCCAAAGACGCCATACGATCCCCAGCGGATCGGGATTGCGGGCGAGTATGGTGGAATTGGCCATAATGTCTCAATCGAACAGTAAGCTCTAGGTGCCTAGACTGTAAGATATCATACTGACCTATTTCGTAACAGCCTCTGGAACGTGAAGCAAGCCATCGACGCCATTGACGAGACGTACGAGATTAACAAGGACCTCGAATCGTACAATTACCGCGCGGGTGTCCTATTTCGCGATATCCGCGAACAGACGGAGCGCTTTGCTTGCAGCGGTGCCGTGTACACTCAGACATCCGACGTGGAGGGAGAAGTCAATGGTCTTGTCACATACGACCGTCGCTTCCTACGGCCCGATGTCAAGCAATGGCAGGACGATATTCAGAGTGTGTATAAGGCGGCAGCCTCTAGAGGTGGGCGCAAGCCATCTTAAGAGAGCTAGGCTGGATCATCTCCAGACGAGGGATTTGTAACAAGGTCAGCATCGCGCTTAGTCAACGACGAGCTCGATGTTCCAGTTTGAGCACATGTAGTATACTACATTTCTGATTGTTGATATGTAAACCCCGATCCAGCCAGTAACTCCATTTCGCATGCTAATTTATCCGTATACATTATCGAACATCAATTGCCCCTCCAAGACCCCCGGAACATGTGTGCTATCAAGGCAAGGTCTGGGATATTTCCATCATTGGTACTGTTTGAATGGCGCTGTCCCATTCCGAAGCCATCAATGTTCAAAACAAGGATATCGCCGATGAGTCGTGGACCCGTCATAAACGACAAGTCTTGAGTGGTGTTTAGCCAGGGATCAAATCCTTGTAGTTGCTCAAACACGACATCCGTCCAAGCCGCTGGCCCCGTCGAGTTCATGACTTCGAAACTGGTCGGCTGGACTTGGTCGACTGGAATTTGGTGTTTTTCCGATAGTTCGCCCAGTGATTTGAGAACACGAGCCGTCATTGCTTTGAATACAGGATGTCCGGGCGCGGCTGCGATAGTCCACTGGCTGAACTGGACCCAATGGGATATGTCGGCCCATGGACCACCGTCTCGTCGGTCGAATTCGACTCCCACAATCAGACGAACTTTGTCGCGCAAGTCTTTGGGTACCCAGTCGTTGACTGACTTGATCGCAATTGTGTCGGTATCGGTATAAACTCCCCCATACACGTCTAGGAGGAGGTATCGTAAGAGATCAGACTTCATCCCGACGTTTGGGATGTTATTGTATGCCTCGAGAATCTCTGGTTGGTCGGCAAAGTGTCGTTGGACAAATTCATCGGCTCCCTTTTCTCCCACCAGTGTGCTTGACGTTCCGTTAGCTCCTGACCTTGATAATTAAGAGGCCCAAGTGTCCAGATGGGCAGCAAAGTAAACCATTGCAACCAATGCCGCGACTCAAAGGCCTCAAGCATGTCAAGATGGGCTACTTACTAGGAATAGTCACGGTTCAGGATCAGCCAAGAAGCCGTATCTGGAAGGCTTTTAGGGTCCACCACCTCGTGGCCTGCCCGTACCTTGGGCAACGATATCTGCCAGATCTTGGGGGGAATGAGACGTTCGGAATCGGCCACGACCTTTTGTGTCCACCAGTTGGAGCTGCCATTGTTCGCCTCTGGACTGCTTGTGCTGCTGTGGGCGGCGGCGAACTCGCCGAGTGAAGGTAGGCCAAGGTGCTCTATAACTAGACCGCTGTAGAGCCAGGTAACCACGAGTAATGAGAGCAAAAGACTGGTCAGAGCGACGTTTCTGTAGCGGCGGCGGTTGACATGATGGAAACTCTGTAGAAGCGGTGATAGAACCGCTGCGTTCGACTGGTACATCGTATACAAGGATTCCCAAGCGCGGGATGCTGAGAGCGAGATCCGAGTAAGCCCGCAGCTAGGATCAGACCGCCCTCGAGTAGAGAAGAGGTATAGCGAGCTATGAATCGTAAGAATGATCTCTTAGCAAACCGGTGCGGGCCTTGTTTTCTGTCTTATAGAAAACCGCCAGGCAATGCTGAGTCAACTCCAGGTTTGGAATGACAAGACGGAAAGGACATACGGAGAAGCAGTATGCTTACCCTTATTAGCTATATGGCAGGCAAGACTGGGAGGCTTCGTCTCGCCATCCTAGCAGTAGCAGGATCCTTACGCGCGTTCCACTCGGAGTGCCACCAAGACCCGCCCAGACCATTGCAGAACCGGTGGGCTGGACCCCCCTCCAGGAAGCAGGATCGATTATAATTTACCAGTTTACGTATGTACAGCAATCGGCTGGAACTAACCCTTTTCAACTGTTCTCTGGAGTTTGAGTTTCCAAACTAGTTTTCAGAAGGGAGACTATACCACTCAAAGCGACTTGGTTCCACGTCTACATTCCAGAGCGAGAATCAGAGTTGACCCGAGTCCGGGGACTTGGATTCAGCCCATTGTTCTTTGGTCATCAAGACACAGTCTAGACTTGTAACAGAGTTATGACGTTGCAAATCAGCACTCGGCTGTGTCTGTAGAAAGGTTCCTTCAACATCATGTATAAGACTTGCATTCAAAGCTGAAAGGCTTCCAAGCGAGGACTTTAGCAATCAGGTATATTGTTCCAAGCCATTGGACATCAGAGCTCGACAGTTTGCTGGGTACGGCCACTCCGCTCGGCATCCTCGACCAAAGAGGCTGATGGCACTGGAATGCGGCTGCTCTCCTCGAATATTTCTAGACCTTTCGGCGTTGCCGTACGCCTTCTCCGTTATGTTAGCTGGCAATAGCCGTTATCAGACCTTTCAAATCTACTCAAGCCACCAAAGGCTAGATCCAATCGAAGATCTCGCCAGAGGTTTTGTTGATTGACAGTCAAGCACATGTTTTGCCACCACAAATTGCCATCGCATACGGTTCAGAAAAGGACCATTTGCGAACTAGTATAGGACATCTACAATTGCCCCAAAAGAAGACACACGTGGGGTAATTGTCCTTCATATCTCTCTAGAATTAAAATCTCACTTTTGACCAGTGGCCAGCCCCTACTGCCATACCCGTCCTTGTGATTACTGGCTCGAGCGCAGATCAACGTTCGAGTGCATGCAGTGATTGATATTGCCATGTCAGCACTAATCGAGAAGCCAGGTAAGTCGGAATATCTAATTGTGGGTGCATTCCTTGTCGACGAGGAATCATGGACGAATAGTCCAAGCACGCGCACTAAATCGGCGCCCTGGATAAACTCTTACTTACTCAAGTGCGCATCCAGTTCTCTACAATCGTATCTTGAACGAAACAAGCTATACCCTAGCGAAACTCCACCCTTCACAACCAACATTTGAACAATTCCGGCCGTTTGGATACTTTCAAGGGCCAACCACGCTGTAGGGTCGATGGCCCAATTATTGAGCATGTCGCGACGTTGTGGTAACCAGTCAAGACTCGCTGACCTCTCATTGTGGACACGACCCATAGTTTATAACTAGCTGTCTTGCTAAGTATATCCTCTCCAGGGAGAAACGGAGCAGCGTAAGACAAATCTGTCGATCGGCGCCAGAATGCTACCCAGGCGGAGTCAGAGAGTCCGAGGGTCCCCACAAAGTCGACTCCGAGTCTCTAATTAGAAGAAGCCCCACGATGATATTGACCCAACTAGGAACCCCAGGCTTCCGTCTCGGTTGTAAACCGGTCCAATATCCCCGGAGAGGACAAGACCCATTTCGTCATGGCTTCTTCCTGACCCGACAGGCTGTTTATTTGATGGTGCCGTACGTTCTATACATGATCTGAACGAGCAATGAGAAGCAGTGGTGCAATACTGAACTTCAATTCTTCCATATCAAATAGTAAGCTGGGTTCAAACGATGAATAGAATTGCGAGAAAACACGCAAAGGCCGCCCCTGATACTCCCACGTAGACATCCCGACAGAATGGACCAACTCATTGACTGGTTGTGTTTATTCGTTACAATTGAACACATTCCTAGAAATACCAATGCAGTCCTATTGAGTGTTGGCTCTTGAGGCTCTGCGACTACTATATCTTAGTCAGCAGTTTCATCGGCTCACTTCTCGAGGTAGAATCTACCAATGCTACTCGCTCCTCTTCCATCAAAACCGACACAAAGAACTTTTTGTCAATCAAATAGCTTCATAAAGTGACAGCTCGACATTATCCTCCAGCCTCCTGTTACAACTGCATCCCAAGCGGAGGCGGGCGTCATGCGACTCGAAGGGAGGCTGGGTCTTCATTCCGGAAGCGCGACAGGATCGCCACCTCAATATGACGATAAATACCAGCCAGAGCCTGGGACCAGGCTCAGGAGGCTCTTCAACTACCGCAGAGGCCTTGTAATTCTGTTCTTGCTAGCCTTGTGGTTGTTGGTGAGCTTCCCAGACGCTATCGCTGGCATGATTCGCCGTATTCTCGTCATCGTGGGAACGCTCTTTGCTGGACTGTCGAGTCAAGCTCCTGATGGTCAGCAATGGAAGAGTCCAAGATTTGGTCCCCTCCAGTTCAAAAGGGACGGCAGCTTCCAGCTATCCATTTTTGAAGATTTACATTTTGGCGAGAGTAAGCAGCGCGGAAAGCTACAGCTAGATCTTCAGAAACTAAACAGCATACAGATCCTTGGAATACGTGGGGGCCGCAGCAGGATCTCAACACGGTCAAGGTGATGAAAAAGGTTCTAGATTTTGACCCTCCGGATCTAGTCGTCCTCAACGGAGACCTTATTACCGGCGAAAACACATACCTGGAGAATAGCACACTCCTCGTCGATCAGCTCGTTGAGCCCATGCTGGACCGTGGACTCAGTTGGGCATCGACGTATGGGAATCACGACAACCAGCCAAACCTTTCCAGCAAAGCAATACTCAGGAGAGAGCAGCGATGGCCAAATGCCCGGACACGGCAAATGGTATCTGGTCGCAACGCGGGCGTTTCCAACTATTACCTCCCAGTGTATCCGCCTCACTGCACTCCAAGCTCAGGAAGCAAGGCAAAGATTTGCGTGCCTGAGCTTATCCTGTGGTTCTTCGATAGCCGAGGCGGCTTTCAGTTCCAGGAGAAGACAAAAGGCGGTTCGCCCAAGGGAAGACCTAATTGGGTCGACCGCAGCGTTGTCGAATGGTTTCAGCAGACCAACGCTGAGCTCGTCAACAAGTATCAACGAACAATCCCGTCCCTGGCCTTTGTTCACATCCCAACGAATGCTTCGCGAGCAATACAGACCCAAAGGAGGATACGGCGTAACAGACATCCTGGGATCAATGATGACAATCCCCTAGCACAGCAAGCCCAGGGATGGTGCGCGGATGGTCGAAACGATGGTTCCTGCTCGTACGGGGGCCAGGACGTGCCTTTTACGCAAGCCATTACCACGACGCCAGGCCTCATGGCGCTTTTCTCGGGACACGACCACGGTGACACGTGGTGCTACCGGTGGAAAGGCGTGCTTCCTGGCATGACGGTAGCGGGCAACGGCCTCAACTTGTGCTTTGGACAACATTCCGGGTACGGAGGCTATGGGAACTGGATACGAGGCGCACGGCAGGTTCGGGTGACGCGAAGCGGGCTGCGGCATCGCGAGATAGATACGTGGATTCGATTGGAATCAGGTAAGACAGTTGGATCCGTGACGCTGAACTCGACATATGGAAAGGATACCTATCCGGCGACGCCCAACGATAGGACGTTCTGCCCTACGTGTAATTACGAAGTTATAACGCCTATGCCCAAGAGGCGGCGTAAGGGTTCTAGGAGTTAGCTGGGCATATGATTGAACGTTGGCTATCAAGTTTTTGAATATATTGGCCTAGGTCACAAGTTGAAGCGAGTTATCATTACTCTCGATAGATTAAGACAATTACAAGGTCGCTCATTAGAGATGTCAAATGATTACGGCAGCGTCTCGAAATCCAACCCTGTAGTTTAGAATCCATACACATTTTTATCTTCAACATAACCCCAGTCTGACAAGAACTATTATTAGCATCCAGTTCAAGAGTTATAGACCGTCTTACTCACCTCTCAAAGCTGGTAATGCAGCTTTCTGAATCATCGCCGGTGGGCC
Organism: Pseudonectria buxi; assembly: GCA_003693545.1. NCBI lineage: Eukaryota > Fungi > Ascomycota > Sordariomycetes > Hypocreales > Nectriaceae > Pseudonectria > Pseudonectria buxi. The sequence continues at coordinate 55,879 of QUZG01000075.1, read as the reverse complement.
ACAGAGAAAGACGACGCTATTATCAGCCGGTGCAAATATGCTCTCTTTGATGATATCTGAATTGACATGGCCCTTTTGCCCTTGCCAAGTACTGCTCGGGTGGCTCAGAACATGTGTAATCTTCAGTTGACCGTTGGAGCTCTTCTCAAAGTGATCTAGCTCGTCTTTGAGTAGAATATCGGCTTCCGACTTGTTGGCGTCTACGACTCGGAGTTCCGTCTTGTCGCCGTTAGTGAGCAGGATTCGGGCGATGAGAGAGTAGCCTGGAGTGATGCCCGAGCCGCCTAGTATCAGAGATACTCGCTTGAAGTGGCAGTTGCTGCCCTCAATGTCGAATTCTCCGTTACCGTTGTATAAAATCTCACCGGTCGGCCCTTTGATCTCGACCTCTTCCCCTAACGGTATGCAGTCGAGGATGTTTGACAGCGCACCACCTGGTTGGTTCTCATCTGGAAAGTATGTTTTGACTGTGAGGTCAAACGTACCATCCCCATCATGCTTCGACTCCGGCTCGCCGTTGGATTTTTCAGAAGCCGAAACATGCCCATTCGCCTTTTCATCATGCTTCAAAGGAGGTAACAGTGGCCTCGTGGGAGTATAGCTCCGGATAAGCATACGATCTTTCATGTGAAAGCCTATCTGCACATGCTGGCAGGTCCCAAGTCCCAGGATTGCCTTGTCCTCGGGGAGTTGAAAGGTGTATGTTCTTGTGTCCTTGGACAGTTCTTGGCGATGGGTCAGTTTGACTGGAATCCAGCGGTGTTTCTGAAGTGCCAAGTTTCCGTTGACCTCGGACGACGAGCGATCCTTTGCAGCAGCTTCGGCGGATTTCTTGATAAAGTTGGCTGTCCTTTTAGTCACCACACCCAGGACACACTCTGTATGCTGTTAGATGAAGTAACTGCGTCAAATAGGGTCTGCATACCATTGAGCTTTTGATAGGCGTAATCATCGTGGATGCTAGCAAACTCGTTGCTAGTCTCTTGGTGGACTTTGCCGGCGTGTCCAAGTATCGCAGCTGCGCCACCAGGATGCCAATCCAGTACACTCGTGACATCGTAGACCTTTTCATTGACGACAAGCCAGCAGTCGTCCTTCTTGTCGTGTTTCTCAATCTCCTCTCGCGTAAACTTCTTTTGCGGTGTATTGCCTTGTTGCTTGGCATCTGCAAGCTGGTTCGCAATGCTTGTCGTCATCCAACCGCCATCGCCAGAACCAGGCTCAACGGGATGCCGAAAGAGAACGGCCGAGTGTTTTGCTTCGTCGTCGTCGATGATGATGGGTCGGACGACGTACCAGCAGTTGTTCATCATTCCCATAATATTCCAGTTTGGCTCTTGGGGCTGCGTGTTTTTGAACACGTTGAAACAGCGTACCGCAATGCCTTTTGCACGGATGAGATGAGAGAGCTGGACATCGACGTGCCAATGGAGCCAAGTCCAAAACTTCTTTCCGTGGCGGATTGGATAGTCTGGGAACTTGCGAATGCAGTAGAGCCATGTTTCGCCCTCGTCGAGCGACACTTCAACACGTTGGACCTCGTGCCCCCCTCCATCATACGCATAGCCTTGGATTCGGTAGCTTCGTCCTTTTGTTACTTTGTCCAGGGTGATCTTTTCCCCGTGAGCTGGGCGAACGATGACCGAGTTGAGGTTTTGCTCGTTGCAGGCCGTGTCAGGATGTCGAAACATGGCCTCGGCAAAAGGCCCGTCCTTTTCCGTAACAAAGGCCGGCAGCACTCGGTTGTCCCAGATGTGATAGTACGAGTCGTTTTCTTTGGTGCTTATCCAGACTCTCTGCAGCCATTTGACACACCTCCCGCCAACATACCCTGGGATCATGAGGCGAACGGGATATCCGTGGTCTGGCGGCAAGGGAACGTCGTTCATTTCATAGGCCAATATGACATCGTTTTGCGGATTCATGGCATATTCGAAAGGAATACAAGTCGCATACTTGCCCTGGCTTAAATCCTCGGCGCCTTCAAAGTTGACCCAATACCGCTGGGTCCCCAAGTCGGGAGGAAACTCGGGAACACCAGCAGATAGAAGCACGTCTCGCAGAAGAGGCCCTTTCCAAAAGGCACAGCTCATTGCGCCAGGCCCCCAGTTGAAGCCTTTACTTTTTCTGATCATGTTGAGTTCTTTTCTTCGATTCCCGTCGCATGCAAGAGCTACAGGAATATTGATTGTCTCATAGGTTTTGAGGTCGTCCATGGATAGTGTTGTTTTCTTATCGTCGTATTCAACATGAAGCTCGTGAAACTCCCAGAGGATTCTCGGCACTGGGCCATGATTCCGGACATAGTGGAGTTCATTAGGCGTAATCATGCCAGCGTCAAAGAGGCGAGTCAGAGGTGCTTCGGCATTTAGAGGGTGTTGCCCCGTCATGCGGATGAGATCCGAAGATCGAGGTAGCCAGTTATCCGGAGTGAATTGGTCCTGCTCGTCGATGGAAACCTCGGTTCTGCGATTTGTCTGTGGCGATTTGTGCTGCCCATTGTTTACCTTCATCTTTTGGATATAGTTCTTTTCATGTTTGAGCATCCGCAATAGAGAGAGTTCCTGGGGAGTGTATTTGGCGGTTGAACTTGTATCGTCCTGGCTGTCCTCGCTGTCCGAGTCGCCTTTATCAGCGTATGCATTGTGATGCTTTCCCTGGTCCGAGGATCGCTTCCACTCATGCTCTTGCTGTGCTCTTTGGACGTCCTTGTCGTCTTTATGGTCATCTTTCTCTTGTGCTTCCCGATTTTTCTTGGCAATGTTGGCTGGCCACTCTTCCTTGTTCTTGATCCACTCTTCAGTCGTGTTTAAGACATATCGCCATCCCAAAGACCTGTTCTCAGGATGACGTAGATGGAAATCCTTCATGGTGGCTGTTAGAAGCAGAAATGGTTCATTTACTCTGAAGCTTACCTCTTGGCCTTGAATCACGTCCCGGAAGTTGATGAGTTTTCCTGCATCCACCTCCTTCTTCAGATGCTCTTGTTCCTGGCGCGCTCCGTCAATCTCCTCCTCATACTCATCCTCGTCGTGGTGGACAATCCCAGGTATCCGGCCGGCATTATTCCTGAAGCCAATTCGATGCTGATGGCCAGCAGCCCAGTCAGGCTCGTCACGGATCTCGGTTTCTGTCGACCCGGGATGGGGGCGGACTTTGACGTCCCATGATTGACAGGCCGCCATGATGCTGGCAGGTTATGATATTGTTGAATGTGACGATGCGAGCTATGGTTCAATCTTGATTTAATGCCCGACGCTTTATGAATGCCGAACCTCCCGCGGAGATATTGGATCTTACGTCAAAGGCTTCTATGACGAGCACACCATAAACTATTTAGCCAAGTCCAGAGTCTGATTAGTGCCAATCCCGGCTGTTTTTAAAGCTTGACGCAATGCTTTGACTTTTTCCAATTATAGGCTCGAGATCTGGACCGACCCACCAGGTAGCGTCCCGAAGAAAACATGAGAATACCTTGATACTATCACGACGTGCCTCAGCCTGTCGAGTGCGTCCGAGGCCGTGGCGCAGGCTGCCGCAGTTGCGCGCAGATGCACAAGATCTGCGACTGGGGCGAGTATCTCCTCGCAGGGAGTCCGGCGCTTCGCAATGCCATGAAGGCGTTGCGGGCCTGTAGCCGCCGCGGAGGGCATATTGTCAAGCTGGCTGTTGCCCGGGGTTAAAACACCAAGGTTTCAGCCGTCCAGTTCACGGCTGAATGGCGAGACCTTTGCGAACAGTTGCGCGACCTCTATACAACTGTCAGTCGCAACCCTCGTCCTGGGCAGAACCGCTACATGGTCAACGCCACTTCGAATGCTCCCGTCGTCCCGCAAGTTTTTGCGCCGGCTCGTGGAAGCCGTGGCCTTGGCCAACTCCAAGCGCAGCAGTTCTTCCAGTACGTTGGCGACCTGGGACAGTCGGTCAGCCGGATAGCGGCCCTTCAGCAAGAGCAGATGGCCACCAATGCCGCTATTCTTGCTGCCATCGAACGTGTAGGAAGATCTTCAGACTTCTCCTCGCGTCGCCGCCCCCGTTCTCGCTCGGGCCGTCCCCGTCGTGAGCGCTTGGCTCCAGAGGCCCGTAGTCGCTCTCCTCGTCTTTTTCCCTCGCCCGAGGACAAGCGATTTTCCTAGACGCCGTCTGCCGCCCGTGTCGGGATGAGATTTGTCTACGCGGGTTCCATATAAAGGGGTGTATACCTTACCCATAACGTTGGGATCTAAACAAGGCATTTGGCTCAGCTAGGGAGTTATTGAGAGCGCACATGACGATATACTATTCTACTACTCCTTCTTTGCTTTCTTTCTATCCATGTACTACAATAGACTTGTCAACAAGCAAGGTAGAGCCGACTTCTGCAGCCAAAAAGGCAGATCGGTGATTTGTCCCCATTAAGCAGTCCGCAAACGGTGCTCCGCGTATGAAAACAGACTTTTATACATATTCTAGTACCACCTTCCTCTAACGATGCATCAACACGATGAGGAGTAATGGCGTTAATAGTTCCCCTCTTTGTAGACGAACAACTATATAAGGAACGGGTAGTCTACGAAGTATAATTGAATCTAAACATATTCGTTTCCCCTAGGATTGGGAGAAAGAAACCATTTCAAACACAGCTAGCAGCTTGTCACAGTGAGAAACCATTTGGGCGTGTCCATGTTCAACTTCAACATGTCTCTAGAGCGTGCTTTTACCGTGTTGGTCGCCGCCTCGGCGTTCTCGCCCATTCACGTGGCCGCCGCCGAAGATGTCAAGTATCTGATAAGCTTGTGAGTGACTCAAACTTCAGAAAGAATGCCGGTAAATTCATACTGATATATATCAGTGGCGATTCCTACTCTCAAACCGGCTTCGAGATCACTAGCACATGGCCATCAGCTGCGAACCCACTTGGAAACCCTCCTCTTCCAGGATGGACTGCGTCGGGCGGCCTTAACTGGGTTGGCTCCATCGTCACCGAGTTCAATTCCTCCTTGACTCTGTCTTTCAACTTTGCACACGGTGGAGCGACAGTCGATGCCAAGCTAGTTACCCCGTACGTCAGTACTGTTCGCAGCCTCATCGACCAGGTCGATCTGTTTAGCAAGAACGTTGCCAGTCGCCCAGCCAAGTCCCCCTGGACGCCTGGCAACACCCTGGTGGGGGTTTGGATGGGCGTCAACGACATTGGCAACACGTACTATCGCGAGGGAGCATCCAAGACGCTGACCAGTGTCGTCGACGCATACTTTAAGCAACTACAGAGCTTATACGATTCTGGAGTACGAAACTTTGCTTTGCTAACTGTGCCGCGTGAGTAACTACTCACAGAACTGTTCATGAAGAGCCGACTAAACCATCATTAGCAACAAACTTGACTCCTCTGATGCTAAAGAACAACGCGGAATCCAACAAACTGCTGGTCTCGGCCATTGGCCAGTTCAACAAACTTATCGAGAGCAAGCTCAAGGCGTTCAAAAAGACCAACAAGGGCGCCGTTGCAAAAATTACAGATACAGCAATAGCCTTCAACACCGCAGTCCGAAACCCTGCGGCCTATGGCGCTCCCGATGCTACGTGTTTCAATAATGATGGTCTATCATGCGTAAGACTAACCTTATTGAATCTGACGAAACAAGAGCTGATACAATATTCTAGTTGTGGCACGATGACTATCATCCAGGGGTCGCGATTGAGAAGCTCGTGGCAGCACAGGTGGCAAAAGATTGGGATAGCTTCTTTTAACCTAGCACTGATCCTGAAGAACATTGGGAACAATCAATGCAAGGATTTCGCACAGGCAGACAAAAAGGTCGTTACACTTGCTGGACATCTAAATTGTGTTCTCCGCTACAGTTTCCAACCTATACGGCTCCCAGTCAGCATATCGATGCGTAGCGTTTTCACCCCTGGCTCTAAGCTTTGCACTAAACCTCTGGAGAGGAAACGACACAAATTATAGTAGAGTAGCCCAGGTCGTTAAATATTGAGTGCTTTGTGTTGCTACGATCACTAACGTCACAAGTCCCTAGGGTAGGTGAGAGGTCTTGATGCAGTCACGAAGACGTCTTGGCCAACTATCGCAGTTTGTGCCCATCCACTCGACAGTAATAGTCGTTGAAAGGCCGCAAAGAATACATTACCTGCTATGGAACAATCCAGTCAACAGTGTCTCCATGGGTGGGATATCTAGTCCAGTTGAATGGTACTACTGCGGCCTGTTCCTCTTGGGGACTAAGTTAAGTAGGCGTCGGCATTGGCAAGCCACGGAATATGGCCGTCCCGAAGCCGCCTGACATGAGTCATACTAGGAGCTTCAGTCTCTAAACGGACACCCCACCAAAGGCGAGGATACTGTTATCATCACGGTAAAGCAGGTTGGAAGAAAGATCTCTGGCGCTCCAAAGAAGCCTCCTACTGCCCCTGACTTGACGCAACACACGGTCCCGAGGAACCTGGCTTCGGTTGATGAGCAGCAAAGTGATGTTCCAGCCGTAAAATCTCCAGACTCTCCTTGAGGACGCCGGTTGTAGGATGGACACCCTCGGCAGCAAACATGACAACGGAGCTTGTGGCCGAGGCTACTAGCTTTAGGCCGTATTTCACTGACGCCACGGTGACTTCCAAGACCTGGAGTGGATTCGTTAGTTTTCCGGAGATGATAGTCTTGACGAATCTTGCTTGAATGGTCCCAAGCCAACCATATATCCATCGAGACTAGGGCCAACGACGTCTTGAACTTTGGGGAGAGCAGTGTGAATTACGCCATGAGTTTAGAACTCCCAAGCTAGTACACAATGCTGGAATAGGATCCAAAGAGTGTAGAACGAAACTAGTACCACATATCACGGTTGTACGTAGATTTTAATCTAGTCGACAAAGCCCTAGATGAGGGTGCTTGCTTGGGACAGTGTAAGGTGGCATACGAACAAAGCTTCAGGACGACAATGTGATGCATTCTTAGCCTTATGAAGATGAGTAGATTGCTCATATTATTATTTCTAGGTCCATCTTGATATCGTACAACACAACTAGTGTTTTGCAAACTGTACTTCGGATGATATCGACGATACATCTCCGCTTCCCTTGTCTTGCCGCCCTTCATCCAGACTCTCACTAATACGATCCGAATCACTCCCGCGCCTGTGGCTTTGGACCGTGATCTCGGTCGTCTTCATCAGGACCGAGCTCTGGATGGGGTTCATATGGTTCTTTCCACCGTTTCCGACTCGAACCTCGTACTCGGCCGTTACGTCACCGTTGGAATTGGTAAAGTGTCGCTGTCTCTCTCCGTTGAACGTCTCTAGAGCCACGTCGTTTCCGCGAGCATGTTGGCTGCGCGTGTAGCTGCTGTCATTGATGGATCCGCGCGTCAGCTCGACCAGGCGGTTGAGGATGCTGAATTCGAGCTTGAGTTTGACGCTGTACACGAGCGGCTTCCAAGCGGTCTGGATGTCGTAGAGGTTGGAGAACTCGAGGGCGAGGATGGAAATGTCCAAGAAGATGACGAGAATGTTGACGTAGATGAGGTGGTTCATGACGACGCGGGACTTGGCGTTGCGAATGGTCCTCTCCAGCTTGAGGCGCTTGATTGTTTCCCAGACATAGAGTCCCGAGATGATAACCTCTTGGACAAAGAAGACGGTCAACTGGAGCTTTTCGTAGACGTTGTAGGGCTTGATGAATGGTTTCGGATTAGACGAGTTGGAGCCGTACACCAAGACGATGACGGGAAGATGCAGCCACAGTGCATTGCCGATGATCATGTATAGTACGAGGCGTAGGCGACGCTGGTTGTGCATGACAATGTGCAGCCGGGAGTAGAGGACAACCGATTGGCCAGTCACCATGGTAGTCCATCCTATCAAGATGAGAGTCGCAAACAGGTTGGCATTGGCAGTGAGGTCAAGGTGCTTGATGAGATATCCGGTGCCATTAAAGGCGATGCCCCATGTGGCGATGAGGAAACTCCAAAAGTACAGTCCAGCGCGCTTCTTGAAGGAGAAGAAGATGTGGACATTGAGTTCCAGAACGTTGTAGTAGGCAATACTGATGAAGACGCAGATGACGGTGGCAACGGCGCCGTTCTTGGTGATGTCGACCATGTTGGCTGGTCGTTGGCCCGTGATAGGGCGTTTCGCCAGAAGGGGGCGGGAAAGGAAAGCAAAGTCAATGAATGAATGTGAGGGAGAATAAAACTAGAATAAGAGAAACGCAGCCAACTTGAACAGGATGCTGCTGCCCGAGGGCCAAGTCGATCAGAGCTAAAGATATAAACCTTCGGCAGACAGTTGATCGACTCATGGCCATGGTGAAGATCCGGTTCTGCCAATGGGCGCCCTCTTCGTATACGCACAAGTATTGGATCCATTAGTCAAGGCCCGGTATGTGTGGGAGGGAGCTAGGTAGCGTATGCTTTGCTCGTTGGCTCGATGGCCTCGTCGCTAACTTCTCCTGCATTAGGGTCATGACCATGGGTTCCCCGGGCTTCCCGGCCTCCATCCGCGAGCAGTCGGACAGCCATTGATGGACTTTTCAGCTGCTAACCAACTGCCTAATCGTTGGTAGCTGGCACCAACAATCCTTCGCCCGCCGCTTGCATTCCGCGGGAGGCTTCAAGCACTGCAAAGGCCTCTAGCATCACGCAGGCGCTTTTGCCACAGTCATTCCGGGGTGGTTCCTGTCCCCGTGTCCCCGACTTTTAGTCACCTTGGCCGTGGGAGAGGCCCGAATAAGCCCCCTGCTAGAGGAGGGGGGCTGATGGGCTGGTCAAACTTAGATCTCCATGTTCGCAAGGATCCTGTTTAACCGAAGCTTGCAGTTCCACGCTAAGAGTGCGTACGGTAGGTCGAGGCGACGGACTTTGACAGGAACAGAAGCTGTCGAATGACGTGCTTTGTTCCTTTCTTTCTTCAGCGCTTCGTTAGGCCCTGCCGAGACATGATGATCGTCGCATGGTGTTGACGCTAATGTGCTGGGTATGCAGTGACAGCATCTCCATCCCCATTGAGTTCTGTGTAGGCCTGATTGGGATATAGGCAAGACAAGTATCAAACCAGCCTCGCTCTCGAGCCAACTCTTATCTTACGTCAGCGCCGAGAATCGGGGCAAATTGTTCGTATCTCGTTTCAATCCCTACTCTGGAATGCCCAGCAATGTGGAACCTCGAGGGCTCAGCTCTGCCACGCTAAAATCGCGGAGTGGCTCACTTGACAAGGTTGACAACCGGCCGCTCAAGGCTAGTCTTCCCCCCGGGACAGTCTGATCCTTTCCGCGATGGTGCTTAGTACGGGGGTTAGTGCTCAAAACCTGGGCCGATGGAGCCCTTTAGGCTGTTGGTTGGGCCTTTTGCGCGGATAGAGGGACTTTCTCGACGGCTATGGCGACTTGTGGTTTACTCGGGACCTCGTTCTTCTCTGCAGGAACCCGGATGAGCCAACCGGCTGGTCAGGGATGTCTCAGGCGGCCTCTAGCTGTTGGCTAGATGAGCCTCGCATCACCGTGGCTGTTCCTGGGCGACGGTGATAATTTCAGCTGTGCAACGTGGATGAGAGATAGCCCATCTTGATTGATGCACAAAGAATGCCGGCTGGATTTATCCAGAACAGTCTCATATATTTCGCTCAGAAAGCGGAGACTTCATTCATCATCCCAACGGGCCGTTTCTGGGGACGACGATCAAACCATGCAGCTGCAGGGGAGTCTACACGTGGAAGCTGGCCAATGTTTCTCCTTGCAGGTGATCTGCATCCCTTGCCGGTGGCCTTGGGGGCCCTGTCATCTGGATCTCTCAATCTACATAAGAAGGAGAAGCCCAGGTTCAAAGGGAGTTGTCCATGGCTCTCATCAGAGACTTTAGAGTGGGCGGCATATACTAAGAGACTCATCTATGTGAGACGGGCCAACTGTTGGTGGCTTCTTAGCGTTCGAACTGCCAAGAAGGCTAGCAGATGCTCAGCCATCGAGAACCGCTCTCTGTATCGTCCGTATGTACACACTGAGGCTATTGGTCTCGTAGGCTCACGACTCGGCGGACAACTGCACCTTGTGCTTCCCACGACCCTTTCTCTTCATTTCGTAGCCAAGATCGTTAGCAGGGAAAACAAGCTCCTACGGCCAAGCATCGACATCTCGGCCGAGGCTTTGGGTTGCCATGGCCGCCGGCATCTTGGCAGATGAGTGTGGAGCGGGACAAAGACTAGTTAACCGGCGGGTCGTGAATAAGCATGAGTCGCAGTTCAATCTACTTGATGGAGTTTCCCCACTTGACCCATGTCAAATGTCTCTCCTAGTCGAGTGAGGTGGCACCTGGATCTCAAACGGGTAAAGACTTGACGCGCTGTGCGGAACCTCGGGAGCCTTCGGGCTCCTATATTAATGTCTCCTCGACCGACCTGCATTGAGATCGGCTCACAACAACCCTTGAAGCGAACGCCACGTCCGACATCACGATGCCTTCTCCCCTCTCTCTCGTTACTGCTGGAATTCTTGTCCACTCAGGACTGGGCCTCGGTTCCTCTGGCGCATACGCCACCAAACTTCCTTCTGCCGCGCAGATCATCGACCAGAAGTCGTTTAATGTTCTAGGTGATGTCCTGCCTCCCTCGCAGGCCAACGACTCCACGGTATGTTGCCTTGTGTACCCAGACCGGGGCCTTTATTCCGGGCAAATGGACATTGCTGATGCGTGTGTAGTTGTTCCTTTGGCCCGGAGTCACTCAGAAGTCTCTGACTGCCAAGCCATTCCACGTCTACGATGAGGAGTTTTACGATGTCATTGGAAAGGAGCCTTCCCTGACCCTCATCGCGACGTCCGAGTCTGACCCCATCTTCCACGAAGCGGTTGTTTGGTAAGACTGCCAGTTCAAGAGTGATTTAGTCTTTACCAGTACAACTAACAGCTACCAGGCACCCTCCTACTGACGAGGTCTTCTTCGTCCAGAATGCTGGCGCTCCCGCGGCTGGCACTGGTCTGAAGAAGTCGTCCATTATCCAAAAGATTTCTCTCTCCGAGGCCGATGCAGTAAGAAAGGGGTCTCATGACAAGGACGAGGTGACGGTAACAGTCGTCCCCTCTGATCCCCAAGTCATCAACCCGAACGGTAGGCCACTACTCTTGAGCTAGCCTATATCACTGCGCTCACATACCTTAGGCGGTACCAACTACAAGGGCAACATCATCTTTGCCGGAGAGGGCCAGGGTGATAATATTACTTCCGCCCTCTACCTGATGAACCCCGAGAAGCCTTACAACACTACTGGTAATTGCCCCGCCGTCTAGCCCAACTCTCTATGTAAAGCTCCAGGCTAACTTGAGACAAGTTCTCCTGAACAACTACTTTGGCAGACAGTTCAACTCGCTCAACGACGTCGTCATCAACCCCCGTAACGATGAGCTCTACTTTACCGATACTCTTTACGGCTACCTCCAGGACTTCCGCCCCGTCCCTGGCCTGCGAAACCAGGTGTACCGATACAACTTCAAGACTGGTGCCGTTGCTGTTGTCGCCGATGACTTCACGCTGCCCAACGGCAAGTTATTTCTGTAGTATAGTATGACACATTGTTCTAACACTCATCAGGTCTTACCTTTTCTCCCAATGGCAAGCGCGCGTACGTTACCGACACTGGTATTGCCCTCGGTTTCTACGGTCGCAACCTCTCTTCGCCCGCTTCCCTCTACGCCTTTGACGTGAACCAGGATGGCACCTGGCACAACCGCCAGACCTTTGCCTACACTGCCGCCTTTATTCCCGACGGTTCGTCATTCCTCTTTGATGTTTTGGTGCTATGCTAACATGTTCCTAGGTGTCCACACCGATTCCAAGGGCCGCGTGTACGCTGGCTGCGGAGACGGTGTTCACGTCTTTAACCCTTCTGGTAAGCTGATTGGCAAGATCTACACGGGCACCACGGCGGCAAACTTCCAGTTTGCTGGCGATGGCCGTATGATCATCACCGGACAGACTAAGCTGTTCTACGCCACTCTGAAGGCGTCGGGCGTCAAGATTGCTTAATGCCGAATTTTGAGCAAACTGTGATGCGTTGGGAATGACGCTGGCAGAAGATGTGCCTTTTATAATCATGTGGACTCACGTTGGAACGCGGTTTTTAGATATGAGCTATCTTTGAAAGGGAATAAGATATATGTAGATATTCCTAATGTTAATGAACCCGGTTCTCAGAGCCAGGTACAAATGGTGCCAGACCTACACGAGAACATCGTGTGAAACCGGAGTGAAGGCACTGGAAGCCAGCCGCATGTGTTTTGCACAGTCAATAATCTCTCAAGCTCCTTTATTGTCTTCGCCTATATAAACGACTCCCTGGCTATCAAAAACGACCAGCGTTGCCACTTTGTGTTATCGAGGCCAGTCCACCCTACTCTCCTAGCAAGCTCGTTACTAGACCGCGTCGTTTGTTGGTAAATCCTTCCGTAGGTCACGGATAGGCAGCTCGCCTGCCCACGATGCTGCTATACTGATGTTTGTCGTTGTAGTCATCGAAGGCCCTGCTGTAGAATCAAGCGTCTTTGGTCGACGAATACCCAGCCTGGTCTCGAGGTCACGAGCCGCTGTCTGTTCCAAGTGCCGACTGAGTTCCCAGAGAAGAACTTTGTGCTGCTTGCGTACTGCCGATTCCGAACATGGAGCTGGCATCCAGGAAGGGTAGAGCTTCTGGTGGCAAGCTGACACGCTCATCGTGAGAGGATGGCGAGACATGAACTTGTGGCAAAGAAAACAAGCCTTTTTGCTTGTTCCCATGAAGAACAGTCGGGGAGTAAACTCCGGATGGTGATCGTAAAAGTTGAGGAGCTGCATCTCCGCGTGAACGGTGAGTGTGAGGTGGCAAGCTTGGCGGAACCGCGCTTCCGGGTCGGCCACGAGCCAGATTTGACCGAGTTGAGACATGAGCTCTCCATGGTTTGCTTTGGGAAGCAGTCTCTCCAATACACTAAGAAGTGCTGTTGGGTTCTCCCCGAGAGAGCAATTCTGCTGCTCAGGGGCTGCAACAGCCTCGACATGGATCGATACAAAGAGATCCGGCTGCTTGGTAGCTATCTTTAGCATGGCCTTTACTGCCACATAGTAGCGACCGAGCTTGTAGATGTGGCTGATCCAGGCAGGTAGCTCTTCTCCGTCAGGGCAGAATAACGCTTCGATATGTTCCGAGTATACCCATTTGGCCTGCGACGCCCATTTGATGTATGGGATCAGAATAGTAGGCTCTGCCCTGGAGTCGAGGGTTGTTATGCTCATCAGATTCTTGAGCCATGCCTTGAATTCCACTCCTTGAGCATCTTCTATAGGGGAATCGGCATCTTCCAAGTTGTCCACTGCATTGCTAATAGCCTCTTTAATGCCCGGACGCTGTAGCCGCTCAAGAAGGTAGCGAACCTTGTCCTGGGTAAGTGAAATTATCTTGTCCAGGAGCTCTGGCTCTTTTTTTCTGGCTGTAGAATCTGAGAGAGATTAACATGTGACTTGATAGTAGCGAATATCAGCATAGACGCATACCTCCAACAGCAACACTAGTGAGATCATCCAGCACGGACTGAAGGCTATTGACCAAATCCCGAGAGACGCCAGTGTTACGTGCAAGGCGAAGAACAGTCCCTGATGGATGGCCCTGCTCCAGGCAGACGGCAGAAGCAGTCTCTCGTCCATATTGAGAGGTCGAGCAGATTATGGCAAACGAGTCGAGGAATTTCTTTTGGAGATTGTCTCGCTTCCCGGCGCTTTCGTGAGGGTGCCTGTCTAGGCTATGCACCGTCGGCTCACCCCGAACTGGATCAATCAGGCATAGCAGGCTTGCTACCATGACGAAGCGTCTATGGGCTTGGCCTGTGTGAGGCCGAGCTTGGGACATTGTTGGGACTCTTTGAAACCGGTGCAAAAGAGTTGATGATTAGGCGTGATGAGGTTTGGAATATTGGGTGAGAACGAATGATGCTTACTTCAAAACGGAGAGTTGAGGGTTTTACTTGATATGGTCGATGTGAATTCCATTATTTCCATAGCCAAGGCAGATGTAGAGAACATGAAAGACTGGGAAATGATAAGCCCGCTCTTGCAGCTGGCTACGCTGATGAATCTGCCTGGCAAGGCGGACATACCCATGCGGGAGGCCGGAGATGACGTCTGAATAAGCCCAAGGCATAGTCGTGATGCGAGCGTATGGCCTGCATGCATAATGCGCTGGGTAGTCTTCATTGGAGGGTTTATATGGGAGGCAGGGTACTTTACATCCTCTGGTTGGCGCATTGATCCATGCCGTTCCAGGCAGACTGGACATGATATAGAACCAACAGCCCACGCCTTTTTTGTCAAAACGTGTAGGGATAGAGATGTTGGTCGGATCCAATGCTGTCATTAGTGAGCACAAATTCAGGTACTGGCCCTGGTTTGCGATCGGAGGACGAACTTATATGTTGCTGCAAGGCCTCATGCTTACGAGCGGCGACCTTGGGCTGTTCTCTTTTACTCTTACATTCTGGCCAATATCAAGGCCAAAGTGAACAGCTTTTATTTATCCGCCCCGTTTAGCCTTGACTTGGCTATTTGGTTACATTTCTGCTAATGTGGGCTCTAGGACAACTTCAGGATGAATGAGAAGAGAGTGTAACTACTATCTAGTCCGAAGCAAGCCTGGATGTTTTATACACTCCTCCATCCCGGAGCCGCCTACTACTACACTAAAGCTAGTGGCCAAATATATCCTCCGCGCCATGTGAGTACGTATAATCACGTAAACGGCTCGTGGTAGATGATGGCTACAGATGTAGAGGATGGTTGTTGGTTATCAAAAGTGGTATGTTTGATGGCACAGCCGCATCCTCATTTTGCCATATTAGACCGCCCATCTGACCATGTTGATTGAGTCACAACTCGCCTCATGATATTTCTCTTTCAAACCAAGCAAAAGACTATAAGAAATGAGTCTACAAAGTCCACCATCGTCTAGCCCAAACCATCATAACACTTCTTCAGGATTGCCCTTTGGAAATCGTCGACTCCATCCTTGAGCAACTTGAGACTTCTCCTCTCCATGCCGTTTGCCTAGTGAGCAAACGTATGCAGCTCATCGCGGAGCCTTTGCTCTATGCAAATATTGAGTGGACTTAGGAGGAAGACCTGCTCTGTCCTATAGCCCTCTTGTTACGCACTCTATTCAATAGGCCCGACTTGTCAATTCTTATCTGTCGAGTTACTTTACTTGGATGGCTTTGGCTGGGCTCTCGAAGATACGGACGAGACCCGGTTCTTGTTCTTCCCACATTTGGGGTGGATTTCAATATCTTTGTCCCTTTCATCGAAAGCACTGGGTTATCATATCGAGATTGGATACAACGGTTGCTCTCGGGTCAGGCTGATGCAGTTCTATCTCTGTTTCTCTCACGCCTCACCAACATCACGCATCTGCATATTTTGCACAACTTTGTCGGCCAAGACCAACTACTGGCCCGGGTATTCAGAACCGCCATTCTCGATCAATCGGATCATGGGCTGTCCAAGTTCCAGCATCTAGAGCACGTACGATTACCAATAAATCCGTACACATACCGTGGTAAAACTATCGAGACAGCAATCGATCCTCTGGTGTTTCTCCATCTTCCGAGCGCTCGACATGTTGCGGGTTGGGTCTTCAATCCACATCCTTCTCGACGCATATGGTCTTCTCATGCACCCGTCACGTTCATCACATCACTGCATCTAGCATTCATACGAGAGGGTCCATTGGCCGAGGTTCTCTCGGTCACTACAGGCCTCAAGTCACTTTACTGGGGGTTCGAATACGTCCCGGACACGACAGACATACTCAATAAGCCCGAGGTGGATCTTGGCAAGTTCCTCGCCGCGTTGAATCCAGTGGTTAATAGTCTCGAAAGCCTAACCATCTCTGTCGTGGGCCAGATGGGGGAATATAATGCCTACTATACACCGTTGAAGATTCGAGGGACACTCACTGGCCTGAAGCGATTTACCAAAATCCGGCACCTGGAGGCTCCTGTTGCCTTTCTACTAGGCATGAAACCAAAGAAGACGTCGAAGCTGAGGCGGAGAATCCGCCAAATATAGTCGTCGTTTCGTTGACTGACGATTTACTCATGCAGAACGAGTATCAAGCTTGTCACAGACGATTGCGACCCATCTTCCGGTCTTGGCTCCGTAGAACTAGAAGTCGGCGCCTCATCTCCAGACTCTGAATTTTATATACAGAGTCGACCCGAATTGCTGGACTACCGACGGGGAACAATATTTGAATCGGCTTTGCATCCAAGCTCAGGTCGAATTTCGAGTTATTACTTCGCCTGGCGGGTATGGTCAACCACCTTACCCGATCGACGAGTTTCGGCGGCAGACTCAGTTTGTGTTCTGATATATTGTCTTTGACGGCATAATCACATGTATGCTACATTATTCATATAGTTACACCATTCCGGCTACGCGATTGAATTTTGCTCAACCTCCCACCCCGTGAAATCAAGCTGCGACTCCGTTTGAGGGTTGTAATCTTCCGATTGAACCTCATCCATGTTGATAACCTGCACAAATACATCGCAGCCACCTCTTCCATTCTATCTGCATATTAGCCAGAGCTTTCAAGTACTCGCTCAGCACATGTCCACGAACCTGTTGTGTGCTGCAGGGTGACAATGTTTCTCTGGAGGTTCCTTGTGCGACTGCGGTCACTGCCGCAGTTGCTTCTGCCGCTGCCGCTGCCATCTTCGCTCCCGCTCCCAAGTCGGTTTCTGCTTCCACTGTCGCGAAAAGCCTGGCAAGAAAGAAAAAGACATCCCCAAAAAGAAAAGGCCAATGAAGACTCCAAAGCCAACACCAAAGAAGACTGTGGGAAAGACACCAAGAGTGAACGCTCAGAAGTACTTGGTCAAGGTCGTCAAAGGATGAGATGAGTAGCGACTAAATGAGATCAAAACTTGTGGTTTGGCTCCGGTGCTTTCCAAGTTTGTGCCACTTCTTATACCAACGGTGGCTTAAGAGCAGTTCTTCCCATGGACAATAGGTGGGAGATGGCTATAGATAGTAGCACACAAAGTCGAAAGTTTGCCTCATTGCTCTTCCCATGCCATCGACTTCAATACTCAAGGTAGCAAAAAGGGCAGATGGCCGAGACTTGTACGAAAAACAATATGTTTAATATTCAAGACCTAGCACAAGAGTACCGCTATGAAACAAGTACTAGTATATAGCGTCCACGTATGCAGAACAGTTGTCCTTGACCTTGGTCCAGTTATCGATGTTCTATCGCTTTGTTAGTATGCTGACTGAGATGAGCTTGGTAGAGACCAGCAGCAAAGGACATACAGGGTTGAGGAAGAGCTTCCATAGCTTTTGGAGCAGAATCAAAGTCTTTTCACTGGCCACGAGTGCGTCAATCCGGGATTTGATATACGTCAAGTTGCTCGAAATATCATTCCAGATTCCGATGAGAGCGGTGAGCTTGTTTGATACAACCGTCATCGGAGCTTTCAGCCTAGGTATTATTAGCAGCGTATTCTACCCGGTGATCTTGTATTGAAATAGTGTCTGGGTATGCAGCGGGAAGGTGTCTTACTGCTCGAGTTGGGCAGCCGACGTGTCTGCTGCATCCATCTGGTTTTGAAGCTGTCGTATCGCATTATCGAGCTTGTCTTGTTAGTCTCTTGTGCTCAAAATGAGATGGATTACATACCTCTCCTCGGCTGACCAAGTCCTTGATTCCCCAATACATCAAGCCAACACCAGCAGCAACAGCTATAGTTGTTAGTACTGTGAGACTAGAGATTGCATGCTTACTTACTGATTGGTGCGAGGAAAGGGAGAAAGAACGTGACAGCGAAACAGGCCACGCCCCCAATGATCTTGAGAACGCCCCAGATGGTTTTGTTCTTGTACTCGTCCAGTTTACTGTTGATCTCCGCCTGCAGCCCTTGAGCAGTCTATTGACACATCTGTCAGCTTGGAGCAATGGTGGGATGCTGACGTGCAACCGAGGCCTTTCTTACCTTTTTGCATTCATTGATCTTCTGGGTAATATTGGTCCGGGCTGATTCCCATTCAGTATTAAAGTTGATGTGCTCAGCTCGAAGCTTCGAGGCCAGTTCTTGGTAGTCCACGATTGTTGGCGCGCATGCATCGAGATATTCCTTGATTGAGAGCTTCATGCTGTCTCCAGATGTTGCCGTCTGACTCGGATCGACGTTTGGAAGGAGCAAGACTTGCATGGCAGCATAGGCAATCAGTTGCCGGACCATCTCCTTCGTCTTCTCCTGGAGAATGCCGTATTTCTGTATCAGTGTTAGTAAAGTGGATTGGCTTTCAATGGACAATACTTGCAGTCTTGTAGCGGTCGAACAAGGTCCGCAAGTCGATGCTCTGGGGTTCTGAATCGTTGCCTGTATAGAAGGGGTTGAGAATGGCTAGGTTCTGGAGAAAGGGAACCTCCAGGATTGTCTCAAAGGTTTTGGATACAGCCAAACAGTCGCCAGCCAGAGACTGGAGCTGCTCCTCGACGCCCGGAGCACTATACTTGGTTACAACGTGGTGTTTCACTCGGCTTCGTATGTGACTAACCCAAATTTCTTGACCAAGTCTTCCACCTCGGCATCGGATTCGTCTGTATCCGAATCCGCAATGAGTGTAGAAGTAACACTGAAACTGGCGAGCTTTTGGTGCTGTCGAGCCATGAACTGGGTATTACTGGCCAATTGCGCCACGATTCTGTATTTCTCTGGGTTGATGAGATTGCTAGAGACCTGGTCAGTAACCCAAACCTGTTTCTGACGTACAAATATGCTCCTCACTCACTCTTCGTGACCATTCTCGACCGCTAGCTTCATGAGACTAATCTCGGAATCGGACTGGGGGACCTTGATTGAACGAGGTGAAGCCGTCGTGAAACTCGCTACGTTGAAAGCGGCCAAGGAAGACTGGCTGACAAAAGTAGCCTTTTCCGAGATTGCACCACTGAGAACTCCAATGGCCTTGTCCGCCGAGGCCATCGTGGTGTTCCAATTCATGCAAATAGCCAGCTTCTGAGATGCCGTGACCTTGCTTTCCGGGTGAGGATACTCGGCGAGTTGCTCAATCTGGGCAGATAGGTTGTCCCATACGTCCACCATGGCGACGTTGGCATCCAGGCCGACCTTCATCGACTGGGTCATTGCGATGAGGGACTTTGCGCAACCGTCCAAGCTTGATTTGAGGGCATTGACCTTGTCGATGAAAGCCTTGGCCTGGGTTCTGTCCTTGAACAGCGAGCCAAAGTCGCCACGAAGGATTTGTACACTGATGCCAAGAATGACTGAGAGCTGCACGAGTGCACCGTCTTCGTCATCCACAAGTTTGAACAGCTTCTTGAGAGCCGTGATGAGGCGCTTTCCAACTTGCTCTTTGGCTAGCTGTGCCTCCATCGCCGCGGCTTGCTGGCTCAGTTCACCGATGGACGCGGTAGCATCGTCGAGGCGAGTGCTAATATCGTCGATATTGGTGATAATCTATCGAAGACGTAAGTCGTTTGTCAAATGAATGTCGGGTTCTGCGGCCTAGGTACCTTTGAGGCACTTTCTGCCCGGGCCTTTGCAGCCTCAGCCATTGCCGTTCGATACGGCTCAATAATGGGGCCCAAAGTTTCAACAAGCCTAGTTCTGTCAGCTCCAGACTATCCGATCAAGTCATAAATAAATTATACACTTACTCGTTGATTGTCAGCTCCGGAACGATCTGAGTCAAGAGGTTGCCGTAAGCCTTCAAGTCATTGCAGAGACCAATTTCGCCTTGAGTAAAACTGTTGAAGTCACCCGACGCTTGAACAATAAGCTGGCGTATATCAACCGCGTCATCATCAGACTCTGGCGACTTGAACGCGCCAAGATCCAAGGCGCTCTTTGTGAGCAGGCTGTTGGAAGCCGATTTGACCTTTTTGTATGCTTGGACAGATTTGGTCACCAGTCCGTCAAGATCTCCGTGAGGACTCAGGCTTTTGATGAGATCAAACTTCTTCCCATGGCCATTTTCGCCGCCGTTGTGAACATTGGTAGCCATTCTGAAGAAGTAGTATTTCTGTTGATGGCTTCAGAAGTAGGTGACTCAGGATGGGCAATCGGGCTGTGCGTAGCGCAAAGATGAATGATGGTCACTGGAGATGACCGGCAGACTCATGGCTTTATAGTGGAAAGTCTGAATAAGTAATCTGGAAAGATCCCTTGTCTTCATAATTTCCCAAAGCGCATGACTTGCTACAATCGATGCGACAAGAACTCTAGTGAGGGAACCATTGGGCCAAGACAATACAGATTCCCCATAAGCAATGTGCGGCTGAGATGCAGCCCGGCACACAGCGAGTAGAAAATCGACAATCTACCACACGGGGAACTCGACACATCGAGGCCCTCGTCGGTCTCGGACATGCCTTGAACTACATGATTCGCAATCAGGTAACCTGGAGACTGGCATATACGACTGGCTGGCTGACGATGTAGAAATACCCAAATATAGATCTTGTTGGACACATGATATTTGGGGCGTTGTTCTCGTGGTTAAACCGAGTCCAATCAGATACGGGAGAGTTGCGAGGACCAAGCAGTGGCTGAGCTGAAACTGACATGGTCGCGAGAATATTGCCTGCAAATCGCCGCTGAGGCTTTACAAAACGATAGGGGAATAGATCGAGGCCGGACGAAAAAGCTGTAGTGGTGTGGTGGCTTTTGAATGCAACTATGTAGCTTGGGCAACCAGTCAGACAGCGTCTCTCAAACTTCAACAATACGGAGTACCTATCTAAGCCCAAAGCTGTCTACGTATGTAGGCAGGAATAAGAGCTGAGACGCAGAAACATACTCGGTTCCACAGGCCGAGATGCTAAGTTTACAGGCATTCCGGTCTCCTTATGATATCCCTGCGAAGTATGTTGAATACGACCTGACAGAATCCAATCACGCAATCAATAGTCTCTAGGACCCTTGAAAGAATGTGAAACCCTCCACATCGGGACATTCTACGCCAGCCACACGTCGCTTTCCCCGCATCTCGCCCTCGGTCTAGACGCCCTTCCCGTTGGCCGCCACCCCAAAAGCGGCTGGCTGAAATAGATAGTTGGTAACGCTCAGCTCGCCTGCGGTATCATGAATGCGAGACAGGCCCAGGCCCAGGCTGATACCAAAATAGCCCTACGAGGTGAGCTGCTTGGTCTTTGATACCTGGGAGTTTGGAATCGTATCTTGGGACCTGGCCTGCCCTCGAAGTGAGAGCTCATCGTGATATATATCTCGGCGAGACCCCAAGGACATTTATAAAATGACCACGGTGATATAGTTCAACGGTCAGAAACATCCATCATCACTTTGAACAGGATCAGACTCTCTTCGCGAGCTATCTATTTGTCTTTCAATTTTCCCAGCACAGGACGCACCCAGCTATTGCAAAATGTCCACAGCCATTACCCCCGAAGCCCTGCGAGAAAAGTTCGGGCCTCCTTCGTACCTCGAAACTCTCTTGTCCGACATTGGAGACGGAAAAGGCAAGATCAATGAAGCCCTTACCAACTTTTTAACCTTGCCATATGTCTAGTAGGTTTTTGACAATTAAGCTCACAATGTCCGGAATACCAGGATAATAGAAGCTGATGGAACATATAGCGCGATCAAGGTCACGGACCGAGCGGGTGCTGAGGTCAGTCTGTATGACCAGGTCAAGGTGCTCAAGGACAAGTATGAAAGGATTCAAGTGAGGAGTATCCCCATCATCCAGGAACTCAGTGCCTACGCCAGGCTCTCGGAGGTACGTTGATATCGAAACCATGGGCGTTGCTGCCGACTACTTACACTGACTCTCGTTTAAGCTGCTTCTCCCGACTCTCTCGACTTCTGAGGGGCTGACGTTGGATGAGTTCCTGGCAACCAACACTCCCCTTGTACTTGTATGACCCTCGTCAATCTTTTAACCTGAATCGCAAGTATACTAAGTCTTGAGACAGAAATATGGCAAGGAGGCCAAGGTCCTTGCGGCAGAGACAGATGCCTTGAGAGAGGAGTTCAAGGCCCTGTTGGAGGTACTTGAAGTTAACCTTGCTGAGGTTCTGAAGCAGATCAAGGACCAGGAAGATGCCCTCGAAGAAGCGGAAAAGGCGTACCAATGTGAGTCGCAGTCGTTGATCCAACCACATTCGAACTTGAATCTGACACTTTAGCAGACGAGAAGGTGTCGGCTATTATCTCGGGCATCATCACTCTCGGCTACTTGATTGGCGCAGGTGTTGCTCTTTGTGCTGGTGATGTTCCCGATGCTGTGAGCATGGCCGTCGAAGCTGGCTTGTCTCTCTACGACACCATCACAGCCACTATCAAAGCTATTGGGCTTGCCAAGTAAGTCAATATCATTTGCCGTCTTTTACGATGTGATACTCAACATGGACTACAGAGTCATTACCAATCTCAAGGCTGCCATCGAAACATCCAAAGAGACGAAGAAGAACCTCGAGGTGCTCATACCCGCGTTCAAGAATATTGTAGATATGCTCCAGAGAATCGGCGATGCGTGGGATGCCATCCAAATCGGTCTTGCTGACGTCAAGGACAACTATCTGGCATGGTGAGTTTAGTATTCCTGTACAAGACGGCGAGTTGCTAACTGGCCAGGTCAAACCCTAAGCTCTTCACCCCGGAAATGCTTGCCGACACTCTAGATGCGTGGCGAAGGATCCATGCTGCCGCAGAAGCGTACATAACTGTCATTACCGGTGCCGACCAGATTTCGGCGCTGAATATCAGCTCAAAGCTGCCGAACATCAAGTCCATTGCCACGGATCATGTGGAGTATTCCACTGGTTCTCTAAACTCCGCCAGTCTCGAAAGTGCCCCTCCCGCTTACGCGGTTGTACAGCAGGACATTGACTCTGCCATCGTGCACTCAATCTTCCAAGCCCCCATTCTTCACGGCAGTGACCTGCAGCCAGTTGAACTGGAGAAGCTGGTCAACCTGTACAACGAGACGAGCCGGCTTCTTGCGTATGTCTTCAGCTGACTTGAGGCTTTGTATATGCTGACATGGACAAAGGGATGCCGATCAAGGTGCTTTGGCACAACAAAGTGCACAGATTGGGGCATATATGAGCCAATTTGTTATTCCAGCTGTTGCAGCAGCTACCGATGCCCTCAAAGCTTTTGTATCCCGTCAGCCAGAGTTTCCAAGCACGCCAATTGAGCAAGACCAGTGGCATTTGCTGTTAAATGAACGTATGCAGAGGTAAGTGTCACTCTAAGGGCCAAGTCGCCGGCACCGTCGATAATTCCAGTGAACGCAAGCTTATCCTGCATATAGTCTCCAGCGAGGCCGCTATTTGGTCCACACGGCATACGCGAATGTCGTCGATCTCAACTTCCAGGTCGCCAGTTTCAACAACAACTTGTTCTCTTGCATGCAGCAGCTTCGAGTGACCTGCGAGCGGCTTCAGCAGGATTTGCAGGAAGCTGCTGTACAGCGTGCCGAATATGAAAGCCAATCCAATGTCCTTTCTTTCTCACGTATGCCGAACCATAACAACGCGTTAGTGGATGACGACTAATTTTATGTTATAGCCCTAATCCACGAGCAACGGCTGACGGAGCACATGCGACAACTAGAGAATGAACTCCACAAGCACGATGCAATCTTGACAAAAGTCGGCAACACTATCGAGGTGGTTGAGATGAGCCGCCAGCGACTGGCAATCTTGTCCGACCTGATGCATCATTTGGAAGTTGTCTACGACGACATACTCGCCAGAACGACTTCTGCAGCTGAAATGTGGCCGGTCCTGGGCAAGGTGAACTTGGGCCCGGCTGAGATTACTACGTTTAAGGCGGGCTGGAGCAGGATTTCCACAGCCCTTGAGAGTTGCTAGGTCGTTTAGATTCAGTTTGTTGGCAGATGTATAGACTGGTTGGTTTATATATATAGGTCTACGGTCCGCAATGGTATTTCTATTCAAGAATCTTCTCGTCCTGGATAACAACATTAGCTAAGTCTGTAGCTGCAATAAAGCCCATAGCCCACGGGAACATGACCATCTACGCTAGCAAATAATATGGTTTGAATCAAGGTCGCAATCAGGCACCAAGTAACTATAACCCACGTAGAGATTGTGATGTTATTCCCTCTCAATGTTTGCCAGATATTAACCCCATGCCACCCTAACCCTAACCCTGGCCGCCGTGACGGTTCTAGCTAACTCAACCCAATCATCATGGGTGTCCCCGCCAGTACCATCCTGTCCAATCAATATGTAACCGCAGACCCAAGCTTATCTTTCAAGACCTTCTCCGTGAGTGCCCAGACTCTTTCCTGTAGTTGCTCATCCAGAGCTTGCTTACTGGGGTCCTGAATCTTGCGGTCTGGAACAATATAGCTTCCATCAATATTCTCGTCCTTGATCGCATCACTAGTTGCTGCAAATAACATGGGTCGACAGCCCTCATCAACTGGATCCTTCATGAATGGCCGAATCGCCATGACGCCTAGCTTTCCCAGCGTTCCGTAGGCGTCAATGGCCTGTTCTTGTTGGTCAGTCACCACGCCTCCTGGATGCGTGGCATTGATCCAAGGTGCTTTTCCAGCTTGCAGGCCCAATTCACCACGTTCCTTGCGTCGAATAAGAGCACGAACAATGAGCATTTGGGCGAGCTTGGTGCGGTTGTATAGAGAGGCCGCCCCGATGTCCTGGTTCATCTCGGCCATATTCTCGAACTTGACGTCGCTCGATGCCATGCGATGGAGATCCGATGACTGGAAGCAGAGCCTGCTATCAGGAGTCGCAATGAGTTTTGGGAGCAGAATCATGGCTAGGTGATGCTGGGCAAACACATTGACCTGCATGTGGCTGTCGATTCCATCTTTGGTTTCTCCATAGGGACCAACACCAAGGCCAGCATTCAAAACCAAAGCATCGAGTCGGTCAATCTTGGACGCCAGCTTCTTGGCCACTTCATCGGTATGATGAAGGTTTTCGAATTCGACCTGGACAAATTCAACCCGTGATACATCGCCAAACTTCTTCAAGCCCTCTGCAGCCGCATCGAGGTGCTCCTCCTTTTTTCCTAACAAGTAGAGCTTCTCGCAGTTGTGTTGCAGGATATGGGCCGAGATTCCATATCCGATTCCTGCGCTGCCGCCTGTGACGACAAAGACTCGGCCGCTCAGGTCGGGGATGTCGGTGTCGGGGTCAAAGGTGTTGTTGCTGAACATTGTAGCGGTAGTAGATGAACTACAAGAATTGGATGGAATAAGTTGGTAAAGGACTTGATGCTTCAACCTCGACGGTTTTAAGTATTGAAGCAGATATATGACGTCAAGATGTGCCACCCCCTCGATGCATGCTGCAATATGACCGTTACTCACGTCGGAATGAATCAATTCGTCATGATTGATTCTCAATGGACATTGGATTGTTGAGACAAAGGAAAAGATGTAACATGTCGATGATACTGCCGTGATTACGCCTCAAATTGGTCAACGCTTACCGAAATATTCTTGTCTGCATTTGCCTGTTGGTCACCGATACACCTCGAGGATGGATAGTCTCAAGTTGTGTTCAGTACGCAACGCTCGGGGCGTCTGCATCTATACCCCCAAAACACGCCTCGGGTGATACACCTGACACGAAAATATAGACCCTTGTACAAATCAGCCTCGATTTGGTTGCTACTCTGTTATGCCAAGAACATTTGACAGGACACTCGATTCAATCATCTCCCCAATATTAACAGTTGGTCACATAGATCTTTGCAATCTATCCAAATGGCAGATTGGGATTCGCCATCTGTGTACTCCGTACATATAGAAAAGGCTCACCTACTCGCCAGGACGTTTCATTGATGGGTTGAGGATTTACCCCTCATTTCGGATACAACTATAATGGCGAGGAGACTCCGCGTGTCGTAGCTTATGGAGATTGGAGATGAGTCATAGGCCGAACAAGGCAATGTAAGAAAATTGTAACCCATGCTTGGATCCGCTCACGATCCCTGTCGATGGCAGTGTATAACAAGGCCTTTCAGCACAAACTATCAGCCATCTTCATGCCTCGTTATCGTTGACAGTTGTAAACCTCCAACGTCCAAATCATGACGGCACCAACAGCAACCTCTGCCGAACCTCGCGGCCGGCTCCGAGACATCATCCCAAACATTGCCTTGGGTATCTGGAAACCTGGACCAAAGAATGGCATCACAGATGTTCCCGGTGTCCTGGTACACACGACGACTATTCACGAAAAAGATGGAAACGTCAACACTGGAGTAACGACGATTCTTCCTCGCAAAGATTGGTTCAACAAAGCGTGTCATGCTGGCATATTCCGACTCAACGGATCTGGAGAAATGACGGGCAGCCACTGGATTGAGGAAACTGGCCTGCTTCATTCTCCCATCGTCATCACCAACAGCTTCGCAGTTGGACAATGCTACACGGGCATCTACAAGTACGCAATTGAGCACTACGGACAGGGCGCCGACGGAATCGACTGGTTCTTGCTTCCTGTCGTTGCCGAGACGTTTGATGGGCATCTCAATGACTTGCGGCACTTTGCCGTGACGCCAGAGCACGTTGTCGAGGGCATCACGAATGCTTCCGCGGCCCCCGTCCCCGAAGGCAATGTTGGCGGTGGAACAGGCATGATGTGCCAGGGCTTCAAAGGAGGCACCGGAACCAGCAGCCGAGTTGTTCCTGGAGAAGAAGGCAAGTCTTATACTGTCGGCGCTCTGGTCCAGGCAAACTACGGGCGACTACCGAGTTTGCGCATCTCGGGCGTCCCAGTTGGTCGCATTCTGCATGAGCAACTTGAACGGGACAGCGCTGCTGCAGCTCGTCAAGCCGAGTATGAAGCCGCCAAGGATACCAAGGATGGCTCCATCATCATCATCGTTGCTACTGATGCGCCTCTTCTCCCGATACAGCTCCAGCGACTTGCTAAGCGCGCAACCATTGGCCTGGCTCGTGTTGGCGGCTACGCACACAATCCGTCTGGCGACTTGTTCCTTGCCTTTTCGACTGCCAACCAACTTCCCGTCGAGACACCCACCTTGGATCGATTCAAGCCACACGTGTTGACTGTGGATTCCACCGACAACCAGACCATCAATGGGCTCTTTGAGGCGGCAGCTGATGCTGCTGAAGAGGCTATCTACAATGCGCTTTGCATGGCGGAGACGATGACTGGGAACATGGGACACACGGTCGAAGCAATGCCTTTGAGCAAGGTTAAGGAAATCATTACCAAGTTTCAAGAGGCGGAAAATTCATTCAAGTAGTCTCATACATTCCATGCCATCCGGGCTCAACACTGTAACTGGTCTCACTAGGGGTTTGCCTTTTCGCGCTGCCGATATATATCCCGGCGGAAAGTCTGCTTCAGTGCTTCAACAACCTCGATGTCCATAGGAAGCGCACTCTGGATGGCCCCGACACCGCACAAATTGTTCACGCGGTCAATAAACCAGGCAAATGTCATACCGCCTCCCCAAGTGAGCGTACGCTCACCGTACCAGCCATCGACGCTCTGTAGAGTAACCAGGCCGCCCAGTCCGAAGCCTGCCTCAGCATCAGGTGAAATGCCCACGCGGAAGAAGCTGCCCATGGGACTAGCCAGCGCAGCACGATGGCCTGCGGCGGCTTCTGGGCTGAGGTGTTGTTGAAACATGTCGTCGACTGTCGCTAGCTTGAGAATCTTGCCGTCGTTGGAGAGCAGCGAGCGAAGAATCTTGACGTAATCCGGGGCCGTCATGAACAAGCCATGCCCGCCAAAGTCTCCTTTGGTAACCCTGTTCATCTCATCGGCGCCATTCAGCACAGCGTGACCGTACCCCTCGGGATCGTTGGGGTTCAGGTCAACAAGACGCGGGCGCAAGTCCTCGCGCGTCACTGGATGGAACTGGGCGTCGGTGATGCCAAGCGGACGAAAGATGTGCTCACTGATGAACTCGCCGAGCGTCTTGCCAGACACCCGCTCCACTATGAGGCCAGCCCAGTCTAGCCCTGAGCCGTACATCCAGCTGGAACCGGGTTGAAATGCCAGCGGATGATTGCAAAACTCTTCAACCTTCAGATTCCCAGCTTCATCGCCCTTGGAGCCAAACTTTTCGTGCCAACGGGAGATGAGCGGGTTGAGAAAATGGTAGCTGGTGCCGGAGCTGTGCGTGAGAAGCATCTCAAGCGTAATGGGGCGAGCCTGCGGTTCGAGAATTGGAGTCTCTCCGTCTTCAGAGAAGCCCGTGAGGACCTGCTTCGCTGCCAACTCGGGCGCGACCGATGACAGATGATCGCCCTTCAGCGACAGGAGTCCGTCTTCAACACACTTTAGTGCCGCAATAGTCGTTATCAGCTTGGTGGCCGAGGCGAGGAACAGCACGTCATCGAGCTCGTGAGGCCGTTTCTCGCCGGATAAGAGCGTGCGCTCGCCAATCGTCTTAGTGTAGTCAAAACGGCCCTCGGCATCGGTAGCGCAGATGATGACGCCGTTGATCTTGCCCGAGGCGATGGCTGCCTGGAAGCTGGTCTCCATGTCTTGCTCGCTCATGGTTGCTGGGATGTAGTAGGTAGCTTCGTATCAAAGGAGAGATGCTAGATGGTTTATTCGAAGCATGCAAAAGAGGAATTGAAGATGTGGCTTTCTACAGGGCGAAGTGCCGTTTTCCCGAAGCCAACTCCTCGAAGGATCTTAGCCTCTGCTGATGAGCTGCGCCGACAAATTAGATGGCTCCGCTCAAGCCCCTCGCAAGTCGTTATAGTTTAGCTTCACGGTCAGAATCGTGCTTATCTCATCGTTTTGAACAAGAAGACGGTGAGTCATCGAGTTCTGTTCAGTACAAGACTATTCAGAGGTCACAGTTATGCTTGGTCGAGTTACAATAATCATCTCGCCGTTTATAGCCAAGTCTCAAACGTTGAAGCGATTAGCGGGTGAGAACTCTACGAACCTATGTCCGGGTACTCCGTAGTGAGCACAGATCCGATAAAGAGTCTTTTACGAGAAACAGCGAAAGATTTGAAAAGGCAAATACAAGGAATAGTTTCTTCCAAGTAACTTACGAACCCAGAAAAGGATTGTCGGCTGGGTGTAAAGATATCCATACACAAACATCTTGCTACAGCCAATAAAGATTGGATCGATCTAGTGCGATGAGCCAAAAAGCACTTGGGGGATACAAATATCAAGATTGAAAACATGGAACTTGTGCATCTGGGTACTTTCTTCGGACTCGTACATTAAATCCCTTGACAATATCAGACTAAACTTGTTTCCCCAGTCACAGTTAATCATGTGCAACCTGATGTGTGGTCGACTCGCCCCTGCCAGACGCTTTGCAGGCAACGCGACTGCAGCGAGGATGATGAAGCCTATTATATAGACAGCTGAAGAGCCTTGAAGTGAATAGGACATCTAGGAAAGACCTTGGCTTGTGTCTATCAAGATATCGGCCTTAATTGAATGCTCTCATCATATGGCGAAAAAAAAGCAGAACAGCATCCGTAGAGGGGATATTTGAAGCAAGCGAGTCATACCTTGCTTTGTTGTTCGCAATACATTCAAAGCCACCGACGTGATTTTACTAAGAATTCTCTTGCGAACGTCGGATGGAGGGAGGACTAGAGTCCGAGTGCTCCAATGGATGGTCATCTGCCCAGTCTGACGATAAAACGAGGAGTCACCGCCAAATCGTAGCCAACCAGTAACGGAAGGTTAGGTATAATTTTATTCTCGGTGTCCTTTGGATGTCAAATCTATCTTTCGACTCTGCTGAGAGTTGTGCTGGAGATGTTTTGCCATTACCATCAAGGGCGAAATCATCACTGCTCGACTGACGATGGGTGCCTTTCGGCTCCGAGAATAAATCAGCAGGTGTGACCGGATGTCGCATTCACAGTCTTTAAAGCACCTTTCGATGGCCAAGCCGTAGAAGGCGTTGTTATGAGTAGAATAGAGAGTCTCAAGCTATTAGCCAAAATACAAGCCCAAGCAATTTATGCTGAATGCCAGCGTATATCCGGGGTTGAACCCATGGAGGTAATAAGGATCCTCGCATGTTCTTGGCCAAGGATCAGCTTCATCACGACCAAGAAGAGATCCCAATTGAGCCGTGGAAGAGCAGGTCGTCTCTAGTATTCGGTCCGATTGGATTGTCCTCTCTACATGGTCCCTGATGCTACCTATGCAGAGGGAATCGTTTTGCTTAATGAAAAGCTTCATGATTCGTGCTGGTCATCAAGAGGAGACGAGACTGACTAGTCCTGGGCTTTCATTGACCGTCTTTCCCCGCAAGCTGCAATGCTCAGCCACCCCCGCTTCCCGTAGACTGGGACTAACAATGTTGTCCGATGTTTTGCCTCTTTTGTCTCCTGTCAAGACCCG
Organism: Pseudonectria buxi; assembly: GCA_003693545.1. NCBI lineage: Eukaryota > Fungi > Ascomycota > Sordariomycetes > Hypocreales > Nectriaceae > Pseudonectria > Pseudonectria buxi. The sequence continues at coordinate 25,513 of QUZG01000075.1, read as the reverse complement.
AGCAACTGGGAGACAAGGCGGCGTGGTGATGCCGGCAGAGGCAGCTTGGTGCATATGACGTGTGATTTTCTCCAAAACCCCTCAATTCCATCTTCCCTGTTCAACAAATTCCTCATGTCGGACCACAAGTGCGGCCTAGACGTTGTCCCAGAGCTCCACAGCTGTGCTCCTCCCCAGCAAGTGGCTTGAAGCGGGGGAGCGACCGATATTGAATCATCTTTATAAAGGACTTCTGGCAATTGGGAACTAGAAGTGTCAATTAGGCTTTTCCACAGTCCATGAAGGATTTTAAGCTTATCCCATTCTTTGGATTGTTCCATGGCCGGCAGCATACCGTCCTGCACTACATGTCGATCCCATGGCTAGCGTCGGTGAGAGGCCGTTGCATGGCGTGAGAGAGCGGGCGAGCGTCATTTTGTCAGAGTAGGCCCGACTGGAATGCGGATACGCTGGATCCTCGTGTGATCTTTCAAGCCGGTGACCATGGGAGAATCCCGCTTGTTCCCCAGACCCCCCGGAGCCTTTTTCTGGGCCCCGGGTTCCCCAAGTCCGGAGCCCCGGGTCTAGTCTTCCTTGATACTCCACCTCCGCTCCCTGACCAAGACGTCACGGCCCATTAGTTCGCATCTTATTTGAACATGGCCCCAGAGATGGTGTTTGGCAACGGGACATCCCCGCTGGCCTGACAAGGTGCCAAGACGAAAGTGACTGCTGCATGACCGGGGCCAGACGCCGCAAAGGGAGAAGCACTGTCGTCACATGGATCGTAAGAGGCTGGGGAGTCTTGACCCGTCAACATGGATAAATAGCTCGAGATCCCATCATCGGGCAAGTTCCAGAAGCTGCTTGATGGAGCAGCGGTACAAAGATTCCACTTGTCACTCCTCCTACGCTCAACCATCATGAGACTCACAACTCTTCCTCTCCTGGTCGGACTTGGCTCCACTGGTGGCCTCTGTTTGACTGTGCCAGAGTCCAAGATTACTCCAAGAGCAGCCAATGAGACACTTCCCATTTACCGCAATGCCTCTCACTGCATCGACCAACGTGTCGAGGACCTCCTCAAGCGAATGACACTCGAGGAAAAGGCTGGCTTGATGTTCCATACTCGACTTTTCCAGGGCGCAAATGGCACTTTCGACCAGGGTGGTGCCAACCTCACCACACCACGCAACAGCACAATGAACTATCTGACAGAAAAGTACATGAACCACTTCAATCTGGCAGGCAGCATCGCCGATATTCGCAGAGGCGCCGAGTTCCTCAACGAGGTCCAGAGGGTGGCTTTGAATACACGCCTGGGCATCCCCGTCACCATCTCAACCGACCCGCGGCACGCGGCAACGGACAATATCCTCACCGGAGCCCGTGCCGGAACCTTTTCTGCCTGGCCCGAGACGCTTGGTCTGGCTGCTATCCGGAGTCGTCAGGTCGTCAAGACGTTTGCAGAGGTCGCCCGTGAGGAATATCTCGCCATGGGTATCCGCGTGGCGTTGCACCCACAAGTTGACTTGGGCACGGAGCCACGATGGTCGCGCTACGGTGCAACCTTTGGCGAGGACGCTGCTCTCACGAGTGAGATGCTAGTCGAGTACATCAAGGGTTTCCAGGGTGAAAAGTTTGGACATACGTCGGTATCGACCGTCACCAAGCATTTCCCCGGCGGCGGCACTGTCGAAAATGGCTACGACCCTCACTTTACCTTTGGCAAGAACCAGACATACCCTGGCAACAACTTTGATCACCACTTGATTCCTTTCAAGGCGGCCATTGCTGCTGGAACGAGGCAGATGATGCCCTACTACAGCCGCCCCATTGGCACAAAGTACCCTCCGGTCGGGTTCAGCTTCAACCGCCCAATTGTGACAGACTTGCTCCGCAAGCAGCTTGGTTTCGAGGGCATTGTCCTTTCTGACTGGATGCTCGTCACGGACAGCATCACGTTTGGCGAGGTGATGCCAGCGAGGAGCTGGGGAGTTGAACATCTGAGTGAAGTGGAGAGAGTGGCCATGATTCTCGACGCTGGTGTCGATCAGTTTGGTGGAGAAGAGAGACCTGAGCTCGTTGTCCAAGTTGTGGAAGAGGGCATTGTTCCCATCTCGCGTATCAACGATTCTGTTCGACGTCTTCTCAAGGAAAAGTTTGTGCTCGGGCTATTTGAGAATCCTTTTGTCGACGTCGATGCTGCCGAGCGCGTGGTGGGCAACGACTACTTCCGTCGGGTCGGTATGGAAGCCCAGCAAAAGTCATGGTATGTTTCTCACTGGCAATACGAGTATGGAACAAAGATTTGCTGCTAACTATAATGTAGTACGTTGTCTGTCCTCTCACACAAGATTTCATTATAAGTATCGCCATGTAACGCCGTGACGTGACGCTAACTTCCCTTATAGTCACTCTTCTTACCAACCACAACAGCGTCCTCCCCTTCCGAAATGTCGACAAGGGTCTCAAAATCTACATTGAAGGGTTTGATCCCGAATTTATTGAACAACGCAACCACACCGTGGTAGACACGCCCGAAGAGGCCGACTTTGCGCTGCTTCGCCTCAAGTCCCCGTCATACCCGCACCCAGACTCCGGGCCTCTATCGCGAACCTTTGACGCGGGGTCCATCGAGTTCAACCAGACGGAAAAGGCTCGCCAGGCCCAGATCTTTGCTGCCGTGCCCACCATCGTCGACCTCACCTTTAACCGGCCCGCAGCTATCCCCGAGGTGGTCGAGCAGGCCGCCGCCGTTCTGGGCAGCTACGGCAGCAGCACCGCGGCGTTTCTCGATGTTGTGTTTGGAGTGGCGAGTCCCGAGGGAAAACTGCCTTTTGATCTGCCTCGGTCGACGGCTGCGGTGGAAGAGGCCAAGGAGGATGTGCCGTTTGATACCAAGGATCCTCTCTTTAGATTTGGTCATGGTCTGGTCTATGCGGATCTTTGTCAGTAATTGTGGTATTACTAGTTCAGCCATGGTCGTGTTGATGACTTGAAATAAAAGCTTTATAAAGTTTGCGCTGTTTATCCGGCTACAAGTCAAGTCTGATCAGAATATCTCCTCGCAATCAAGGTGGTGTGGGAAATCATCCGACAGTGTTTCTGTGTCATCCTCCAAGTGCTCAACTAGAACCTGGCCATTCATCTGGCGAAAGTCTGCCAGCTCCTCCGTTGAAAGCCCAATGATGATGACCTTTCCCAATCCACATCCATACGCAATCACATTGCCTGATATGGCGGAGCAGAGTGGCTCGGATGGTCGAGCCCAGGATGGTAGGCGCAGAATCAGGATATCATCCCAGGTTATCCAGCATTGATCCAAGCTAAATCCAAGACCTGAGCGACAAAGTTTTGGCTTGCTTGCACTCTTGTCCACTGCAAAAGCGCCCCACGTCGGGAATCAGTCGAGAATCATTCAGCCCGAAGGATAAACGAGGGTACCGTGTCTGTTTTCCAAATTCCGGTACTTAACCCACCAAGCCGTGGTGCAGCTATGAATTTGGAATCGTGTGAGAACATCATGAATGAAATCTCGTATACGGCGCCATGGAGTTCCTATACAGGACCGCTCCTGCCCAATTGCCAAATCTGGATTGGGTCATATTTGAAACCGACAGCTAGGAGAGATGCGTCTTGTGACAGAGCTGTACAATATGGGGGCTCGCTGAACTTGTCGATATGCTGTATGCACTCGCCCGTCATGATGCTCCAGATCGCGACTTGGTCATCCGAAGTAGTTGTTGCCACGAGCTCCATGTTTCCCGAGAAGCTCGGCATCCGTATCTCCTCGACAGGAACAAAGTCTATGGCGGGCGCTTCTCCATCAACGCGAAAGACCGGAATATTATAGGAATGATAGAGTCTAGCAATATCGAACGATCCATCAGAGGCACTGCGTTCCAAGTCAAGGACTAGTCGTGTGGAGTCATTCGTAAATGTGAGAGAGTATAAGTGCCTGACTGTGTGACTGGATTTCCGTATGCACTGTCCGGTAACAGCGCTCCATATCGAAATGCCTGTACCCCTACTCGAGGAAGCTATAAGAGCCCTGTCGGGAGATGGACTGATTTGAAGAACTTCTCCCTCGTGGCTGTGCTGTTCCTTTTGAAAATACTCGAAATCGGTGTCGATGCGCCATATCCGAACTGTAGCGTCGACCCCCGTCGACACCAACATGGTCTTGTCATGGGAGAAGCACACAGATGAGACATACTTGTCGTGTCGTCCTAGCTCCTGAAGCAGTGCTCCAGTGTTGACATCCCAGATACAAATTGTCCCGCTGCCATTACCGGATGCCAGAAGGGTCGAGTCATGGGAGAAGGCCACGGAGACCTTCGGGAATAACTCTGAACTCTCCTCCATGCCTAATCCACATGCTTGCGTGAACGTGTGTAGGCACTCACCAGTGGCGGTGCGCCAGATTCACACCGTACTATCGTTAGATGCTGATGCCAGGAATATAGAATTCGGGGAGAATTGTACCACAGCAATACCAAGTTCGTGTCCATTGAAGCTCTGGTTGGGTTCTTCCAAGTTCTCGCACCAGACTCCAATAACATGATTGTCAGGCAGGGAGGCCGGATAAAGCCACCCAAGATTGTTCTTCGTGTCTTGCAAAACCGTAGTGGTTGCTGCCCTGTAAGTTGACAAGACGTTTGAGGGAATATCGGTAGTAGCTATTATCCCCAAGCATGGTGAGTAGTCAGCGACATGCCAACTAAGGTCCAGTCTGACCATTTGTATGCATTCGCCCGTGCTGACGCACCATACACAAGACTCATAGTCCGTGGCCGAAACAAGATAGGTTGAGTCGTCCGTAAAATGAAGTGAACGTATCCTAGACCCAAGACTGATGAACTCAGTCGTGGGACCGACGAGCTCCTGTATACATTCCCCTGTCAATGTGTGCCATATTCGAATAATTAGGCCCTGCTTATATACTGATGCGGATGCTATGAGTCTCGAGTCGTGGGAGAAAACTGCGCACTGAGGGTGTATCTTCGATAACGAATCAGGGTCGGGCGACTCCATTATTTGTATACACGGGTTCCAGTTTCTTTCAACACTCGGAGGGAGTGTGATCCAACTGGACATTTCTTTCTCAAACGCAAGTCGAATCAAGCTATTCTGTGGGGCAAAGGCCATGGAGGAAGAGTAGAGCTGTAACGGAGCAAGGTCAAGGATGCCTATATTGGCGCGAAGGAAGCGCACTGCATCGTCAACAAAGGCCAATAGGGCCATGTTTGATTCATCCTGGGCATGTTAGCTAGTTTCATCGGCAATGCCTAAGATGAATTACTTACCGCTTTAGCAATGGCGTGTAAATCGTATAGCATCCTAAGGCTATCCATTGACTTGCCCAGAAAGCACATGGCTTCAACACAATGAAGCAAATGTCGTTTTAGGAAGTCAAGAATCTTTGCAATGTCGCATAGTTGGGGTCTAACTCGTTGCAGGTGATGCACCCAGTAGAAGCAAGCATATTGAACGTCGGGCGGTAGACACGCTTGAATCTGCACTGTAGTGATGGCGGTACGAGACACGCCAGGATTCGTACACGAAAACAAATTTGACTTGAGGTTCTCGTCCATGACACGCAGGCACCTTATGGCAAGCTTCATGTGAGCTTTTGGCTCATCCACCCAGAACTCACTTTTCCCTTCCTTGTCAGGATCGACCAGAAAGTCACGAAAGGATAGATGCAGTAGCCTTATGGAAGCCTCTGGAGATTCGGGAACGTGCAGAACTGAGTGAAGCAAATCCAGTCGCGTGCGAATGATATCTCTGTCAACTCCAATCAGTTTCCCGAGACTGACTGCCGAGAGCGGGCTAGCAAGGATGACGATGCTGCCGACAATATCTTGGAATTCTTGGAGAATCTTGTTTCGCTGTCTGGCGGATGTAGCTTCGAGTAGGCGGCTCAGTACTGGTAAGTACGTAGCATCAAGCTGGGATTCTTGGCTTCTCGTTTGATACTCTAAAATCTCCTGGAGCTGCTCACTGGGGCTGCCGCATCGGCGACCCTGAATGAATCTGCACATGGTAGCAGCAAAAATGAAGAGGGGAACTGCCATATCCACCAGAGCCTGTGTTGTTTCTTTGTCGGGCCAATTGTCTGGTAGGTGTCGGTCTGCTGGGACCGTGTCATTGTAGTCTTTCTTGATCGACTCAAGTTGGGATCCCAGGTAAGCAGTTATGTCATGCCTGATGACTGGTGCAGGAATCTCGCGTAGAACAAAGTTCTGATAGGTTCCGTAAACATTGATAAATCCTAGTCGGATGGGCAGCTCTGGCCTGCTGGTTATGAGAAAGCGCAGTTTGAGCTGCAGATTCTCAGCACGCGGAAGAAGATGAATCAACAATCAGGTGATCTTAATTGATACCGCTGGAATCATTGTCCAGTTCGGTTGATGATGGACAACTTTGTGACCATATACCTCGTTGCGATGGTTGTTTGTCAGAAACAGCCGGGGAGCAAAGGCTGTGGGATGATGCTGGAGCTAAGTTTTGACGCATCTCTAGATACTAGATGAAGCCTCTAGTAGGAAGCCCTCCAGAGTACCTCGTTCCAGCTTCCCACTTCCTGCCACAATACTATCTTGGCTCGTCATACGCGCGGCACACGCGCTTGATATCACCAAGTATCACAAACATGCGCCATCCAAGCAAAGCCAAAATTCCCAAAGCGTAGAAAGTGGCTTGGATAAGCTTCAATGATGTATGTAGTGCTGATGCTCTAGGGTAGGGCAGATTGGACATGGCAAGAATATTTTTGCTTTTGGCTGGTGATGCGTGACATCACCTTGACATCGCGGTCACGCGTAATTGATAAAGTTGGAGAAGACGCCAAAGCTCTTTACTCTCCTCTCAGCTCTTTATTCACAGCTTTACCTTGGAAAGAGCTTCTTTTTGTCCAATCTTCTCAGCTCTTCATTGACTGCTTCATCTGCCAACTCAATCCCAAAATGGCACCCAAACGTCGAGCTGCCTATGTTATTGGCGCAGCGTCACCTCCAAAGAGTCCAAAGAGGGCCAAGCCAACCCCGGCCTCGACTTCGCGCTCATCGGACCCCGAAGAGAACAAGTTGCAGGCACGTATTCAGCAGAGGAGCTGGCGCTGGGCTCCTATTTCAGGCTCCAAGAATCTCGACCACGACACTCTCATGTGCATGAAGAATGACGATCACGCATTCGAGTTTATGTGCATTTGCGACCCCTTTAACAAACGTCGTGGTGACGATGACGACGATGACGATGAATTTGATGAGGACGAAGACGACGATGAAGATGGCGAGAAAGAGGGCACACGAGGCAAAGACAAAGGCAAAGGCAAAGCCAGCGAAAAGCCAAAGTGCGACAACGGCAAGACGTGCAACTGCACCAAAACGGCTGCTTCTGTCCCATCCCACAAGCACCACATGACGCGGGCTGGCCTGGCAAAGTTCCGGCAGACAAGCGACATGATGAACCTGCGCACTCCCGACTTCTTCTCCATGTACACCTTCAACGACCACATGTTCTACGGCGCCCTCGAGGTGGCCCAGAATCTGCTGCTCGACTTTGACGAGGCCTACCGCGGCAAACGCTGGCTTGAGGCCTGGACCATTATCGAGACCATGGCAATGTTCATGCTCATCGGCGAAGGCGGCATGATGAACATGGCCGACGACTACGAGACGGTCAAGCGGACAAGGGTTCAGATTTCGAGAATGTTCCTCGCGATGCTGGCAGCTCTCGAAACCCATGGCCAGCTCAACGACGACGGCGCCAAGATTACCAACCTTGGCTGGATCATGACAATCTACATGTCCATGGGCGAGGAGGACCTCGATGAGCCCCGTCCCAAAAAGTCCGCGGCCAAAACTTTCCGCTTCCACGAGGGCAACTTTGACCTCTACATCCAAAACTACGCCCAGCGCTGGGGCGTTAGCCTCTACGACGACGTGCCCAATGCCAAGCTGTCTCCTCCAGAGGACGCTGACATCATCATGCCCAAGGCGGACGCCAAGGACCCCTTCAGCTGGGTGCGGACCTTTAACTACTACAAGTCCAACTGGGACGTTCCCACCTTTGCCTACCGCGGCGGCCACAGGACTCGGATCGGAGGCGATGGCCTGGATATCACCACGTGGACCAGTGCGGAGCGCAAGGAGGCGTCATTTGACAAGAAGGACCCGATTCCGGCAGACGTCTTTGCTAAGATCAAGTCGGGTCTTGTCATGATTCTGGGTTGAATGGGGGAGACTGAGTAAAGGAGTCGGTGGTTCCGCTTGGAATCTTTGTTGTAGTTTATATCCGTGTATTTTTGTGTACCACTATCATCTAGCTGTCGGACTGCAATGTATGAGCTTTGTCCAATGTTGCTTGATACCTCTGCTTGTGAAGTAATCGTGAGGTTGAATTGTAGTGATGCCACGAGTAAATAGCTTATCGACATTGCGATTACGGCTCCCTCTTGATATGTCGATCTCCCAATTTGTGCAGAGTATCAATCCCACCGTCGAAGGCAGCCCATGCCATTTATCATGGGCATCATATAATGAGCATGACTATGGCTTCTATGATACATTGATGTTGTCGTGTTACAGTCAACTCAATCTGGACGCTACATGGTCAGTACGGTGTCTATTCCCGCCCCATCTCAATGGCATGGGGCTTAATATCCATTCCTCGGCACGTCACTAACAATACTCTCGTCGGAAGTAGAAGCATCAAGTAATATTGAAAGTTGACCTATTGGGAAAACCGTGCCGAAGCCGGGTGAAAAACCCCTCCTCCAAGCGAACTCTTCTTTCACAAGCCGTCAACGTTGTAGCTCAACTACACCATTTCCCTCCCCAGAGTCGAGATCTGAAAGGCTTTCAGCTATCCCTTTCTACCTCAAGCCTATTTCTTCCCAGAAGAAGGGTTGTTGTTGGCCGAGGCAGTGCTAGGAGCATTGTTGCCACTGGGTGCATTGTTGGCGGCGCGGTCTCCTGCAGACTGTGCTCGAGCGGCAAAACCGCCGGAAGACATGGCGTTGCCGCCCTTGGCCTGAACAAAAATTATGTGGTTAGAGACAAGTAGGTCAGATCAGGATTTGAAAAAGTCATACCTGGCTCGACTGGACTCTCGACGCATCCGACTTGGTCATCTGGTTCTGAGGCATCTTGAATGATGGAGGTGATTTCTGAGTTGGGAAATTAGGTGTGATGTTTGGTAGTGAGTTGAGTGATGGTTAGAGAAGATGTGATGGAGACTATGGTTTCCATCAGTGGGAATATACAATCCTTTTATGCATGCCGTCTTGGACATGGAAACCACCGAACCATAGTCGTCCTTAACACTCGTGTTGCGTCATGACGATGTATCACCTTTCTTTGCTGCAAGTTGACAAACCGCTACCCAACGGTAAACGTTTGTTTCAGCCGTCTCTGCAAGTTTGCTACCATTTAACGCGTAGATGGACGGCAAGGCTTCCCATCTGCCTCATACGCGTCCTCCAAGGCGGGAGGCCAGACGCTAACGCACCGTGGTACCTATCAAATCTTGCAGCCACCACATTCTCCCACCCCGAGGAGAGGGCAGCTTCTGGTCATAGATGATCTAGCACGGTAATCATACCAAAGTCAGTTGACCGCTACGTGCTCAAACAGTGGCGATGTGTAAGGGAGGCTTCCCGCATATGCGTGGGCCCCCGGCGTATGCGAGAGCCCCCGGCGTATGCGAGAGCCCCCGGCGTATGCGTGAGGCCCGGCATTCGCGGCGGTCTCCGGCATATGAGGATATTTTGAATCGTTGAGGCGGCAAGTGTCCTGCGTAATGTAGCCGAACCAGGTCAAAGATCATCAAAATCAATTAATTTTATACAGGTAGATGATTGAGAGAACCTAGTTACAAGGACCACGGAATACCTCCAAGCTATGTGACTCGGCTCAGGAAGACTTCTTCTTAGCTGCCTGAATAATGACATCGCTAGCCTTCTCAGACACGATATACAGAGGAAGTGCGATATAAAAGCCCGGGATCTTGGGGAACACACTGGCATCGACAACTCTCAACCCGTCAGTCCCGCGAACCCTAAACTCAGAGTCCAGCACAGCCATGGGATCGTCGTCAGGGCCGATGGCGCAAGTACACGAGGCGTGGTGGCCCCAAGCCTCGTCCTTGATGAACTGCTTGGCCTCCTTCTCACTCGTGACATTATCCTGGGGCCAGACCTCGGTGAAGGCTCCGTCGAGAGGTATCTGCCCGGTAAAAGCTCGTTGGGAGAACTTGAAACCGTCATAAACTGCCTGGAGGTCCTTTTCGTCTTCCCCGTTACCGGAAACACCCGTCTCAAAGTAGTTGAAGTTGATGACAGGCATGTCTCTGGGATCTTTCGACTTTAAAGTGACAGTACCCGCGTTGTTCCGGCTGTGGGCCTTGAGAATGATCCAAGCCCAGTGCTGAGCGTCGGCAAGCGAGTCCGAGGCATAGCCAGGGAAGTAACCCTTGAACTTGGCCGGAGCACCGGAAATGAGTAGATCGGGCTCGTTCTCGGCGACGGAAGACTTGAGGATAATGGCAATGGCGATGCCGTTGGTAGCATAGACACCCTTGGTGATGGGGCCAAGTCCCTTCTTGTACTGGTCCAAACACGGATCAGGCATGGTCTCGAGGAATGTGCATTTGCTCGTAATGACAAAGTCGCTCGTCGTCTTTCCAATCACTGTGTTTTCGTAGCGGTCTTGCATGTTGGTTCCCACGCCAGGGGAATCAACCAAGACGGGGATATCAAACGAGTCGAGCTCCTTCTTCGGTCCGATTCCGCTGAGCTTGAGAAGTTGCGGAGTGTTGAAAGCACCCGCGGATATGATGACTTCTCGCTTGGCGTTGACGCTGCCCGACTTTTTCACCTTGGCCGACCCAGACCGGGGATCTGCGCGGTATAGGCTGGCGCCTTCCATGAAGTTGACGCCGGTAGCACGAGGTTCTGAACCGGATTTGTCGAAACCGATGTTGGTCACCTATGATTTGTTAGATGAAGCAAACAGTCAATAGTCAGAGGACCTACCAGAGTGTTGAGTTTAATATCGAGGTGGTACTTGCGCGAGCCATCCGAGTTGACAGCGTTGGCGGTATTGAGAATGAGATCTCTTGGACCACCGCGGACAGAATCAGTCATTGCCAATGGAACCTGATACAAACCAGTCTTGCTAGTCTGCCCGGGAGCGTTGAGATCGCGCAGCAAGACCTGGCCAAGCCCAACGACGGTATTCAGCACATAGCCAAGGAGACTTTTGCCCATTGCGGACGCGGCTGAAATGATGAGAGAGAGGAGCTTTTGGTCTTCCACGACAAGAGAAAGAGATGTCAGCGACAATCCGAGCCAGCCATTGAAGCCATGACCAATGTTGCTGCTTGGGAGGTAGTTGTTGTTCTCCAGTTTCTTAAAGTACGATCGCATCTTGTCTGGGTTCCAGGACTTATCGCCAGTTAAGGCGGCAATTCCACTCCAGTCGCTATCGTGGGCGTTGATGGAGATGAGGGCATTGTGGCGAGAGCATCCGCCGAGAGTGCCGGTCCGGGGATACCAGACGCCAAGCGGCTTCGCCTTGGCCGGCGGGTCGAGACCAACGTAGAAGCTGCCGTCTGGCATCTCATACGTCATTTTCGAATCTCGCTTTTGCTGCTCGAGATCCGGGTAGTGGTTGACAAAGTAGTTCCATCGGGTTTCTTCGAGCTCCGTCGACATGAGATGCAGGGCCGGGGCCTTTTCAGCCCAGGACTCGCCAGAGTCGCCACCGGCATCGATTAACAACACATTGAAGCCGGCAATGGCGAGGTTGGCGGCAACTGGACCTCCTCCTGGGCCAGAACCAACGACGACATAGTCGTATTCGCTCGAAAGAGCTGGTCCGCCCCGCTTGCCAACGAACGGATCATGGCGAGGTTGCTGCGTCCTCTTCCATGGAACGGCACTATACGGTCAGTGCGTTGCTTCAGGCGGAGTGCTATGGGAACCTACACTGATGAAACAGAATGAGAGAAGAGTGAAAGGAGTGTGATGCTGGATGCGAAGCGCATCTTGGCTGCGGACAGAGAAATGAGTGACAAGTGGTCGGACAGAAACGTGGGAAAACCGAGTCATTGGAAGATGGAATATTCCACGGTAATAAGTCCGCCAAGAAAAGAACGTGAGACGTGTAAACCCCTATTATTACCCCTCAACGGGTTGATGATGAACGTTGACGTCTATAGTATCACAGGAGTCTCCTCCTTTTGATATATCGCGAGATGCTTAGATAGGTCGTTGGTCAAGCATTAGATAGCAACACTACGGATAATCGGACCAGGCTTGGCGTAATAGTTGCCTTTATGTAATACCCGAGATTATTCTGTGGCCCGGGTCTTGATGGCCTGTTTCACGAGATAGGAGGGGAGATGGCCCAGGGATCCAATCCGGATAGCTACATAACAAAGCAGAAGCTCGTCATCTTCTAGATACGTCTGTGTACATGATCAAAGTGGATATGTCCGACCCCTGGCCACCTTGAAAGGCAAAGACTGAGTGACTATGAGGCCCGCTACCATGTACAGTAAATGAAGAGCTCATGGGTAGGTACTATTAAGTAACCTCTTGGTATTGAAAATAGTCTATGCTAAAATGGGTTACCGTCTGTCAAGCTTGCAACGTCGTATTCGAAGCGAGGTGGGATACGTCTGGGGGAGGGTGGTCCTGGCCGTATGCTTACGCGCCAAGCCCGCTCCAAGATGTTTGGACCATTTGAAACTTTTGATCATCTGCGGACGAGGCATATCGACGTGATGAATAAGACGCGGTTTGTATAGTCAGTATGACAGTCGTGATTCTCAGTATACTATCAAAGTGCCTAACACCAACCAAGCTATAGACGCAAAAATCAAGAAGGTATGGTAGACTGATCTCGTTCTTGGTTGGGACGAGAGTGTTGAGTTCTGCTCTTGAAACAGTTGCAATCTACCATGTTTAGATGATCACAATACCACCACGGTAAGAAGGAGGCAAGAGGCTCGGACTTGTAATCTCGAGACTATTCGCGCATTGTGGTCAGCAGCAACGAGTTTGACCTGTTGGTTACAGACTGCAAGGATACAGTAAACCCATGACAAATAATTACAAAGTCGGGGCGAGGAAGCAAGGGATCAAGGGTCAAGTGCCGTCCAAGGCCGGTAGAGATCGACACTCTGACGACCCTAGCACCCTGGAGCAATCCTTGCAAGGTTCAACAACGACTCCATACGGATATTCCCCCCGTACTAAGCTACTTAGCACAACGGCGTCTCTCCGGGGTTCCCCGCCCCATTCGCTTCGCCGGCTCCGCTTCTATTGACGTTATCCCATGCACGGGCTAATCAATCGTTGGGCAGGGGGATGAGGGGCAACTCATATCTAGCCGGCCACGGCCCCCAGATAATCTTCGCTTTCCCCTGACGACTGCTGATTGCTGGTAATGGGCCGCGGCTCTTGTATTGGAGATAACAACAGTGGGAGGCCTTGTGAGAAATCATGCAAGTGGTCATGAGAGTTTAGACACAGACAATGGATATTGAGTGATTAAGAACTTGCAAGTTATTACTATTCAGGTTATATCCGGTGCATCGTGTATAGTGGCAAACGTTAGAGTGGAAGAATAAAAGACAAAGCTATATGGCAACTATACCGGCTCATGGGGTGCCGTAGGTCTCTTGCCCGATGAATGACGTCCTTCGGAGTCGCCATACGATATGCTTGTGAGCTCAAACGTCGATGAATCATCGTGGCGTTTTGAGCTGACGGAAAATTCCTTGTTGACCACTACACCTGGTTTGGATGAGTTCATCCCCGAGGCTAGTTTGGGCCTTGACCGTTCCGAAATGTTGGCGTAGCTGGATTTGCCCTTTTGGGTTGTTCCGAATACCTTGGGCAAGATGCCGCCGAGCAGGGAGCGAATGGCTGGCATACATGCGCAAAAGATGCCAACTGGTACCTCGATTGTGCTCCAGTATCCAACTTCAACGTAGTCCTCTGTTGCCGAGGTTAGTTTCTAGGTATGTATAGCTCGATGGGCTGGAAGCTTAGACTTACGAGTTGCATTGGCGGTTGTCGCGTATGAGGCCAGAGACTGGAGTCGAAGAATGCTGACCATGGTGACACTGTCAAGGTGTTAGCGAGCTCGATACGTGTAGAAGTCGAAGAAATGCAAAACGTACAAGAAGCCGACGCTAAACATGAGCATAATCTGGATCTTCTTCTTCCGGGACATGGAAAGCTTCACAAGCTCCCAAAGGGGCAGCAAGAGAGTTGCTACATCCAAGATGATGTTGAAAACTGCCGCCGTCCAGCCTTGCATGTTGATGTTGTTGCATTTTGTGGGAAATTCCTTGTCCCATCCTTTCCAAGCCCCCTCAATGGGACGGCATTGAAAGACGGAAATTAGTGTATACGTGATGAGATATGCCACGTTGAACCCAATCAATACCCAGCAGGCGATGCGAATCTCTCTGCGAGGGAAAATCTTCAGATAGAAGAGCAAGATGGAAATCTTGGTCACCGGCAGGGCTGCCAAGTAAAGAATACAGTCCCAGTAAAAGAGCTACATTCGTTGATCAGTATCAAACCATGGAAGACAGTAGGATCCAGACTCACCCAGAGAAATTGGGTAATGTCTTCGTGGGGAACAGTCCAGATGTCTTTGCCCAAAGCGACTCTAGAAACTATACAAAACGTTGGTCCACATCTCGGCATTCGGAATGAGGGTCACGTACTGGGAACAGACAAGCCGTTGAGCGCTATCATCAGGCCCTGATAGTAAAGAGTTAGTATACGCCTCGTTGCTAGTATTCCACGGCTGACTTACCACAGCAGCAAGGAGGACCCAGTCATCAGCTCCCCAGGTCTGGTATCTCATAAAGATGCGTGACATGACCCTGAGACCAAAGCCAACCAGTCCAAAGACGAGAAACACGACGCCTATGATGCTTACCAAGGCCGTTCGATCCTGCGGCTTGACGCCACAGGTGCTTTTGGAGAATCGCTGGACATCTCCAAGGCGATTGTTAGTTCCGGCTCGACAATGAGGACATTGAGCGGTATCGACGTACATAATGACTCGCGGAGTGTGCAGCTGGCATGCACACATTGTGAGATTCTTTCGTTCAACTCGACGTTGGTACACGTGCAGGTGACGTTGGTGAGTGAACAAGGCGACTTGAGCGTCTCCTCTCGAATACATTTCAACTGAACAATACAGGTAAGCTCACAAGTAGCATGTTTCGATCAAACGAACACTTACTCCGCACAACGGGGGGGATTCGGTTGCGTTGGCCGCCAAGACGCCGCCCTGAACAGTGGCCAGAATCAGGGCAACGACGCCAAAGAGGAAGAAGGTCCTCATTCTATTGGTGGTGAATGTATCAACGGATGAGGAATCAAAGGAATCAAACGGAAACGTTGAAATAAATGGTCCTTGATGGAAAGACCCTGAGAAACAAGATAAAGCTCAGTCGTCCGCCCAGTGCGGAAGTTTCCAAGATGCTTGAGCTGTCACACAAGGCTCATTCAGGGGAAGTTCAACAATCGTCATCTGGCAGAGAAACGTATTCCGGGATATCCCATGCAGGTAATCCCCTGCACTTGTCTAATTGACGGATGAGATGGGTATTTGGCACTAGGAAAGACCAGTGGCTACCCGCTGTGCTGGTTTAATCTGAGACTGACAGGCTGGGACCCGTTCTGAGATACTGAATAGCTCACAGGGGTTGTCCATATCAAAGGTAATATTGGCTCACGCTGGAACAAAAAGTCTGATCATAGAGTGAAGGACCTCTGCCGCCAACTACCGTCTTGTTGGGGAAGAATACCGTTATACAGAGGTGGCGAGGGACGCGTAAAGGGACCATTCATTAACGTTTGAACACGTTGAGATCTGCTGAGTTACATTACCAAGCACATCCCAGCCAGCCCCCGTTGTATCCGGTTGTCGTCACCGAGATGCCAAGGGGCAGGGAACTTGTCTTTGGGACCAGTGTAACGGCATGGATCTGCTTATTGACGTGCCCAATCTCACTTTGCGTTCGGCATTAATACCGGTAATATGTTTTGCCTGAGAGACAGGGGGTTAAAGCGTCCAAATGATCGATTTACGTAACCTCCAAGGCAAAAGAAGTTGCAGCAAAGTACAATACTACAGGCACGACAGGTAAGCTTGGAGAGATGGTTCAAGGAGCGTTGGCAACGTGAGTCAATTGTCGGCAATAGCGAGATCATCTCAATTTCGGATTGCTAGCCGGAGTCAGTATCATATATCGCTTTGGTTTCGACTTGCCCACTAGTACTAACTATAGTCGTATACGTATAACGTAAGATTTCCCAACAGGTAAAGCTCGCGATTTCCTTTCCGTCGTTGATGCCCAGGCCAGGTTCTGCTTCGCCTGAGTGCAGATCTATGCTTTGTACAGTCTACCGGATCCTGGAGCTTACTGCAAGTGGAAACTGTTCGTTTTTGACAGGGGTTGCTTGCCGATGTAGTATTGAAGCCTTCTAGGGCGTTTCAACCCCCGAGTCTAACAACTGCCCCTGTCTTCCCCATAGTTGATGGCACCTCGTTCAATTCAAGACCTTCAACGACTTGGACGGCTAGACGGGTGCAGGGGTATTTGATCAATCTCCCGGCGGCGACGGTTCTTGATAAATCAAGTACATAGTATGTAGCTGTGGAGTAAATGTTTCACATCGAAACCGTGTAGAAAGATTACTTTTAGGGGGCGATGACTTTCTCCCCGAGGTACGAGACAACTCAAGGTTAGTTGATCCCAATACCGGGAGCCCGGAACCTTGGGACCGGCCAGATCTGGATAGGCGAGGCTCGCCCTGAGCCACAGACGGGGCCTCTATTTGCAATAATCTCCTCTTGAGAGGATTGGTGAGTCTTATGAAAGCCGTCAGCCACCATCTCCAACACCACGCGTTTAGCAAGTGCTACAACCACGTTCCTTTCTAATCAGTCTCTCTTTCTCACGACACTATGAAGTGGCACTCCTTTCTTTTCACCTTGTCGTTCGTTCAAAGCTGCGTCTATGGCTTCCCGGCCTACCTGAACGAACCCATTGCGGACGCCGTGTCATCGAGACTCTCCGGAGAACTTGCTGGTGCCGTGCACGAGGCACATGAGAAACGACTGCTGTTCGATCCGCTGACAGCGCCTGTTGAAGTTACCGGCCGCCACAAGTTCATTCCGCCCGACTTTGAGCATGGTGCTCAGCGAGGACCTTGCCCTGCGCTGAATGCCTTGGCCAACCATGGATACATCAACCGAAAGGGCGTGGCGAGCTTGGCTGAGGTGACAAAGGCTATTAACCAAGTCTTTGGAATGGGCTTGGATGTGGGCGGCATCTTGGCTACCATGGGAACCATATTCGTGGGCAATCCTCTCTCCCTCAACCCAGGCTTCTCGATTGGAGCCACCGCCAGCGGATCTCAGAACATATTGGGCAACTTGTTTGGCCTCCTTGGTACGCCCAGAGGACTCAATGGTTCGCACAATATTATTGAGGGCGATTCGTCCAACACGCGAGCGGATCTTTATATGACGGGAGATGCCTCTACCATGGTCATGGAGCAGTTCCAATCCTTCTACGACATGTCAACCGGCGAGGGCAACTACGATTTCGACTTGTTTGCACGACGAGCCGCAATCCGATTCCATGAGACGGTGGCAGAGAATCCCAACTTTTACTTTGGCCCGTTCACCGGCATGATTGCTCGAAATGCGGGTTTTCTTTTCCCCTGCCGCCTATTTGCCAACCACTCCAAAGAGAATCCGGAAGGCTTCTTGAGTAAGTTCTATGGTGGTGTGGTGTAACTTTGTGCTAACGCCGTACAGATAAGAAAACACTGCAGAGCTTCTTTGGTGTTGTGGGCGAAGAGGGCAATCTGACTTACAACCGAGGCTGGGAAAGAATCCCAACCAACTGGTATCGCAGACCTGTCGACTACAGCTTGGTTGAGCTGAACTTGGATGTTCTCGCTCTCGTTGCCAAATATCCCGAGCTTGGAAGGTATGTTACTGTGACAGTCTACTATTCCAAGGGTAGATCGGATGCTAACGAATCCCAGTATTGGAGGTAACATGGGAAAGGTTAACACCTATGCCGGCGTCGACCTCAGCAATGTGACTGGTGGCGTCTTGAACCTCGAGAAGCTTCTAGAGGGCAACAACCTACTATGCTTCATCTTTGAGGTTGTCAAGACTGTATCGCCGAACTCACTGTCTACTCTCTTCTCCCTTATTAAAGTGCCTCTCCAGCTCATTACGGAGACTCTTGGGGCGGCCATTACAGATCTTGCTTGTCCAGCGTTTGGAGACCTGACGGTTGGCGGAAAGGATTTCGAGCAAGGTTTGCGACTTCAGTTTCCTGGCGCAGATCTGTCGGGCTCTATCATCTAAGATACCTCGTTAATCAGCAACATCCTCCCATCATACGTTGAGTAAGACGTCGCGCTAGCGGGAGAGATGCTCATGGTGATTACAGAGAGTACATAAGATATACTACAAGTCAGAATCCCAACCCCGAGGTGATGCGTTCTACAAATTAGCTCGGTTTAATCATAGCTACCGTAATATCCGTCATCACGTCTGTGGCTATGAGCATCATCCGTTGAATGTGCCACAGTAGACTACCACGTACAATTATCTCTGCAAGTGAACTGAATGTGGCGCGGAAAGTCATGAAGATTGAGTGCCGGAATCACAGTAATGGAAGACAAGATATCGCCATTCCAATGCGTACCTCTTTAGCGAAGACTCAAATAGTTAAGACCGCCCCGTTACTCTTTATCGGTAGATGACACAACAAGAGACTGCTTCACCTCAACAGTAACTCCACCCCATGGGGGTTCAGTTTGAAACGGTGGCTCTTGGCGGCTGGGTCAATGTGACTTGTCTGTTCGACGGAGAACTAGGTAGTTATGGAGTTTGTTGGTTTGCCAGGACTTTCGAGTTACCCCGCAAAGCCTTCTTATCAGAGGTTTAAAGTGAGAATGATGCGGCGATGGAGATTGGGAACCTGGTATAATGGAGAGATGGATGAAGAAACGAAAATACAGACGAGATTATGTACATGAAAACGGTGTCTTGGGCGAGTCTCCAAGGAAAGTCCAGCAAGGCAATGCGGAGCCATTGACGAAACAACTTGCAGAGTCTCAAGTGCTCTTGTCGTCAAATATAGCCTCCCGCTAATCTGACGCTATACTGCTAGCAGGATTCTTGTGGCGCGTGGCGTTTCTCTTTAGCTCAATCTCCAGGGATGCTGGCTAGTCTACGGTAAGTTGTTAAGAGAAGCATGCTCATGGCATTTACTGGCCCACAAGACCGTGGAGATATCTCGTGGAGCAGCGTCGCGAAGATCGCGGGGAAGGATTGTGGAGAGCACAGGATAGTCGAGATTCAACCCACACTTTGGTTGATCGGAATCTCTGAATCCTTCCGTCGTTAGTTTCAGATGGTAGGTTGCAGTACTAATCATGGCACTGCTTTTCAATCTCAATCCGTTATCAAGTTGGATCCCTAGGCTCCAGTCAGAGCAACCCACAGTTGTGTGATGAAGAGACGTTTGCGTAGCGAGATAAGTCGCCAGCAGACTTGTATAAACTAACAAGTTTGGATCATGACTCTGAATTCAATGAGAGACCAGGGTTGATAAACATTTCAACTCAAGCTCCAGCACCGTCGAAGTAGCCAAGCCGCTCAAAGTTCGCTCAAGAGTGAAAGTTAGCGAGCGCCAGCAGAGTGCTCATTGACAGCCAACATTCCCAGCCGCTCTTTGTCCACATCCATCTTGTCGTCCTCCCAAGGCATCAGACCCGTGAGACACCCTTTGGTAGACACATAGTACAACTAGGGCGACGTCCTGATGATATCTCCAACTTGGTTTGCCAGGAACCGATCTGATAGTAAGGGAAGCACTCTGTACGCCAGAAGCTTGTACCACCAAGTATCCCACGCCTGCATCCGTGTGATTTGGCCCGAGAGATCCATAATCTTCTTTATGCGCGCCTTTCTCTCGTCCTGGTACTGTGCAAAGACTCGATCCAGAGTATCAGCCGTGGGCGCCTTGTCGGTGGCGAGCATTCGGTGGATGTGGTTGCACAAGACAACTACAGACTCCATGCCCGAGTTTCCACCAAGTGCAACATTGGGAGTGACCTAGATTTCATGGTCAGCATTAACTTGGGTGTGAATATTTGTTATCTCACCTTGTGCACTGCGTCGCCTGCGAGAACAATCCGGCCGCTGTGCCAGTGGTTTTGCACGCCCTCTTGAAGGATGACGAGACCGCCCCGTAGTCTCTTTTTCCAGAGTTGGCCAAAGACCATGGATTTGCAAATGGCATGGTTGGCGTACTTGTCAGCCAGCTCCTCGGCATCTTGCTCGGTGTAGCGCACTTGTTTCGGCCAGCAAAAGGGCTCGTCGACGCGAATTATGAAGAAGAAGTAGACTCTGTCGGGTTGAGCCAGGGCTAGAAATGAGTGCCCTACATCGTATACTACACTACCGTGAGGTCTCGCTCGCCGAGCTCGGGGATGCCGGGAGCCATGCCAATCAACGACTTCCAGCCAGTTTCCATAGCTATTGTCGTAATACATGATTAGTATGGACAATTCAAGAGCATTGCAATCCGGAGCAAGAACTTACTCGACTTCTCGCTTGGCGTGATCAAACCCGGCGTCAGCTTATTGGCGTGCTCCCACATAAAGGTTCTTACTGCGCTGTAAATACCGTCGCAGCCGAGGACCATATCGCCAACCTCGACCTCGCCAGTGCTAAGAACGACTTCAACGCGGTCGGGAAGTGCCTGATCTCTGTCACCCCACAAGATGTCCTAATTGGTGTCTTGTCGGGGAGGCCGTCGTACAAAATCTGCAGAAATTCTCTCCTCTCCAACAGAAGCATGCTGTGCCATCTCGGAGTCTTTCTCTCGGCCCGGACGTGACTGCAGCACTATGCAGTACTCCTACTGTGCATCGTCAAAACCGCTCCGACCGGAACGATGTCGGCGGTGGCACCGGGGGAATCCGTCCTTCGCCTCGTCTCTCAACGTCCGGCTCATTGATATACAAGCACACGAGCTGGTGAGCAAAGGGGACGTATCCATAACGGATAGCACACCATACGGAGTGTAAATGAATACATTGTAGATTGTAGCCTGCGAGATCCTTGGCGTCTGACGGATGCAGAAGTGCATCCCCGGCTGCGGCCCGTACCTAACGCTCTTCTTGACTCTTCCCCCTTGGACTAGCCCCCACGGCTTGGGCTGGGATCCAAGATATCCATCTCGGGCCGGGCCCCCCGAGTGCGTTCCAGGGATGCCATATTTGCTTATTGTAGCCAAGCGGCTTAATGAGCAATCGGCCTAAGCTTGGTCCGTCTGCTCTCGCTCCGGGGGGAGCGCTTAGAAATCAATGTCTTATAATCTGCCCACCCCCGGCCAGAGCTTGGACAGAAACGGCGTCTGTTGCCATGACTCTGGAGGATTAGATGGCCAGGGGTAATTACTCTCCGTCAAAAGCTAATCGTGCCGATCTCGACGAGTATTGAGCAATGTTGAATTGGCCCGTGATTGCTCAGCACTCATTCACTCTTTATTCAAGGGTCGATAATGCGCCATGTCTTGTCCATGGGTGTTCGCCTTTAGCATCTTGTAGTTTAATTCCACGTCGGTTTTAAGTACTTGACTCTTCTCTGCATCCCGTATCGGCGTCGTGACAACAAAGTCAGTCGATCCACGTCCGTCAGCTCAAAATGACTTCTTCCGACACCGTCGTCAACGACAAGCAAGTCGGCTCCCAAGAAGATGCTGGAGTCCTTGATCGAAGCCAATCCCAGACCGATCTCGAAAAGAGAAACGAGCCAATTGACCCTCTCGGCTCCCCGACCGACGCCAAAGATGACGATGGTCCTGTCCGTACCGTCACGGGTATCAAGGTTAGTGTCATCCTAGGCCGTAGGAGCATGGCCTTGTTTTTGCTGCATCTCCTTACTGAAAAATGCGTGCGCTTGCGATAGTGGTTCTTTGCGTACGCCTCCGTTCTTTCGACCGTTCTAATCTTTGCCTTCGACAACACCATCGTGGCCAACATTCAGCCGTCAATTTTGGACTCTCTGGGGCAGGTTGAGAAGATGCCATGGATTGGAGTCGTCCTCAGTCTCGGCACCGTCGCCATTCTCCCCCATGGAAAGGCTCTCAACACCTTCAACGTCAAGTGGTACTTTCTGAGCATGGTCTTGGGTTTCGAGATTGGCAGCGCCGTCTGCGGTGCGGCTCCAACCATGAATGCCATGATCATTGGCCGCTTCCTCCAGGGTTTCTTCGGCTGCGGTGTCTACGCTGGTGGACTGACCGTGGTAACGATGATGACGTCCAACCGCGAGCGACCCGTATACTTTTCAGGCATCGTCGTCGTCTTCGGTATTGGCAACGTGCTGGGACCCGTCATCGGCGGCGCATTTGCCCAGAGTGCGGCCACTTGGAGATGGGCCTTTTACATCAACCTCGTCATTGCAGGTGCCTTTCTGCCCGGCTTCATCTTCTGTCTGCCATCGCTTGATCCTCAGCAGCGCAAGTTTAGCGAGAAGCTTCGCATCATGGACTGGACTGGCATCTTTGTCTTCTTGGCCGGAACCGCCTGCTTCGCCATGGCCATTACGTTTGGCGGCACCATGTACGCCTTCAACAGCGCGGCCGTCATCTCGCTGTGGACTCTGACGGGAGTTTTGCTCATTTTTTTTATTCTCGTCACCGTCTACCACCCTTTCGTCGATGTTGTGAACCGCCTCTACCCTGCGCACTTCATCAAGAATGCCGAAATCATGATTCTGCACCTTCAGATGTTTGTCTGTTCCGGCTCCATGTTGACGAGCGTCTACTATACCCCGTTGATCTTCCAATTCACCCGAGGAGATGGTCCTCTGGATGCCGGTGTCCGCCTCTTACCGCTCATGTGCATGGTCATCTTCTTTTCCACGGTTAATGGAGCCCTTCTGCCCAAGCTTGGCTACTACTTCCCTTGGTACGTCTTTGGCAACATTGTCATGCTCGTCGGCTCTACCCTCATGTGTAGGGTTTCTCTCTTATTCCATCTGGACCTCTTACTGACAGTCTCAACAGTCAGAATTGACTCATCGACATCGGATTCTGCCATTTACGGCTACACTGCGCTCATCGGCATGGGCATTGGTTCATTCTTAACTGCCAGTGTCGCTGTAGGACAGGCTATTCTCCCGCCCGCAGACGGTACCAACGTCATTGGCGCCTTGGTTGGTGGTAAGTAGCATCTTGTCCATCGATCGCATGGTTCTCAACTAACAGAATCTTATCATAGCCCAAAACATTGGCTCCATTGCCTTTCTCGGCATCTCAGGCTCCATGTTCCATGTCATTGGCCTTGAGAAGCTTGGCCAGGTCTTGCCAGACCTGTCTCACACCGACCTGCTTCAGTTGACCCAGGGCACACACAGCGCCATCTACGAGAGCCTCAACCCCGAATCTCAAGATGCTGTCGCGGCTCAGTTGACCCTGGCAATCCGAAATGCATTTGGCCTCGTCATGGCTGCCTCGGCCCTATCGCTAGTCACGTCACTCTTCCTGAGGGTGAGTTTTCTTCAACACTGAGTTCCAGTCTTTGTCTTCTTTTACTAAAATACCATGTAGCGCGGCAAAGCATATTAAGAGTGGCCATGGGCATCCAAAGCCTATGTTCGTAGGGTTAGCCCAGAAGACGCCATTGTTGCGCGGAAGAGGTCGCAACTTCTCTGCATTGGGGGATTTGGAGTAGCCGGCATGGTGCTCAGCAATCATATTGATCACACGCCAGACAGCACGGGCAGTCAGTCTTCCCAGGCGAGTTCTGTGGATGAAATTGTAGCCAGGGCCCTGCGTGTTCATGATACTGGCGCCAAACATGGCCACCAACCTGGTGGCGACGATATCCATGCTGTTGAGCAGACCAAAGATGGTGGGCGGCATGAGAGCCACAGGGCCGGATCCATCCTCGCGGATAATCCAATCGACCTTCTTTCCAGCATCGAGCGAGAGGAAGACGGTGTCGAGAGCTGACTTGGCAGCACCAACAACGACGGCATGCTCTATCCCTTTCAGCTGGTCTAGATGAGTACCGACCTCTTGAGAATGCAAGATTGGCACGTCAAAGCCGGTATCCTTGGGCCACAGGGGAATCACGGCGTGTGAGGTGGCTCCAGAAGCATAGATGAGCTTTGCACACTCAATAGGACGTTTCCCTTCAATCTCCAATCTCCACCCACGACCAGGTAAACGAGTAACCTGGGTGATGAAAGTGTTGAGGCGAGTGCGCCGCTCAAGGTTGAACCTCTGTGCAAACTCGGTCAAGTAGGTGTTGATGGTATCGCCAGAGATGTATCCGTCACTGGTGATGCCCTCCCGGCGCATGGGGAAGCATGAATACTCAAACTGGCCAAACTTGATCTGTGCGTAGAGTGTTGGGTAGACTTTCTCTCTACTCCAGACTCCGCCAATGGATGACCCCTGATCAATGAGTACCAGTTTGGCCCTTGGTGACAAGTCGAGGTAGGTCTTGGCATTGATCAGACCGTTCCAGCCTATCGGGGCGTCAGCAAATTTGTTGGTCAGATCTATACGAGCATGGTGAAGAACTAACCAGTGCCAACCACGACCACGTCAAACACTTCAGGTTCCATGGCGAGTTTTCAGATAGCCAATATAAGACTTGTTGTTTCCAAGAACAAAGAGTTGAGATTGTGGCTTTGGAGGCTGCTGGCTCGAGACTAATTGCCTAGATCTAGGAGGCGATACTGTAGAACATGTAAGAGGCCGCCGGTCGCAAGACTGTAGCTACAACCCCGTGTGTCAGCCCATCCCTATTCCTAGAATGCGAATGCGAGAGTGACTGAGAATCCAGGATATGCCCGAAATGTAACGGTATTGCGGCGAAAGCTATCGCACGGGCCGAGCAGGCCGAAGTTCATGATGCTGGTCTGACGGTGGGGCAGCCATACTCCTGCGGACAAGGGAAGACCGGAAAGAAACCTATTGGCTAGCCGTCTATCTTCATTTGAATAAGATAGTCTATAGTGCGGGCCGAGTTGAAGGAACCCGTCGGCCATGAATATTCGGGGTCCTCGGGGTGGATCTCGATTGTGCGGCCGCGTATCCCGAACTCGGGCTGATGCAACAATGGATTCGCCTGAGACTGGAATAGACGAGCAACTTGGTGTTCGCTAGTTCTCAGATCACCGAGATGCCTCTTTGGAGGGTTTGATTCTAATTGTTGAGTCGACTATAAGTGAATAGATATGGAACTAGTTATAACGTATATATATAGCGAGTAAGCTAGATAAGCGAGTAAGCTATAAATCTTAACCTTTAAGATAATAAGTATAATAAAAATACTATAGACTATTTAATTAATTAAAACTATTTACTAGACTCTTCCCTAGACATCTTAATTACTTCCTAATAGGTCCTTATATTATACCTAGTCTTACTGTAT
>QUZG01000069.1:2537-22748 GCA_003693545.1 Pseudonectria buxi | reverse complement strand
CTTCTTCTAAAAGGACTATATCTTCTTCTAAAAGGACTATATTTTCTTCGAAAAAATTATATCCCCCTTTATTATTATATCTATAATAGTAGCTATAGCCCTAACGATAACTATTACGCTAAAACGACCTATTATTAGTAATACTAATAGCCTAGGTATAAGGTAGCGGTATTCCCGTTAAATTAATAACGCCCTCGGTAATATCGATGCCCTAAGATATATAAGGTATCTTAGAAAGGTAGGGCTCTTCTAGCTAGTTAGATTTCTTTCGGCCGAGAGGCTATTAAGTAGCGAGTAAGGGATTAAGCTAATCCTCTTTAATTACCGAGTTATCGGCGATTAGAATATCGATACTATAATAACGGTATTTATTAGCTATAAAGTTAAGAGGCTAGAGAAGCTTCTCTATCGTCTATATAACGGGATATTACGAAAATCCGATAGGAACTTCTTAAGGGATATTAGAAACGATATATATAAGCCTTAGTTTTAGGAGCTACTATACGGGTTGGAATTAGTTAAGATAGTTAGTTAGGGGGAAGGGAAAGGAATAAAGGAAAGGAG
Organism: Pseudonectria buxi; assembly: GCA_003693545.1. Classification (NCBI taxonomy): domain Eukaryota; kingdom Fungi; phylum Ascomycota; class Sordariomycetes; order Hypocreales; family Nectriaceae; genus Pseudonectria; species Pseudonectria buxi. Next base: position 22,184 of record QUZG01000069.1, on the reverse strand, counting down.
GAGGGAAAGTTAGTTATTAATAGCGTTTAAAATATACTTTAAGTTATAATATAATACGTTTCTAAACACTATATCCCTTCGTAAAGGGAATATAGGTATTATATTAATTATAACTAGTTTAATAAGCTACCCCTATAGCTTAGCTATTATACCCTTTATTTAGTTACCTCGTAGTACTATATTATATAAGCCGCGATACTTACCGACCTAGAAGCGCTAGCCCTATACTCCTATATATTAAGCTTTTCCTTATAGTATACCTTACCTTATAGCTACTAGACCCTTCTATATCTATAGGCCGAGACCTAATTAAGGAAGATACTCTATTACTATAGGTATTAGCTAAAGAAGCCTTTAGTAATAATCTATTAGTTTATTATAAGAAAATATACTAACCTTTATTATTAGGATTTTATTTAACCCCTCCTTCGAATTCGCGATTCTTTTATTATTAGTAACCTTTATAGCTAGCTATAAAAGGTAGTAAATAGGAAGCTTAATATTCTTAAGGAGCTAAAAGCCGACTTAAAGGAGTAGGCCCCGGCCTTAACCCTGTAAGGGTATAATAGAGATCTCCTTATAGGCTAGTATAGCAGGCAGTATAAGCACGTTATGCTAATACTAACGGATCTTTTGGTCTATTAGAATAAGGCTTATATACCTACCCTACCTTTTATAATTATATTAGTATAACGTGGTTAGATAGCTATACGGGAGGTCGCGGGTTCGAATCCCGGGCCTTATAACTACGTTAGGCCTACCCGCTTATAGGGCCTAGTATGTAGTTGCCTGCTGCGGCTAGCCCTAGGGGTTCGTATTAGCTATTGTCTCAGCGGGTTATCTCCTTTAACGCCTATATGCGTTTGACGCCTGTATGCGTATTGCCGTGCTTACTAAGGCTACGCGAAGAAGCTATCGATAGTGCCGTTATATTACCGGGCTTAGTAATAGTAGCTAAGTCCCTGTATGTATATAGTGGCTAAGGCCCTATAAGTAGTAGCTACGGCCCTATAAGATAACTTAGCGGCTCGAGACGAGCGCCCTAGGAAGGGGGGCAATTATAAGGGTATAATAGAGATCTCCTTATAGGCTAGTATAGTAGGTAGTATAAGTACGTTATATTAATACTAACGGATCTTTTGGTCTATTGGAATAAGGCTTATATACCTGCCCTACCTTTTATAAACCCTAATAGCTAGGCCGAGCCCTCGGGTATATCGGCCGCCTATAATACTATACTTAAGGAGGCTATTATTACAGGCCGAGATTAAGATAGAATAAGGCCCCCTCGATCCTATAAAGTAGCCCTCTAGCCCGCCTTTAATACGTTTAATAGTATATATAAATATAGTAGGACGAGAATAGGGAATAGGCGGGGCCGAGGAGGGTATAGAGGCCGTAGAGGGCGTAGGGGAGCTTTAGCTATAGCTAGCCCTATATCGCTATAAGAATATAGATAGGCTAAATACCTAGATTAGGTAAGAGTAAGAGTTAAAGGTACGTATAGTTATATTAAAAGACTTTAACTTACCGAAGTATTAAGGATATATCGGTATAAGAGTTTTACTTATTATCTAGTTATATAACTTCCTAAGGTAGAGCCTTAGCTTTAGCGATAGCCTCGCGCCCTTATTAATAATATAATATCCTATCGGGTCTATACCTTTATAATTACCCCCCTCTTTAGAGTCTTAGTCCCTAAGACTTATCGTTACTCTTATTTACTATATCGCTAGTAGCTTAATAGCGCTATAATTCCTATTTCTTTATTCTTCTAGTATTCCTTCTATTCTATAAGATATCTTTCGCTTTAGTAATTAATCGCCGAGGTAGTTATAATAGCTTATACGATTCTATATAATACGTTACGTAGGCCGCTATAATACTTCTTTATTCTCTAGTAACTATCGGCGATATCTTTATTATAATGTTTTAGAGACTAATAGCTATTAGTAGATTGGTTTATTATATAAATACGGTTACCTAGGTTTCTTAAAAGGAATAATAACTTCGCTTTCCTTCCTTTCTTTCTTTTAGCGAGGCTTCTTCCTAACCTCTCTATCGATTATAATATTTCTCTCTTATTATATCTTTTCCTTTTCTTCCGTCTAATAGTCCCTTATCTAAGATTATCCTTTCTAATCCCTTATTAATATTTCGCGGATATATTATTATTATATTATATCGTTATAGCTATTTCGGCCGCTATATTCGATCCCGAGAAAGGCTTCCTTAGTATAGAGGGTAGTACTATACCGTACTTTTATTATATAATAGAGATATATCGCGATACTATTATCGTATATTATAGCTTTAATAAGATAAAGTATTATTTATATTTATATTATAAATAAAAGTATTCTAGTATATAATCTCTAAGTCCTCGTTAAGCTATTCGATTATACTAATCTCTTTTTTCCTCCTAGATTCTACTAGAGTTATTAGGTATAGTTTAGCTTTATTAGAATACGGCGAAGTATATAGCTTATAAGCTATATATAACTAGCTAATAGGCTACTACCTATACTATATCTATTATTTTCAGCGGAAATATAGCTATATTTAGGGTCTTATATTTACTATAGTTCTAAATCCCTATAGACTCTCGGCAAGTAACTCGCTCTAGTATTAGTTATTAATACTATAGGAAATTATATCCCTTTATAAGGTAATAATCCTTAATATCCTATAAGTAGTATATCGGTAGAACGTCTCCGTTACCTATCCCTTCTAACCTTATCGGTAGAGTAGTACTCGGATTCCTTTACCTATAATAACTAATCGCCTTAATATAGCTCTTCCGATATATATCTATAGTAATACCCTTAGTAACGAGCTTTACGATACCTTATATAACTTCTATAAGTATAAGAAGATTATCCTTACTATTAAAAGTACGTATAATACTCTTACCTTTAAGTTTCCCGACGCGTTCCTAGACTTATTAATATCGCGGCTTAACTATCTACCGCTTATTTACCTTATAATATATATTAATATACCTCTTACTCGCCGTAGCTTAAGGAGGTCTAGGTCGAAAGACCCCTTTATATCTAAAGTCGAAAGGACTCTATATAAATAGCGAACTCTAAAAGCTCGCCGAACTCCTACCGTACCTAAAGATAATATAAGTTCTTCGTTTAGCGATAACGATATTAATAATATTTTTATACCTAAGTCTAAGCTTAAGCTTAAGCCTAAGCCTACTACCGAGCTAATACCGAAACCTCCTTATAAACGGAAAGCTAGTTCTTAGGCTAAGCTTAAGGCTAAGCTTAAGAGCGTATAATAAGACGTCCTATCGCCTACCTAGACGCCTTAGCCTAAGAAGAAGGCTAAGCTAAAGGTACTTATTACGTTAAATAAAGTTCGTTTCTACGAGCCCTTACCGTCTAAAGATAAGCTTAAAGAAAGGATCGTACCCTAGCCGAAAGGTAATACTTTAGAGATATCTATTTCTTCTAAAAAGAAAGGTAATATTTATCTTACTTTTACCTAGGTTCCTTTTACCGAAACTTTATAGGATTACCTTATTATCGATAGTATCTTATTATTCCTTCGGTAAATTTAAAAAGAACTTTTATTAATTAATCTTTTATTAAATAAGTAGCTTTATTAACCCTCGCTAGAAATAGAAAATATCGACGACCCTCTATTACTATCGCCTAGTTCGGTCCTTTCGGATATTTCCTTTTATTCTACTAAAGAATTAGTAGAGTTAGAGCTAGAACCGGAAGATAGACCGTCGACTTATCTTATAAAGAGATATTATAGTAGAAAGTAAGGTTAACGATTATTCGCCGATATATTAGACTTAGGTTATAGATAGATCTTAATCTTTATTATCCTATTTTTTATATTATTTTTTATTATAGTATAATATCGGCGGAGTATTATTAATATATTCTTAAGATATTATTTAGGTTCCTAAGTATTATATTTAACTAGCTATCCTTTCTAATTAACTAAGTATTCGGGTTCTATATTAATTCCTTTATATACGACGATATCTTCGACCTCCTATTTATCTAGCTTATCCTTAAGCTTAGGTAGGCTCTAGTTATCGCCAATACTTCGGCGATCGTCCTATAGTTCGAGTAAGGAGATATAGAATATATCGTAGATATAGCTATATCGTTCCGGTAATTATATACGGTATACCTATTTACCGATCTTATTAAGGATTAGAACCTTAATAAACTATAGTATAAACTTAGGATACTTAAACCTAAAGTTCTTTATCGAGAGTCCGATAATCTATCTTTACTTATAAGTTCGTTCTTTATATCGGGCGTTATAGTACTTAGCTTATAAGTCTTTTACTTTTTCTTAGTAATCTTATACTTTTACCTATACTTAAGAAAGGATTTTAATTCTCTCTCGGACTCCTTATACCTATATCTTTATTATTAATAGAATATATTCTATAAAATAGGGGTAATAGCTATATAGCGCCTCTATTAGTAAGACGCTAATCGTAGAATAGTAGCTATTATTATAGGCGAAGCCTACTTCGTTTAATTACCTAGCCTAAAGGTTACCCGGAACGGCGGTATATACTCGTAGATACTTCTCTAAGGAGTAGTAAGTTCGTTCTATCTAGCCGTTAGTCTATAGCCTATATATAGTAGATAGTCGGCGATATATCGCCTTTTCTTATATTAATTTATCCTAGAACTAGCTAGTAAAGAGTTTATCCCGATTATTTATAATACCTTTAGGTATACTAAATTTATACTTAATATATTCGTATAGTATACCTACTAATTATATAGCTATAAGTCTTTTAGTTATTAAGATAAATAAAGTAAACTTTATTATTCTATATACTATAACGAGAATAGTATTATAGGTTTTACTATTAGGCTTCGTACTCTTTAGTAAGCCTATAATAAAATTAAGGCTAATTTCCTAAAATAGATATAATAATAATAATAAGGACTAAAGTTACCTATATAGCTAGTATTATAGTACTCTAATACTTTAATATATCTAGTAACCTTCGATATACCTTCGGATATCTTCTAAAGGTCATAATTAATAAAACTTTCGCGTTATAAGTTCTAATATTTTATATACTCCGATATATCCCGCTTTAAGGTTATTATAATATTAGCGAAGGATCTCTTACTATATCGCTACTTAATCTAGTATAACTAGCCTTCCTTTAAACTAAAGGGTCTCGGTCTTATTAATATAATAGCTTTATTTCTCTCTAGCGCTTCCCCGAGCCCTCTCTTTTATTTACTAGTACTTAGGGTCGTTAATCTATAGCTCGTAGACTAAAGATTCTAATTTACTTAATAGGTAGGAAAGAAATACCATTTTGCCTTCTATAAGTTCTTTTATAACTAGACGTAGGATATATTAGTCTAGAATAATAACCCTAGCTCCTTACGATTCCTCTAAGCTTCTCCGAGCGGCCTCTTTTCGTAGAGCCTTCTACGAAGGGATAACCTTCTATACTTAAGTTCTCTAACTCCTTATAGTAACTATAGAAATATACGCTATATATTACGCTAAATCGAAAGAGGTCGAAGCCTTACGCCGATCTAGAGAAGAGAAAGTCTCTATATAGGCTCGTATAGTATTTACGAATACCTTAGTAACTAGCGTTTTACCCTTAAGTTCTATAACTTTTCGCTAAACCGTCTCTAGTAACTTAAGTATAAGGGCTAATATTCTAGTTAATATAGGTAGTATATCGTTATAGGAGATTTCCCCCTTTATATAGTCTAGTCGTCTCGATAGACTATTAACTAGGTTTATAATTCCTAACCGATATTAAATATTAAAGTCGAAGGCTAATATACGATATACCTATCGGGCGAGTCTTCCCCGAAGGTCCTATACTAATATATTAATAACTCCTTTTAAAGCCTAATAATCTATTAAGACGAGGAATCTTTCTAAGAGTCCTTAGAGGTAATAACCTTAGTATTCTAGTCCTTCGATAATTATAAGGAGTTCTTATTAACTAATACCTTAATACTATTCTATATCGGAGAGCTTTTACGATTAGTATATAATAGGTCGCTATTAGGTATTAATAAATTAGGATAAGATTCCCGAGATAGCTTTAATAGATATATCTATTTCTATATATATTAGCCGTAATAGATCCTAGTATCTAAGGATCGTATAACGGTTAGGGTTCTAATAAGGAGTAACCGGCGTAAGGTTTATATTAATAGTAGAATTAGGACGTTATATCTTAAGTAGGATACTATAGGATATTACGTTTAGTAATACTAAAGGGTAATTTAGGTAATTAAGTTATATTAATAGCTAAGGAGCTTTAATAACTCGTTATTAATTAAAGAGAGTTCTATATATACTAGAGGTCTTAATAGGGGTATTAGTAGTCTTACGGGTTAGTTAGTAAGAATTATAGTAAGTCTTACTATCTTACGAGTAAGAATATAACCCGTTCTTACTTAGAGGGTCGTAAGTATATAGGCGTATTTATAATTAGGGAATATTATAGGCCGTCTATATTACGTATAGGGGAAATTGATTAGCTATAATAGATCGTCGTTAAGTAGAAGGCTTCTTTAAGCTTCTAGAATACCTTTTTAGCGTCTATATTCTAAACGAACTCTCTAGACTTTTTATTATTCTCGCTATCTTTAGGTATACTTATTAAAGGCCTAATAATCGCTAAGTATCGTACGATAAACTTCCTATAGAAGTTATAGAATCTAAAAAATACTTAGATATCTCTAAATATTTTTAGCCTTTATTATTCGGTAACCGCTTAGGTCTTACCTAGGTCTATTTTAATACCTTAAGGCGTAATAATATACCCGAGGAAGCTAACTTCCTATTAGTAGAATTTATACTTTAAGCGCTTTATAAAAAGATCGAATAAATATAATCTCTTAAGGACCTTCCTAAGGTCGGCTATATATTACTCTCTTATCTTAGAGAAAATAAGGATATTATCTATATATATAATATAGTATATATCTAGTATATCGGCGAGTACTCGGTAAATATATACTTAGAACGTTATAGGTATATTAATTAACCCGAAAGGTATAACGTTATATTCGAAATACCTATATCGCGTTTAGAATACTATCTTCTTATAATAGTTAGGGTTCTAATAAGGAGTAACCGGCGTAAGGTTTATATTAATAGTAGAATTAGGACGTTGTATCTTAAGTAAGATATTATAGGATATTACGTCTAGTAATACTAAAGGGTAATTTAGGTAACTAAGTTATATTAATAGCTAAAGAGCTCTAATAGCTCGTTACTAATTAAAGAGAGTTCTATATATACTAGAGGTCCTAATAGGGGTATTAATAGTCTTACGGGTTGGTTAGTAAGAATCGTAGTAAGTCTTACTATCTTACGAGTAAGAATATAACCTATTCTTACTTAAAGGGTCGTAAGTATATAGGCGTACTTATAATTAGGGAATATTATAGGCTATCTATATTATATATAGGGGAAATTAATTAGTTATAATACGATATCTCCCCTCTAATAGTTATCGTCCTTAAGACTAATATCCTTCTTCCTATATCCTATCCTAATTAGTAAGTCTTAACTTAGACTTATATTTTTTATACGTTATATTAGGTTCGTTTTAATAGAATACTAGTTTATAATAAAGGAAAATCGCGTATAACTAAATATTATTAGTTACTATCCTTCGGTATCGATTAGTTCGGTTTCGAAGTTATACCTTATTCTCGCTATTCTATACGTAGTATAGTATATAAGATATTAAAGGGCTCGAAGAAGTATAGTTTATATACCTATTTAGGTCGTCCGTACGATATTATTAGCGTTCCTCTTCTATCTTATAGGTTCCTATTTATTACTTTATCTTCCTAGGTTTTTCTCTAATTATAGGAGTAGTATTATATATTATTAACGAAGCTCGTTATCTTAATAAAAGAAAGGCTATAGCTAAAGAGTTATTATCTTCTTATTATAAGGTATTAAAGCGTACTTAGCGGGATTTAGATAATTCCTTATCTTAACTAGAGTCTTATCGGAAGCGTAAGCGTTAGCTTATATCTCGTAGTATAGAGATAACTCGTAAAGGTCTATCTTCTTTAGAAAAGTTAGAAAGTTCTAAGTCTATTTTAGCGGAGGATATTAATAGTTTAGTATATTCTAATATCCTAGACTTTAGTTTTTTTAATTCTTTAGGTCCTTTTAGTAATATTTTATTATCTAATCTTAATAGAACTATTTTAATAGATTCTAGGCGTATATTAAATACTTAATAGGTTCTTATAAGTTTTCGTTTTCTTTATAGTTTTTCTATTTAATTAAGTATTCTATATAGTTATTATATTTTCTTATTTTTAAGATGTTTTCGACGATATATTCCTAGGAATCTTCGACTTCTATATTATAATCGTCTCTAGTATTTACCTTAATAGTATCTTTAGTAGTTTCGAATAAGGAAATATAAAAGATTAAATAGAGCTTAACCTTTAGTAATAAGTCTAGTTTATAGTTATTTTTTGATATTTTCTCGAGGATTTTATATAGCCCGATATATTTATAGTCGAGTTTTTTACTTAGCCTCTTTATTTCGATATTTTTTATTATAAGGTAGACTATATCTCCTTCCTTAAAAGTTAGTCTTTTTAATCTTTTTTAATTATAGTACTTTTATATTTATTTTCGGATAAATTCGAGTTCTATTTTTATATCTTAATAAAGTTATTATAGGTCGTCGGCGGTTAGGATTACTTTAACGTTAAGTAGTCCTTCTCGTTATATTTAGTAGGCTTCTAGAGTAAATCTAAAATTAGTATATATAGGTATAACCCTCGTACTTTCGTAGATAGCGGTATTATAGGTAAGTTAAGCTATCGGTAGTTTTTCTAATTAATTTATTTATTTATAATTAATATAATAACGTAAGTACTATTTAATTATCTAGTTTAATCTTTCTATTTATCTATCTATTTAAGGTCGAAAGGCTATCGTAAGTTTTTAGTTTAAGCCGAATTATAATATAAGGCCTATCTAGAATTTAGATACGAATATTATTCCTCTATCCGAGATAATTTCATTAGATAGTCTATAAACGCTAACTATACTCCTAAAGAAGGTATATATAAGTTATTCTATATCTATCGCTTCCTAGTATAGGATAAAATAAGAAAATTTCGTTAATCGGTTAACGATTATAAAGATACTATCGTAGTATATCCCTATAATAGGGTTTTCTAAGAGTAGTAATTTAGTAATAAAGTCGAATATAATTAAGTCCTATAGTCTTTCTACGATTAGTAGGGGTTATAGGTTTCCGTAGGGTTTATACCGTCGAGGTTTAGTTTTTACGTATAAGTCGTATTATCGGAATATTTCTTTAACTTCTTTCTTTATCTTTAGGAACGCGTATTTCCTTTATATTCTTTCTAAGGTTTTATAGATTCCTTAATATCCGTATAGGAGATATCCGTATATTTCTATTATTAACTATTTCTATAGTACTCCTAGTACTTATAATTTATTAGTTCTTTTTTCTTTAGGTAAGCTATTATTATACCTAAGTATTTCTTCGTATAATATAGTAGGGAATTCCTTATATATTCTTACGATCGTTTTCTAGGTTATCGCTATTAAGGAGGATATTAGTTTCTATTTATAATATCTTTCTTTATTTTTCTTTAGTAATTATTCTATAACGATAGCGATTCTTATATCGAAGTCGGTTCTTTAGCTAATAGTATTAGCTCTTCCGTTTTCCGATCCGCTTTTATAAAGGATAATATAGTCGAATTTAGATAGGTATTCCGCGTATTTAAGTTATCGTCCGTTAAGTTACTATATAGTAGTAAAGTATAAGATACTTTTATAGTTTATATAGACCTTAACTTTATATTTACTACTAAGTATATAGTATCGGAACTCTTTAAAGGAGCTAACTATTACGAGGAATTCTTTATTATAGATAGGGTAATTAAGTTTAGCTCTATATATTTTATATTAGTAAAATATAATAAGGTAGAGTTTTCTTTCTTTATCTCTTTATCCGATTTATAATCTTAGGGTAAAGTTTAATATATCTATTTCTAATTCGATAGGTAATTCTAGATCGAATATAGCTAGAACGGGTTCGCTAAATATAGCTTCTTTAATCTATTCGAACGCTTCTTTAAATTTTTTATCTTTTTTAAATTCTTTTCTTTTCTTAATAAGTTCTATAAGCGGTTAAGCTAATTCTCCGAAGTTATATATAAACTTTCGGTAATAGTTAGCGAACCCTAGGAAACTCTAAATTTCCTTAACGTTATTAGGTTCTAGTTAATCTTTAATTATTATAATTTTCTTTCTATTTATCTAGATCTCGTTATAGGAGATCGTATATCTAAGGTAATCTATTTCTTTTATATAGAAGTAACTTTTCTCGGGTTCGACGAGTAGCTTAATATCTTAGAGTTTCTATAAAACCTTATAGATATATTCTATATATTCTTCTTTATTATTAGAGAAGATTAGGATATCGTCTAGATAATAGATTATAAAGATATCTAAATATTCTCGTAGAACGTTATTAATTATCCTTTAAAATATTATAGGTATATTCGTTAGGCTAAAAGGTATAACTAGGTATTTAAATAATCTAAATTTCGTATAAAATACGGTCTTCTATTTATATCCTTCTTTAATTCAAATAAGATTATAGGCTCCTTTTAGGTCGAGTACGGTAAAGATTTTCTTACTATAGAGTCGGTCCTTAAGTTCGTTAATAAGCGGTAAAGGGGTTTAATCCTTATAGGTAATTTCGTTAAGTCTTCTATAATTAATATATAGTCATAGCTTTCTATTTTTTTTTAGTACGAATATAACTAGGTATCTAGTAAAGGATTTCGATATCCTAATATATCCCTTTTTTAATATCTTATTAAGGTATTCTCTTAATATAATAAGTTATTCTTAATTAAGGTTATAGATCTAGTAGAATATAGGTAACGTTCCGTCGATAAGATTAATTTTATAATCCTATTCTCCGTATTCTAATAGTCCTATCTCGAGTTCTTTAATAAATAGCTCTTTATAAATATAGTATTATACCGGTATATTTTTTATTCTATTAGTTTCCTTTTCCTAACTCTCGAGGTCTTTATTTATATTATTAAACTAGTTTTTAAGGAAAGCGATAGTTTTACTTATTATTCGTTATTACCTTTTCCGTTTTTTATTAATAGTTCCTTTAGGTAGTAAAGGGATTTTTCCTTTATACTATACTTCTCCGTCCTCTTTAGTAGAAGTTTAAGATCTTATATCCTTTATAGAGTTATTATCGTTATTATTAACTATATCTTCCTTACGGAATTATACCTAATTAGTACGTTAATCGATAAGAGGGTTTATATAGTATAACTATAGGTACCCTAGAACGATATTATAATACTCTATTAAAATAATATTAAGGGTAATTCCTTAATTCTTATTATTAACGAAAACCTTAAGGTAATTAACCTTTTAGGTAATTCTTCCGTTATTATAATTAAATCCTTAGCCTTCGAGATTATATACTTCGTATAGATTACTTTTATTCTTCTATAGTAGGCGAAGGGTATTAACCGTTCGTAGGTTAATATAGTTTCCTTCGGCTCTATTATCTACTAAAGCGTTTAATTAAGTCCCCTAAACTTATACTTTTAGTATTAATCGCTATTATTATCGTCCTTTATCTATTAAAGTAATATATAGAGCTCTTTTCTCTAGCTTTTATTATTATATACTATCCTATAGCTCTTTTATAAATAGCGTTAATCGTTTTTTAACTTTCGTCTTCTTCTTTATACTCTTTAATCTTATTAGTTATATTACTTAGCGACCTTCGATTATATATAGATCTAGTAGTATTAGTTTAGGTAGAATTCCGCGTTATCGGGTCTATCTAGATAGCTTATTAATATAACTTTTAGGATTTTATTAAGAATCGTTATCGAATTTTCTATAATTCGCTCTATTACTTCGTACCCCTTTATTTCCTTTCTTAGGTAAGGTTTATTAATAATAATATCGGGGATCCGAATAGGATAGTAATTATTTACTATTTTTTCTTCCTCGTATATCCTATATATAGGGTAATAGTATAATAGCTAGGAGACCTCTTTATATCGTAGGTCCCTTAGGTAGATATAAGAGTTATCCCTAAATACGAATAGTAGTTCTTAGCTATATATACGGGCCTAGCTTTATTTATAGCTACGAACGTAGATTAGTTCGTTTTTTATAGTATTTTAGTATTCTTAAAGTAGTTCTTCGATTCTTTAGTATTACTTACTTAGTATATAGTACTTATCTAGAACTTCCTTTAGGTTAGTAATACGTAAGGTATTAATTACCGTATAATTATTATCTAAGTTATCGTTCGTTAGACTTACCGTTAGGTTTTTTCTATACGTTAGGGCGGCGATAGTACGTCTATTTTTCGTACGAGTTATCTCTAGTTCTAGTACCTTAGTCTAGTTACGGTAAATCTAGTATATCGTTAGTTAGGGGTAGCCTACGCTTATACCTTAATTAAGTCGATATATACTAGGGTATAGATCGAATCTTTCCTCTAGTACTATTATCCTAAGAGGTCGATAGTTTCTTTCGTAATTAGCCTAGAAGTACCTTAAGGTATTTCCACGAAATACTATATATATTCCTTATCCTCCTAGAACTCTATAAGGAAAATAGTTATTAATTTTCTTTTCTCCTTAGTATAGGCTATAGTCGTAGTATATATATAATGCCTATAAGATTCCTATATATCCTTTACTATCTAGGTATAGATAGGAGTAGTTATCTATATATTTCTTAACTAGAGCGGGTTCTCTAGTTTCGAATAGATCGGCGTAGATTATCGTAAAGGTATCGAACCTATAATATTCGAGTATCTATATAACCGCTTCTCGTTTAGGTTATTCGGGTCTAAATATATTAATCGTAATTATTTAGCTATATCTTTATTTCTTAAGGACCCGGCTAAGTTAGTCGATTTCCGGTTCGTTCTATATATTCCTTCGTATTATAGCGATAGTTCGTCCCTTTCGCTTAGTATTTAGTATTTCGGGTACTAGGGTCTAGGTAGTATTATCCCTTATTATAATAATAGTTCGTTTCTCGATTATTATATCTCCTTAATAGTTAGTATAGTTAACTTATCTCTTACCTATTAATATATCTCGAAGATTTTAGTATCTAGGGGGTAACCGGTATTCGCGTTTAAAGTATCCCTTCTTTCTATAATTATAATATTTAATATCGGCTTTATCCTTCTTTACTACCCCTAGTTCTATAGGTCTAGCTACTATTCTATAGGAGGTACGGATAGGGTTTTATCTCTATCGCCCTATATTAACTTTACGTTATTTAAAGTAATTCGTAATTAGTTTAGTAATAGTAATACGTTCCTTATATCTTTCGTACTATCTATCGTCGATTTTAACTACTTTAGTAATAAACTTAATAAAAGTATCTAGGTAATCTTCTTTATATAGTTCGTCCTTAATATCTTTTTTTAATCTTAGGTAAAAGAGTTCTATAAGTAGTTTATTATCCTATCCTATTCGTATAGCTTTCTATCGGAAAAGTATAGCGTATTCTAAGGTAAATTTAACTTATTAGAGCTTCTATAGTTACGCGAAGGCCTATCGTTCCTCGTTAACTTATCTAAAAGTATCGGTAATAGCTATCTTAAAATTATCCTAGTCGGTAAAGATATTCGTAGTTTCTTAGTCGCGTTCGTCGAAGTCGTTCTCTAGGTAGTCTCTTATAATAGGTTCGAACTAAATAGATATTATTTCGGTAAGAAGACTTCCTATATAAAGGACCTTACCTTTAGCTTTAGCGAGCCTCTATAGGAAGAACCTCTAGTAAGTCTTATATCCTATAGGGAAGCGTCGAAGTTTCTAGCTATCTTTACTAAAGGGTTTACGTTAAGGAGGTTTAATATATTCTCCTAAATCCTTCTAGTTTCTAGTAAGTACGATAGATATAGTATTTATAACGATATAGTTATTATTTATCGAAGCTATTATTTCTAATAGTATAATATTACTTAAGTATAACGCGGTAGTTTTACTAAATAAGAGCTATTAATATATAACGGTTAGGGTTCTAATAAAGAGTAATTAGCGTAAGGTTTATATTAATAGTAGAATTAGGATATTGTATCTTAAGTAGAATACTATAGGATATTACGTCTAGTAATACTAAAGGGTAATTTAGGTAATTAAGTTATATTAGTAACTAAAGAGCTTTAATAACTCGTTACTAATTAAAGAGAGTTCTATATATACTAGAGGTCTTAATAGGGGTATTAGTAATCTTACGGGTTGGTTAGTAAGAATCGTAGTAAGTCTTACTATCTTACGAGTAAGAATATAACCCGTTCTTACTTAAAGGGTCGTAAGTATATAGGCGTATTTATAATTAGGGAATATTATAGGCCGTCCGTATTACGTGTAGGGGAAATTGATTAGCCGCAATACTTCTAGCGATCTTCCTTAGCGATCTAAATATAGTAATATATATCTTTAAGATTAATCTTTAAGATCTATTAGGCCCCTACTAGGCGATCTAATAGATCGCCGATAAGTAGTAGAGGGTAACGAGTTTTAATTGTTACCTTATTTAGCCTATGGTAATCGATATATAGTCGGAGATTACTATCCTTTTTAGGTACGAAGATAATCGGTACGCTAACTAGACTTATAGAATTATTTATCCTACTATTCGCTATATTCTTAGCGATATACTCCTTTAAGGTAACCTATTATTACTTATTAATAAGGTATAGTAATCTATATAGAGATATCTAGCCTTCTATAACCTTAATATAATATATAGCTTCTAGTAATATTAGTCTTATAGTCGCTAACTTCTCGTCGAATATAGTTATAAGATCCTAAATCTCTAGTAGTAAGGGAAGATCTAGCTTATTATCCGATTCTTCGCCGATAATTAGGAGGTTAAGTTCTTCTAGAGTAAGGATAGTCGAGATATATATAATAAAAGCTATTTCTTTATTTTCGACGAGCTCTCGTACGAATATATCTAGATCTATCTTTAAGATAGGTCGGAAAGACTATTTATTAGAAGCTATATCGATAATAATACCTTCTCGTCTTATTAAGTACTATAATAAGATAAGGTCCCTTACGTTCTTATTACCTAAAGCTTCGGCGAAGATATAGCGAACGCGTCTCGGGTACCTATACTTATTAAAAAGCTAGAAGGTTAATTAATATACCTTACTAAAGGGGGCCCTACCTCCCTAAAAGTCTTTAAGATTTAGCGATTTAAAATCTATCGCTAGTTCTAAGCCGAGCTCCTAGATAAGCTTAAGGCTAATAATATTAATCTTTAGGTAGGTATCGAGGAGTATATAGATACTTTTCTCCTTCCCTTTTAAAATAATAAGCGTATATATAGTTATAACTAGTCCTATAAGAACCTTCTTCTGAGTTTATCTCCTTTTCTTTATTAGCGTATATAGCCGAGAAGAATCTATTACGCCCGATCGTTTTCTAAAGATTCGACCTCGGGTTCGTATAGTAGAGAGTAAGGCTAATCCTTAGGAGTAGTATTAATAGTATTAACCTTCGCTAAAGTATTATATTTATAGCCGCTAAATATACTACTATTCTTCTTCTTCGGGTAATCCGAAGAGCGATATCCTATTTCTCTATAGGTAAAGTACTTATTCTTTAGTAATACGCCTATATTAAGCTATCTTAAACTTAAATAACTTAGTTTATTATTATTCGGTCTTAGTAATAAGTACCGGCTTAAATTATAGCGCTAGTCGGAGCTATAATACCGAAACTTCCCCGATAAGCTCTTAAATCTCTTCGAGCTATTAGTTCTCTTAATTATAGACCGCTTCGCTAAAGTATCGCCGGGCTAGTCCTTTAGGGACTATAGCCTTTAAATATACTTAGCCTCTTATATAATAAGAATAGGCTTTTAGAGTAGAATTCTTTACCGGATTATTTCTCTTTTTACCGAGTCCTATAGATAGTAATAGAAATAATAGGCTTTTATTAAGCTATCTTCTTACCTAGGTATTCTAAGTACTTTATAGAACGATCTTTACTTTAAGAAGTATAATATTAGTACTTTAGATATATATTACTTATACTATATAAGGTTATCGTATAATATTCGTTCTTATAGTTCGGGGTTAATATACCTCTATTATACGAAAGAAAGGAAGTTATCTTAAGATAGTCCTTCTTTACTAAAACTAACCGTATAGTTTCGCTAAGATATCTATATAAGGGGTAAAAACTTATTTATAGCCTACTCGATTTATTATACTATAGTACTATCTCTTCTAAGACTATTTCCCGCCTAGATAGTCTTAATCTAGTTATCGACTTATATAATCATTATATCCTCTTCGAGGTTTTTATAATTATATACTAAAGGTTAGTTATACTCTTTCCGAGGTAATACTAATAGCTTCTTTACGAGCTTCTAAATAAGCTCGAATTATATTTACGATTACTATATAAATATATATATTATTTCTTATAGGTATCCCTCTAACCTTATAGGTTTAGGGGTTCTTGATCGTTTATATATATCGGCGATCGTATAAAGGATCGTATTATCGAGGTATCTCGAATTACTACCTACCGAGGGCTTCGCGGCGATTCGCCGAAACTTAGGGGAAAGTTATAAGGGTATCGTATTTAACTTATTAATAGAGTATCTATTCTCGGCGAATAGTCGTACGATATTCGGTACTCCTCGTAAGGTAAGGGTTCTACGACCTTTACCTATATTAGCTAGCTTTCTTAGATTAGCCGATTAATAGAGTCTCGCTCTAGTTAAGGATATTAATCTTCTCTTAGGGCCTCTCGTAAAGGTTACCTAATACTTAGCGGGGTAGGGTCTCCTCTAAAGGGTTATCCTTCTTAGAGCGTATCCTAGTTAGTATAGCCGAGGCTTCGGCTATCCGCCGGAGTACTATATTAAAATAGGGTAGCTTAACGTATTATCTTTTAGTTTTCTTCTCTATACCGATCTAGTTAAAGAAGTTAAAGAATTATAAGAATATAAATAGGCTAAATACCTAGATTAGGTAAGAGTAAGAGTTAAAGGTACGTATAGTTATATTAAAAGACTTTAACTTATTAAAGTATCGGGGATATATCGGTATAAGAGTTTTACTTATTATCTAGTTATATAACTTCCTAAGGTAGAGCCTTAGCTTCGGCGATAGCCTCGCGCCCTTATTAGCAATATAATATCCTATCGGGTCTATACCCTTATAATCGCCTATACTAAGGGACTTTTATTATAATAATACTATTAGATTAATAGTTATTTAAGTTAATTAAATCAAGTATATTCAATATATTTCAAAGCTTTATAATTTATATATAGATTTATATATAGAGGAAGGAGAAAAGAAACTTAGAACGGTATATATAAAAAACTTTCTAGGTTATATAACCTATTCCTCTATATAGTAAAAGGTATTCGAACGAATAGTAATACTCTTCTAAATATTATATCCCTTCGTAAAGGGATAAGAAGTATATATATATTTATATATATAATATAAAGAAGGATAAGATTAGGAAGGGGAATTTACCTACTTCTTTTTAGGGTACTATCCGTTTTCTCGGTATAAGAGATATCTAGATGATCGTGCCTATAGTACCGTACGAAATTAAAAGACTTAAAGTCTCTAACTTTAACGACCCTTCGATAACGGGTATATCTAGGATATAGTTAGATAGATATATAGCTATATATAGATAGATAGATAAACAAGTCGAGGAAGAAGAAGGGGATAATAAGTTACTTACTCGGTATAGCTAGCTAGTATTTCCCTATACGTAGTTAAATCGATACGTAAAAGCTCTCGAATAGAGAGCTTATTAGTAAAGATATATATATATCTTTAATATAGAGAGATTTCTAAACTAGAAAGTAGTCCGATTCTCCTTTTCTAATAAGAAGAAGAAGAAGAGGAAGAAGGACCTTCTATAATAGAAGACTAAAACCTAATATTAGATTTAGTATACTAATCCTAACTCTAATCCTTAGATTTAATATAGCTAGAACAGGCTATTTTGAAAGGGGTAAATAAGGTAAATTTAAATTACTTGAAAAAGTTGATAGATTTTAATAGCTTTAATATACTTAAATCGTTGATTTAATTAACCTACTATTCTAAGGGACTAAGATCCTATTATATAGCTATTTCCTATAGTACTCCAAGCATATCTTACCGTTATCCTTCGGAGGTAATTAGTATACCCCGAATCTTAATAGAAGTAATTAATTAACCCCGGATCCTAATAGAAGTATTTAATTTAATTAGCTTTTCCTGGATTCCTATGAAAGTAGTTAAGTTACCCCGGATCCTAATAGAAGTAACTAATTTAAATAGCTTTCCCCGAATTCCTACGGAAGTAGTTAATTTAGTTAACTTACTCCGGATTTTAACGGAAGTAGTCTAAATAAACTATATACTAAGTTTGAGATATAAATAAGATAAATATAGAATACTATTTATAGTATAGATATATATAAAACTATAACTATATACTATATATAGCTATATCTAGTAAAATTACTATTTTTAGGTCTTTGACTAATTTAACTAAAGAATTAGACTAACTTCAGTTAGTACTCAAGCTTGACTTCCTTTAGTCTGACTACCTTTAGTTATAGTCAAGAGGAACCTACTATAGTTAAATATTTATAGTCAGCCCTTGACTGAAGTTAGTGACTTTTAGTTATAGTTAGATAATTCTTAGTTAGACTACCCTTAGTCACTAACTACTAGATTTAGTCATTAACTAAATCAAAACCCTGCCTAGAAGGGAGGCTTATTAATATTCGACTGTAATGATAAGTTATAGTTTGAGTTATAGCGTTATTCTAAATTAGGTCGCGGGACCTTTTACTAATTATAAGCTCTTATATCTTTTAAAGGAATTATATAACTTAGGTATTCTTTACGAAGGGATATAGTATTTAGAAACGTATTATATTAAAACTTGAAGTATATTTTTAACGCCGCTAATAACTAACTTTCCCTCTTCTTTTCCCTTCCCTTGAAGCCCCGAACTAAACTATCTTTATTAATTCTAACCTATATAATAGCTCCTAAAACTAGGGCTTAAATTCCCCCCTCTTTATATCTTTTAATACCGACTCGCTAAATTAACTAAGGGTCCCGTCGTATATCTTTTTAAGTAATTACTTACGATTCTTTTTTTCTTTTTTAATAAAGGTATTAAATTTACTACTAAAGCCTCCGTTACCGAAGACTTAGTAGCTAAAGAGGATTGAGTTAACCCTTTACGAATTACTAATAGGCCTTTCGGCCGAAAGGAATCTAAAGAGCTAGAAAAGCCTTATTCTTTTTAATTTCCTTATATATAGTCTTCAGTATATATCCTCTTACGGAAATTATAAAGCCCGATCTTATATAAAACTCTAATATAAGGGCTACTGGTAATATTATAGATAGTACGTACGATCTTCATTATAAAGGGTATAGCTATTATTATAGATTGATTATATCATGAAAAAAGATATAGTTTTTAGAAGATATAGTTTTTTTAAAATGAAGATAAGATTATTACTAATATTAGTATTAGCTAAAGGGCTAGTGAAAGTAGCGGTATTTTATAT
>QUZG01000007.1:388194-469808 GCA_003693545.1 Pseudonectria buxi | reverse complement strand
GCGGCGGCGGCGGCGAGGGCGTGGGCGGCGCGGGCGCTGGCGAGGGCGGCGTCGTGGTCGCGGATGGCGAGCTGGGCCTGGGCCAGGTAGTAGTGGGCCTTCATGTTTTCGGGGGCGAGGGCCAGGCAGGCATTGCAGTCGGCGACGACCGAGTCCCAGAGGGACAGCTTGAGGCGGGCCATGGCGCGGTTGGTGTAGAGGGCCGGGTTCGTAGAGTCTGCGATGAGGCTGGGGAGGGGAGGGGAGGGTTAGCTGGAGATGCCTGGATGAGCATGGATAGAGGCAGGACTTGCGCTTTCGAGTAGAGGCTCTCGGCCGTGGCATACTCGCCCGCCTGGAAGCACCGGTTGCCCTCCTCCTTGAGCTGCAGCGACTTGGACATGGCGCCGGAGATGCTGGATGGAGGTTCGGTTTGCGCTGCGGGGGAAGGGCTCGGGATGGGCGTTTAAGGAGGGTCCGGGAAGCCGGCAAGGATGGAGCGCAACGGGAACACGGCGCGTAAGTTACAAAAACAAATGGATAAAGAATCTACAATGCAGAGGCCTCCCCGAATGCAGAGCTGCTTCAATGGCCCATCTACACGACAGCTCCAGGCTGGCAGCTGTTGGTGCGGCCGCAGCGGGGCTCGGCGTGATTGGATTTCTAAGCGCGCCCGGCCCGTCAGCCGAACGTTCGAGAAGCCTACGCCCACCAGCGGGAGCGCGTCTATCCATTGTTGCATCGCCCTTTGTCAGAGACAATTCTCTTGTATTACTATCAGAGTCTAGAAGTAGGCAGGCTGCCGCCCGGAGACACGCATGGCCCAATCGGGCAATTCACCTGGTGGCTCATGCAGTGCCACCGGGACGCTTTGCAGACTATACAGAATATCTGCCATTTGAGTTCCATTCTCATTGGGAATAGCTTCCTCCGCCCAGTCGAGTTCTACAAAGCAGAGCCCGGGGCCCGGTCCAGATCCTCGTCTATGGGAATCCAACACGCCAGAGCGAACCCGCGCTCGCTGCGCCCATTGTATGTAGTTCGTCAGTCGTTGTAGTCATAAAGAGCAAAATAGGAAAAGCAAGGTGGCGTAGGCCTCGGATCTAGGTATCAACAGGCAACAATGAAGCAAGCAGCAATAAAAATAAAAATAAAAGGAAAAAAAAGTCAAATCTCCTCCAGGTGCAGCACCAGCTTGTCCTTGGGCCGCAGCGTAAACGTCGGCCCCTCAATCTCGACGTCGCCGGCCGGCGCGATGCGGTACCGCGACACAATGGCCGACAGCATCACCTTCATCTCGAGCACCGTCAGCTGCTTGCCGATGCACATGCGCGGGCCGTTGTGGAACGTCTCAAACGCGTAGGCGCTCGTTGCCGCCCCCGGCAGGTCCTCCCACCGGTCCGGGTCAAACGCCGTCGACGTTGGGCCCCAAATGGCCGGGTGCAAGTTCATGACGGCCGGCGAGAGCTGGATAATGGTGCCCTTGGGGATCAGCGTGCCGCCGACTTGGACGTCCTGCGTGGCCTGGCGGGGAGAGAGGGCGACTGCGGGTGTCGTTGTTAGCGTCGGGCTGTCGGTAGGGCGGGTTGCACAGGTTGGACAAACTCACCAGAGCAATAGACGCGCAGCGTCTCCCGTACAAGGTTGTTGAGGAACGGTAGCTTTTCCAGGTTGTTGTAGTTGAGCGCATCAATCGTGGAAAGCTCGTCGCGCAGGCGTTGTTGGTATCGGGGCTCACGCGAAAGCTCATGCATGGCCCAGACGATGGAGCAAGCCGTGGTATCATGGCCTGATTCGGGTTAGTAACCAATTCAAAAAGAAGGCTTGATGAAGCATGATTGGTGTTGGACGAGCTCTTACCGAGGACAAAGAGGTTCATGGCCTGAAACAACGTTAGTCAAGGGCATCAGTTGGTAAGGAACTCGCAACTTACATGCTCAACAATCTGCCCGTCGTCCCACCCGCCATCGGCCTGCTCCAGCATGCACTGCAGCGCATCGGGCGCCTCGGCGGGCTTGCACCCGGCCTTGGTCCAGCTCTCGCGGCGGGCCCGGACGTGCTCGCCGATGAAGCTGCGGACGAGGCTCGTCTGGTGGACGAATTCGCGGCACTCGCGAAAGGGCAGATACTTGCGGACGGGCAGCATCGAGTTGAGGTAGTTGATGAGGTGGCTGAAGAGGGACGGGTTCATGAGGCTGGACAGGCAATCAAAGATGGGCGAGTCGTTGCAGCCGAGGTGGTTGAGGTCGACGCCGAGCGTTTCGATGCCGATAATGTCCATGACGGCGCGCCAGATGCCAGTTTCGACTGGGGGGGGGGAGAAAGGTCAGTCAGTTGATTGAGCCTTTGGGTCAGTGGCAGCGTTTGACAAACCTTCGGCGTGGCCTTGATCATTCCTCGCATCCTCAATCGCGTGGACGAGCTGGTCGGCCTTGGCCTGGACGACAGGGAACAAATCGCGAAGCCTGGCAATGGTAAACGGTCCTGCATGAAAGGATCGAGACCCCGGTCAGCACATGTACAGTACGGATGGTCCCTGCGTTGCATTGCACCGTTACACCCGGCATTTCTCTTTCTTTCTTTTCTTTTTGCCTTCTTTTTCCCCTTGTTCTTTGAGACATGTCAAACAGAGCAGCGGCGTGTACTTACGCATCAGGGCGGCCCGACGATGGCGGTGCAGGGGGCCCTCGACAAAGGGCAGGCCTTCTCCAATCGTCTCATAGGCGAAGCGGCGGGCGAAACTGGGCTTGACAAAGGAAGCGTACTTTGTCGTGAGAATCTCCTTGTAGGCGTCGACACCGTTGACGACTATGGTTTCCGAGTTGGCCAGGTTGAGGTAGCGGAGGAGGGGAGCATCGGGCCAGCGGCGAGACCACTCGCAAAAGAGCTGGGGCAGCCAAGCGACGCGTAGGAACTTGAGCGTCTGGCCAAAGAAGACGGTATTGTCCTTTTTTTTTGCAGAGTTGTCAGTTTTTTCCATCCAGTTTTTTGGCACACAAGTCAGGGAGGGACTGGAAAAGAAAAGGAAAAAACAAGGGAGAGGGCGTACCTTGGGCCCGGGCAGATGACGCATGGGCGAGACGTAAAAGGGATAGACAAAGACATTGTAGCAAAAGAGGCCGGCCATGGTCAGGGCCAGCATGACAATGGCGGCAGCGAGGAACTGGGCCGTGATGGGGGTTAGCACATGCGGCGGCAGCACGACGGAGCCCATCTTGAAGGTGGCGTCCATGGCGGACGGGGCCGCGGGAGTGAATAAAAGAATTGTTTATAAAGGATAGATGGGATAGTAGTGAGTAGTGAGTAGTTGGTAAGAGAGAAGAGAAGAGGTCCAGTCGAGGCTGGACTAGAAGCAACGGGTCGGGTTTGGTTTGGCGGATGGGATGGGATGGGATGGGATAGCGCGAGATGTAGCAACGATGGAGGGGAGCAGACTAGGCAGGCATGGGATGGAGACGCAAATGGAGATGCCGATGGAGATGTGGGATGGAGGGGAAAAGATCAGCTCTCTTGGACAGGACGGGACTGGATGATAAGGAGAGGAGAAGGGGACAAGATGGGCCGTGTCGTCTGGATCGCCGTCGACTAAATACCCGTGACAGGCTCATTCACTTGGACTTGACAGCGGCCCCTGGCTCTGGTTCTGGCTGGCGCTCACATTGGACTTGGCATCGGGCTCACTTCCAGGGTGGAGACGCGCAGCTGGGCTGGGCGGCGACGGACAGGGCTACGGCATGATATCATGAGTGAGTGATTCTTGTTGGCTTTGGTTGAGTTGAGCTGGTTTGGTTTGCTTGGAGATGTGGTGATGAATGGCATGGCCTGGGCCAACGTTGGCTGGATACGGCCATGCCTCCGCATTGCGCCTGGGCTTGGACAGACGACAAGACAGGGAGAAACATGATGGCACCGGCGCGCCGGCCAGCCAAGGGTTAGGCAGGCAGGCAGGGGGTGTAATTATCTCGAGAAACAATCAACCACCAGATGGAGACTCGAGGACCCGGCTGGTCGGGCTGCCAGGCATGCATTTTGATGTTTCCATCATGTCTCAGCGGTTGGTGGAGGAGACAAGCAGCTATCGACCATCCACCAACCAAGCCATCCATGCCATCCATACCATCCCAAGATGAGATGAGGCGAGATGAGACGAGATGAGATGACAACAACAGTTGACTCCCTCGCCTTGTTCCATTGC
This sequence comes from Pseudonectria buxi, assembly GCA_003693545.1. Classification (NCBI taxonomy): domain Eukaryota; kingdom Fungi; phylum Ascomycota; class Sordariomycetes; order Hypocreales; family Nectriaceae; genus Pseudonectria; species Pseudonectria buxi. The sequence goes on along the minus strand of QUZG01000007.1, from coordinate 465,634 downwards.
TTCTCTCACCTGAGCAGAATCAAACCCAGAGTCGCAACGGCCATGGGCTGCTTACCTGCGCTACCATGACCCAGAGGCACTTGCAAGGACCAGGGGCCCGCGGTGGGTTTTATTAGTATTATTAGCCTCGCCCAGCAACACCAATGAGCCCTAGCCTTTGCGGAGGGGGCGAATCCGATTCCGACGAGACGCAATCCGCGTGAGATTGCAAGGATGCTGGCTCTTTCATTACCAAATCCAAATCCAAATCCATAGTGCCATGCCATGCCATGCCATGCCATGCTATGCCAATGGCGAGTGGCCGATGGCCCGCACGTGTTGGCTCTTTTGTCTGTTTCTTTGTTCCGCCAGATGAGATGAAACAAGATGCAGCCGGTATATGCAGTGTATCCGCCGGTATATGCACGGCGGGTAGCAGTGCATACAGGGATTGGATGAAACGTCGAGTCCATTCTATCTACATAGTACTCAGCGTACTATACCCGTAAACCAACCGCAACTAGTTACCATGTACTTACAGTACAGTACAGCAGCGCTAAATCCCCATTCCTCATCGTCGCTGCGGTTGCGCGGTTGCGCCTCGAGCGTTTCCGGCGCTCTGTTTGCTTTGGGCCCTAGCGCCCGCCGCCCGCTCATCAAGGCATTCGGCAACTCAACCTCGACGTTGCATTCCTCCAGCTCCGTCGCCCATGCGATGCGGTGCGGGGGTTGCGGTTGGGCTGGTCTAAGTTGAGCTGCTGTTATCTTGGGGCGTTGCCGCGATGCCGTCACCGTCATGACGTGCTTTGCCTTTGTCTTGTTTCTTCCTTTCTTTCTTTCTTCTTTTCTAGCCCGAGGTTGCGTCGGTTTCATCCTCACTTGCTTCTCCGGCCCGCCTCACACTGGCGGCATAGCGTGGCCTGGCCTGGCCTGGCATGTCGAAAACGGCGGGCATAGCCATGTCTCACAAGTGCCCTTTTTGTTCTTTGTTTGGCACTGCAGATGCAGATGCATGGGCATGGGCATGGGCATGGGCATGGGCGTCATTCATCAATTCCATACCTCACCGAGTATACTGCCAACAAGACTGCCACCAACACATCAGCCACCAACTGAGCTGTCAGCCTGTCTACTCGGTATCGGCCCTCATCATCGCCAGCCTCGGAAAGCAATCAGTCAGTGACATGTCTCGCCAGTCCAATCCGGCCCATTCAGCATCTGCCCCCTCTTCCCCAGCATCGTCGTTGATCCCGTGGCTCCCCAAATGCAAATCCCCAAACCCAATCCCCAGATTCACGGCCGAACGGGCTCAACCTCACGCCCCCCGTGGCCCCGTGCATGAGATGCGTCTTGGCTCGACGCCACGCCCCGGAGTTGCATCCCATTTGTGCCTGGCTCCAAGCTGCACCGCGGGTGGCTTCTGCTCTTCGGCCGTGGCGTCAAGTTTGCCGAACCTACAAGTCGCTAGCTCAGCATTGGCTTTGGCCAGCCAGACAAGCCAAGAGATGGGCCCAAACACGCCAATCCATGCTTAGCAGCGACTAGACTAGTCCATCCATCCAACTAGTCTAGTTAGTTCTATAGTCGATAGCACCATGGATGGACCTAGAGAGTCAAGGGGTTCCGGGGGAGATGCTGAGCTGCCCGGCCATGGAGATGGAGATGGAGAAGGAGATGGAGATGCTGACCCGGGAGCCCACGCGGTTGCGGATGCCGTCTCATTAGCCCTCTGCCAATCTGCCTCGATATGGCAGACTAGGCTGATCCTTCTGAACCACCCATTCTTCACCGAGTCCAACTCGACGGCCAATATCTTTGCTCCATTCCATTCGCTCTTGTTTCACCTTTGTTTGTTCCTTTATTTGCCCTTTTGCCTTCTTTCTTAAACCCCTTGTTCTATTCCACCATTTCACCTCTCACCGGGCGAATGGACCGCCGACCATGGCCAAATCCGAGAGCATGAACCACTCCGACGAGCTGTCGCCCAGTGAAAAAGACGACCTCCAGTCCCTCGAGGCCACTCGGCAGCACCCGCGAAGCCATATCCCCGCCTGGAAGTGGACGGGCTCCCTCGTCGTCATCTACCTGACCTGCATCATCAACGGTGCGCCCAACTTGCTCGATGCCATCCCCAATCGCCCGCGTAGACTAACAGAAAACCCCCAGGCTACGATGTGAGCAATGTCGCCAACATCCAGCCCAGGCTCTACGAGGCCTTTGGCCATATCGATATCCTGCCCTGGGTCGCCTTGTCCTACTCCCTCGCCAACTTTGCCGTCCTCAGCTTTGCCCGCAAAATCATCTACTGCTTCGACATGCGCATCATCTACCTCGTCAACGTCGTCATCTTCATCGTCGGCGCCGTCGTCTCTGGCGCCGCAAAGTCCATGAGCGCCGTCATTGTTGGCCGGGTCATTATGGGCATTGGCGGTGCCATTGTCCAGCAATGGTAATTCCTCTTCTTCGTGTTCTTGTCCATCATTATCTTCATCTTCCTCTTCTCATCCACCACCATTATCATCACCATCACCATCACCACCACCACCATCGCCATCATCACCGCCATCATACTGACTTACACTCCAGCAACACGTCCTACTTTGCCGTCCTCGCCACGCCTGCCGAGATGCCCAAGCTCTTTGGCATCATGAGCGGCCTCTGGGCCACCGGCCTCGTCGTCGGCGGCCCCATTGGCAGCGCCCTGGCCGAGAATCCCTCCACCACCTGGCGATGGGCCTTTTACATGAACGCGCCCTTTCTCGGTCTCGGCCTCGCCCTCGGCCTCTTCTGCCTGCCCAGCTGCTCCCTCGCGCCGGCCATGCCCGTCTGGAACCGCCTGCTCAACATTGACCCCGTCGGCATCACGCTGCACATGGCCTCGGCCGCCCTCTTCGCCCTCGCCGTCACCTTTTCCGGCCCCGTCTGGGCCTGGGGCTCCGCCGCCAGCATCGTCGTCTGGGTCCTCTTTGGCGCCGTCTTCGCCTTCTGGGCCGCCCAGCAGTGGTTCTGCATCTTCACCACGCCCGAGCAGCGCTCGTTCCCCGTCCACATGCTCGCCCGCCTCGACCTCATGCCCATCTGGATCGCCTCCGCCATGGCCGGCGCCTCCTACGCCGTCACCCTCTACTACACGCCCCTCTTCCTCGCCTTTGCCCGCGGCCTCGACGCCATGGAGCAGACGGTCCGCCTGCTGCCCTTTATTTTGGTGTTTATTGTTACCGTCATCCTCACCGGCGGCTCCCTGCCCAAGATTGGCCGCTACAACCTCATCTACATCCTCGGCGGCGCCGCCACCCTCGCCGGCGGCCTCAGCATGGCCCTCACCGTCGGCGTCGACATGTCCGAGTCCCAGCTCATGGGTCTCACGGCCCTCATCGGCATCGGCCTCGGCCTGCACTTCCAGCACGGCACCGGCATCTCCAACGTCATCAACAAGGACCAGCGCGACCGCGTCGACAGCGTCGCCATCTTCAACATGGCCCAGATGGGCGGCATCGCCGTCATGCTCGCCATTGCCGGCTCCGTCTTCCAAAACGTCGGCCTCAACCTGCTCCGCGACGCCCTGCGCGGCCACACCTTCTCCGAGGCCGACATGCGCGAGGCCCTCGCCGGCGTCTCCTCGGCCGTCTGGCAGTCCGACGACGCCCAGATGCGCAGTCGCGGCCTCGTCGCCGTCGCCCAGGTGCTTGCGCGCGAGTACTACATTGTCACGGCCTGCGGTGCCGTCGCCTTTGTCTGTGGCTTTTTGATGCGGTGGGAGAAGCTAGAGTATGGCAAGACGCACGAGACTGAGACCAAGACGCACGAGATGGAGACGAAGAAGTAGAGGGGTGTTGGAAGAGGCCAAGACGGATGCATAGATTTTCGTTTGGTCGATGCACACTTGTCGTTTGATCAATGGCATCTGAAAGGATGGAGGAAAGGGAAATTGGGATACATGTACATCTCTGTCTATAACCGGTTCACGACCCGAGTCTGCTACTCGCTGCAGGCTCGCATGTCCTTCTTTTTTCGTGGTAAAAGACGAATGAAATTGTATTTAGGCAAAGGATTGCCAAGGGAGATGTTTGTTTTGGAAAGGGACAGAATTCAAGAGACTAGCTTCTCACTCTCCACGGGCACAAGCCTACTTTTTCAGTCAACGGTAGATGCATGTATCACGATTTGTGCTTGGCTCCCTCGAGCCACGCAACCATCTTATCAACAGCTTGGGCACCCTCGGCGATCGGCAGTAGGGGCCAGACGTGCACCATGCCACGGCCCTCGACAAAGTCCACCTCGACGCCCTGCCCGCGCGCCTTATCCACCATGAGCCTCGTGTCGGGCGTCAGCAGGTCGAGGCCGGCGGCAAAGACGAGCATGGGCGGGAAGCCCTCGAACGCGCCGTAGACGGGGCTGGCCATGTGGTCCTTGGAGTCGATGTCCGGGCAGATGAGGCGCGTCACCTCTGCGATGCCGGGGACGGCCAGCCAGGGATCGTGCGGGGCCGCCTCGTGCAGCGCCGGGTTGGCGAGGGAGCAGTCGCAGCACGGCGTCACGGGCACGAGGCGCGAGGCCGTGGGCGTGCCGGCGGCCAGGGCGCGCTGGGTGAGGACGAGGGACATTGTGCCGCCGGCCGAGTCGCCGGCGATCCAAAAGGGCGTCGGGTCCTCGGCCGCCGCCATGGCATCGTGCAAGGGCTGCAGCGAGTCGTACATCTGGCGCAGCGTGTGCTCCGGGCCAAGCGGGTAGATGGGCACGACGACGGTGGCACGCAGGCGCTCGGCGAGGGCGGCGACAAGATGCCAGTGGTGCGGAGTGATTTCAAAGACGAAGCCGCCGCCGTGCAGGTAGAGGATCCGGGCTTCCGGGCGGATCTCCGGGCCGGTGTCGACGACGGAGCGGGGCGTCACGTGGAAGACGGCATGGCCGCCGGTCAAGCCGGCGTCGGCGTCGGGCCTAGAGATGACGAAGCGGCGGTCGAGGTCCTTTGGCGGGTGAAAGTCCTTTGTGCGGCGGTCCACGGCGATGCGGCGGTGGATGGCGTCGGCCGACTGCCAGGTGCCCTTGAACTGGAACCAGACGACCCAGTTGACGAGGCGGCTCTTGAGGCTGGGCATGATGGTTGGCTGCTTGGGACCGGGGAGCCTGGGGCTGGAGTTGATGGAGGACTGATGTAGCTCTTCGCACGGCCCAGTGGCTCGATGGCTGGCATCCGCTTTGCATACATGCATAAGCTCCCGGCTGTGGCTGAGGCTGCAAAAGCAATACTGCCACCAAGTGATGGGCCCAGAATGCGATGACCAAAATGCCACACGTTGATCGTCTTTACACGCAATCCTACCAAGTCCATGTATTCTGCATCAACGCCCAGAGCCAGGGTCTGGTTGCCATAGGATCATGACGGAGTCCACGTGCTGTTGGTTTCACGCCCCCTGGCTGCAGATGCCGATCCAGCTGGGCAACTCATTCCCCGCAAAGACAGGCGTTGCATTGATGCATCCAACAGCAGGCAGACGAGTGGGGGTCGTCAATGGGTGCTGGAAGAAACATGCCAGATCTCTTCATTGTCATGACTTTGCCTTCTTTGGCTAGTAACCTCGAAGACGCCAAAATGGCCTCACTCAAGGTCTGGTAATAATGGCCATGGCGGAATACCACCGCCAATGGACCCCGGACTGGTCAACCCGGCATACCGGATATGCATGGTTGCGGCGTTGCAGCATGTCACCCAGGCAGTCAGCATTCGCTCTCACGCTGCATGCATCTCGATGGTCGACTGGAGACGTCATGACGCTCGCCATTCCACTCGCTTGGCGGCTGGATCATGTACCCAGTAGCAGACGATTGCAACTGGGGATATGCCTGTAGCGTTCGTCTCGTTGAATGTCGTCCTGGAAGGGCTGAGATGTGGAGACTCTTGCGTGCGTGCCTGGCGGTTAGCAACACTCGCAACTAGCATTGCAATGCTAATGCCAATGTTAATACGCAACTTGGTGAATATCCTCGTTGACTCTCCCGCATGGCAAAGTAAGAACTCGAAATGGTTCGATCCAGCTCCGGTTCTTCCTCTTCCCTTGTCCATCAGCCTCCTTTGCACGTGTTGCGGATGGTCACGTTGCGCCTTGTATCCTCTACTTGGTCGCCAAGCCCAACGGCCATGGGAAACGGGTGCAATCCCCCACACTCGGGCTGGCAACCCCGCCAAGCCTGCCAGGTAGCCGCAACCTATCGCAGGCCCCCTGATGACCATCCTGCAGCGTCCCCGGACTCCGGGTTTTGCCGAGCCCCGGTAGCCCCGTCCGGAGAAAGTCATTCATCACCCACTCACTGGTCATTCCAAAGTGTGTGCGTCCGGGCCCTTTTCGATTCGACGTCGGCGATTCGATTCCAGCTTCATCCCCAACTCCCACTTGTTTGCGCCATTTGCTCCCACGACGAACTCGATCGCTGCAGCAACACCAACAGGCTGCCTTTTGCCATTCACCGTCTCCGCGTCTCTCATCCCTCTCGCCGACTCCCGACTCCCGACTCCCGACTCCTCGTCCTCGTCCTCTTCGGGCCGGGCTGTCTACGTCACAGCCGTCCGCATCACCGTCAACCGTTCACCTCGACCATCACCAGAAACAGACTCACAACTCACCTTCATCCCCATGCCGGCCCGCTGAAAAAGGGGCCTCCACCATCGCCGCAAGCCTATCTCTACCCCTTCGCCATGCCCGCACAACGCCCCTACTTCCTCTCCAGCTTCATCGCTGCCTTCCGCCCGCCCCAAGGCCCCTCCATCCCCGCACAACATCAGCAGCCGAATAAGCACTCGGCCCGCGACGCCACCACCGTCGCCGCTGCCGCCGCCGCCGCCGCCTCTTCTTCTTCCTCGTCCTCGTCCTCGTCGCCCTCCTCCGCTGCCGCCCAGCCCTCCGCCTTCCACTCCCCCCGCGACACCACAGGCCCCGCCGTCGCCGCCTCGTCTTCTACCGCGGGCATCGCCATCCCCATCCCAACCGCCCGCCGCGGCAGCGACAGCAGTAGTGAGGGCTTCCGCGATGTCCTCGGCGCCGATAAGTGGTACATTGGCGGACGCACACCCGGCGGCGAGGAAAAGTTCTTTAAGCTGGGCGTGGTACGCCGCGTCAAGAGCATCGATGGGCTGAGCCTGGACCGGCTGAGCTTATAGGAGAGACGATAAATGATTAGGCACGACGTGGAACGAGTTTAATGCCAATGCGTTGTTATTTTTGGGGGGGGGGGGCACTGCGGGACCTGCAACAGTACATAAAGCAGTCGGGTCGCTCCCCAGGGCTTATGGGTTATGGATATGCCATCCATGTTTTTGGTACCTGAGATGAATGGGGTCATTGAATCTCGAATTGGGTCATTGGTACGGCGTTTGATTTTGGAAAGAGGCCACCACTGGCGACGCACACGGGCGCGCCTTTTAGCACAGTCCCTCAGGCTTGTGAATGGAATGAAAAGTCATAATTGGGCAAAACACATTGACACTGCCCTTGCTTCTTCCGTCCCATTACCACATGAACCGCTGTAGCCGGCCCCCATCCAGTAAGCTTCCATCCTCGGCTCTCCAGAGATAGGGCTTGTAGAGGAAAATGTACCCCGTCACCATGTTGATGACGAAGAACCAAGCCGTCTCCAAGATCAGCCGCACGTCATACCGCCATAAAATCGGCTTCAGCGCTGGGTGCTGTGCAATCTCGTTGACGAAGCTGTTGGGTCCTGCGTGATCGTGCATCCGCCAGGCTGGTACCAGGAGCCGCCACATAACCCATGGGATGATAAAGTATCGCGGCTCAACAAGCGGCGCCGATACCAGGGAAAGTGTCGTGGTCAGTAAGAGGAGCAGACCTGTCGACGAGGACGCTGGCTCGGCAGAGATGCGCAGAGGATCTTCCGCCAGGGTATTCTTCAATTGTCGCTGCGCTACCATCTCGACATCGGGCGGTATACTATCGAGTTCCTTTGGGAAAGGTGCCATCGTTGTATGAGGCGGGGGCTGCCAGAACGGGTCGCTCATAAATGCGGCTGGGTGGGACATGTGATGATACGCCGAGCACGAATCTTGGTAGAATGTAGAGAACATCTCTGAGCAGCCAGCCATGGTTCCCCAAGTCATCCACCGGCTGAGGGTGTACGGCACAATCAGGGCATATCTGATCCACTGTGATTTCCGGATTGTGTATCGGAAGACGTAGAACATGTAGTGTCGGTTGTCGGCGAGGGTAAATGGGTGAATGATTGTGTTGTACTTGACCACCGCGATGGAGATGGCAATGGTCGACACTAGATAAGCCAGCCACAGGACCTTGGACTGGAAGAGAGTTGACACAAGGTACAATGCCTTTGAAGGCTTCGGCAGTGAGTCTCCTGTTGTATCGGATCGAGCAGAATCCTCTACGGCCATGCTACGCTCAGGCTGCTTGCTGGAGCTCTCGCGCCGCTTGCTTTGCGGAGCCGGAGTCGGGGTTACTTTGGGCGATTGGAACGTCTTGAAGAGCCGATCACCAGAAGCGACCAATGGCAGCGCGTAGGGCAGCAGCAGCGGAAGGGAGAAGAAGGCGAACAATGGCCAGATATAGAGCATCTGGGGCAGATGGATTGTGGCAATGTGGTTCGATTTGTCGCCTGGTACATGTTAGCGGACCACACATTTACAGCTTCCATATGCTGACTTACCAAGAACGACACCACCATTCCAAAAGACAAAGGCCACGAAAGAGACGAGCAGGCTTATATACGGCCAAATCTGCCTGATGACGCGGACGGGGTTGTATAGTGCCGCAATGGTCATGCTGACCAGACACCACAGCATATCTACCGCCAGGTCAGTACAGAACTTCCCCGCCTAGTGAGCTTTTGCGTCAACCAACCTTCAGCCCAGAGCATGTGAAGCGGAGGATCATGCACATCTCCAAGCGAATACCTCCAAGCATAGTGCTTGAGTTGCTCGGATAGTGTCGACATGGCCGGCTGTTCGACCCGTTCCGGCTGCAGCGTCTTGATGGCGTGAACCGCCTCGGCGCCCCCCATGTACACAACAACCCAGAACACATTGGTCTGGCGCATAGAGAGCGTCAGAAGTCCAAGGACAACCGTGCTGGCGTCGTTCGAGACGGAGCCCTGGCTCCGGCCGAGGCGCTGGAGGTGGTTCAGATATGCGGCGAGCACGGCAGCCGTCGAGGCCACATCGGTGTAGTAGAGGCCGGAGAAGAAGAAGAGTAGCGGGAGGAGGGCAATGTTCATCGCCGTGTGTACCGAGTACTGCGAGTACGTCTTGAGCCGGGCCGATGCGTGCGCTTCGTAGAGTCGCGCCTCAATCTCGTGACGGCAGCGCAGAGCCAAGTACGCGAGCATGAGCAGGGCGACGGCGCAGGTGGCCCTGAGACTCTGCGCGAGGCATACATATCCACCTAGAGCGCCCGAGAATCTCACGACACTGGGGAGAAGCAACGACGAGAGATAGCTGAGACCTGTCAGCTCCGGCTCGCCCATGATCCTCTCAGCTTGCACTTACAGCCCTGGGGGCGTGGTGATCTTGTCGTCCCATTCCCAAAACTTGCCCTGGCAGTACTTTTGCGCCTGTGGGATATGAAATACCTCGTCCTAATCCAATATTAGCTTTAATCCATCTTCACCGAGCGAGGCAGACCACAAACTAGATATGGCTCTGGGACTTGAGTTGCAACGAGATGCCCCCAGAGGAAGCACAGCGCCGAGAGGCCAACAGGAAAGAGTGCTGCCCAAGTCGAGACAGGGCTTTTGGAGAGCTTGATTAACCTAAACGAGACAATTGTAACATAGGCTGCTGGAATGGCCAAGCATGTCAAGATTGCCCAGCTCTGATCCGCCATCGGATTGTCCTGTGAGTTGACGCGTGGGAGATGTGATGTGGACAAGTGTCACGAAATATGATGGAAAGAGTGACCAAATAAGCTGCTCATATCGCACAGCCAGCTAATCCCAACGTGCCATGGACTTGATTCAAGATGGGGAGGCGCTGGAGTCTTCTGCTAAGGAGTGCTGTGAAGTCAATGTGAGGACAAGGATAGGAGTTGTGAAGTACGACTTGGGCGACAGTGCTTATCTGGCTATGAATACTGTGCTGTCATCAGACGCTATAGATACCTGTCTGTGGACTAGGATTACCATGGCGGAATGCTCAATTGACTTCTTCGAGCCAAGTTCTAAATACCTAGACAAGGAAGATAGATAAAGATTGGTTTCAAATGTTTATTCAAAAAAGGCTTCAACACCAACCATCTCATAAAGAACCCAGCGCAGTTAATAGTCGACATGGAGCCTACCACAGTGCCATTACGCTCAGTGATCAGCCAGCCAATCACAGCCCAGGGATTTCACAGCGATGCATCAAAGAGGCTCGGAAGAGATCTATTGCAATTGTCTTGTACAAGCAGAGTCGCCCAACCCCATTGAGATAAGCTCTGTCACAGGTCTATGTTCTATCGTCCACCAGGAGATTTAGAATGGCTAGAGCACCAGTTAGCACACATCTCACATTCCGCTACGAGCAAGGAGAACCTACGTTGTCGGCGGGGTGGACCTCCTTGGTGAAGTAGGGAGCAAGGAAGGGAACCTTCTAAAGAAGGAGTCAGCGCTGATCTCATCGCTGATACACGGTTCGCATGGCACTGCCTACCTGGAGGATGTCGCGCTGAATGCGGGGGATGCCGGAGGCGAAGAAGAGAACGGCAACGACGGCAGGGGCACCGTACATGGCAGTTCGTGCGCCACTACCGGGAAATCGAGGTCAGTTTGACGTTCCAAGGCAAATCCAATATCTCACGCCGTGCCAACGTCCATTTCCGCCTCTCAGCCACGTCATCGGATAACTCTCCAAATCTACCCTCGAGGCTTTATAGGTTGGCGGGATGGAAGGACCTCGGCATTGGCATTGTGCGGATCTCGATGGATGCGATGGAGCAATTCGAGTACTCACAGTCGGATGACCTGCTTAGGGGTGAAGCCACCGAAGTTGGGCTGGGACTGGTACCTAGAGTCGACGGGTTAGCAACACTGCCCAGATTACGTGCATCCGCTCCTGGCCAGAGCACGCAGCGTTCGTTCGGTTTCGTAGAAGGATCGACTCGGATCGTCGGATCGTGTTCGGGAAGAGATTTTTCGGAGGACGTACTTGGGGCCGAAGGCGCTCTTGAACTGCGCAGAGCGCATGAGAGTCTGGAGAAGAAATCAGGTCAGCCAGCCGTCGTGCCAATTTCCGCCACCGCGGAGCAGCAGGGATAGCAGCATCCAAGGGGCAAGCAAAGGGGCATTGGTGATGCGGGGAGACGTACAGGAGAAACCATCTTGACTTTTGGGGCGGTGGAAGCCTTGTGTGTCGTTCAATTGCGGATCGTGGTCGTCGTCGAGAAATTGATGGGGCGCTTGATGGTTGCGCGAGTTTGCCGACGGGAAAGACCGGGTTTGGCCTGAGGCCCAAAGGAAGCCTGGTGGAAAGGAGCCAATCAAATACTGCCTTGCCCGGGTTGTGGGGCTTGCCTCTATTGAGCTTCACAACAGCCTCCTGGCCTGCCGCTATTTGAATCTTTGCTTGTTACAGCCTGAGTTCAAGCTTTTTGCATGTTGTCGGTTGGAGTGTTGGCCGATCATGGACACGTATATTGACGGCCGCTTTGAGCGGCTGGAAAAGGCCCTCGCGAGCCTTATCGACTCCGTCGCCAAGTACCATCCCTCTGTCGCTCACGCGCGAGAGCTTGAGGTGGCCGACAACGAGCTAAGCAAAGGCCTCGAACAAGGTAAACAGACGCAACTTTTCTTCTCATGTACTGGGCAACCGCTGACATATCTCTCCAGTGCAAACCCATCAGAATAACCACCGGCGTATCCAGCAGCTCCGCGACGCCTCGTCCGCCCTCGACGCCCAGATCCGCGAAACGCTCTCCAGTCTCGCAACCACGCGGAAGGACATTGTGACGACGCAGGTCACCACGTTCCCCGCGGGGCCCAGCTACGCCATCGGCTACGAGGAGCTCCTCCGCTATGCCCGCCGCATCAGCAAGACCACCATGCCACCCGCCGGCACCATCAACGCCCTGGCGCCCTCCCCAGACACCCAGACGCCCATGCCCGAGTCCCAGCCCCAGTCGGCCGTCACGCCCACCGCGTCCTTTTCGCAGACGCACAGCCCTGCCGTCGCCAACGGCACGCCCCAGCCCGTCTCGGAATTGCCCGGTACCCAGCAGACGGCCATATCTGCCAACACGCTGCTCCCCGACGTCATGACACAGTACCTCAACCCGCTGTCCGGCCAGCTCTTCTTTCCCTGGCCCCTTGAGGACAAGATCCGCTCCGGCTCGCTGGCATCGAACCAGGTGCTCGCCGAGCAAGGCATCGACCCCAAGGGCTTCGACCCCGTTGCCGAGGAGGAACGCAAGCGCCGCGAGGAGGAGGAGCGCAAGCAGCGTGAGGAGCAGGAGCGTCTGGAGCAGGAGGAGCGCGATCGCAAGGTGCGCGAGGAGCGGGAACGTATCCGCCTGGAACGTGAGCGCCAGCGGCAGAAGGAGCAGGAGGAGTGGAGGCGGGCCAGCGTTGCCGCCGGTGCCGCCCCGCCAGCTGGTGCAGCAAAGGGCGCTGCTCCCGGCGCATCGGCCGCCAAGCAATTCCAGTTCACCAACTTGGATGATCTGGACGATGACGACGACGAAGATTGAGCGTGAGCGGTTAGAGAAGAAGGCAGCTGGTCGTCTTACTAGAAGCTACATCATTGCCAAGACCGGTCCAACACTTGAAAACGTTGAGTGCTTTCGTTGTATCATTTTGAGCCGGATCTAAAGGTTATTAACACTTAAAACTACCAACCAACATGAGCCTGTACACCACTCAACACGTTCCCGACGCGTACGTCTTCTCCCACTGGTCCCAGCCCTTTGCTCTATCCACAAATCGTAAACACTCATGGTACATTTTATTGTTACAGGCTTTTGCTGCTGCTGCGGATATCACCCTTTGTTTCCCGGGCCTGATCATGGACCCTCGTAACGCTACGCCTTTAATCAATCTTGATGGAGGCGTAGATTTTTCTCACAAACCACCAACTTGAGACGTAGCCGATGGAACCTGACGCAAACATTAGAAACGATGGATAAAACAGTGTCATGTCTAGAAGACTTACCGGCGAGAATGAAGAAGAGGAACGAGATGATGGCGCTGTAGCCAACGTACAGCACAACACCAGCCAATCCGCCCAGCTTGACCTTGGTCACAAGGTAGATGAGGCAGTTTAGGAAGACGTAGCCACCCGTCATGCCCGCAGCCAAGAATGACCTCCACTGCCAGTTGTAGTTTTCGGAGCAGAGAAGGAAGTAGACCATCAGTATGGTGACGGCAGCGCAGACGACAATCATGAGGCCGTAGCACAGGAAGAGGAAGCCAAACATGTAGTAGATACGGCTGAACCAGATGGAGCTCATGATGAAGTAAAGCTCAACAAAGATGGCGCCAAAGGGCAAGAGGCCGACAATCAGCATGCTGGGGATGGGCTTGAGGTAGGTGTTGACGGGAGGAATCTGGCGCGGGATCTGGTTGGTGCGCACAGGAGGTTCGATCTGAGCAGCGCGGAAACCAAGCCAGGAGCCTGCAAACGACAAGGGGATGGAGATGAGGAACCAGATGCCAATAATGACGAGCATGGTGGTAAAGGGAACGGCGCCAGAAGACTGCTTGGCCCAGAGGAAGAGGTCCAAGAGGAAAAAGGTGCCAAAGACAATGGCGGGAACGAGAACAGGGGTAAGGACGATGTTGACCTTCCACTTCTCTCCCTGCCAGGCCTTGTAGATGCGAGCGGACACGTAGCCGCCGACAGAGGCGAGGACGGTGTAGAGAAGAAGCACGAGTGTGCCCAGGGATCCACGGTTCGAGGGCGAGAGGAAACCGAGCAGAGCGAAAAGAATGGTGCAGCCGGTCATGGCGAAGATCTGGACACCGTTGCCCACGAGAACAGACAGGAGAAGAGGCCGCGAGGGCGGGCGGAAAGCATCGCCGTGAATCAGCTTCCATCCGGAATCCTCCTGGACGCCGTCCTCGAGGGCTGAAGTTCCACCAAAGTCGTCGAGGTCAATCTGGTCCAGGCGGTTGTAACGCGCGATATCCTTCTTCAGGGCCCGAACAAGCACGGACATGACGGTGAGGACGAGGATAACGACAATAATGGCGGTATCGATAAGCCAGAACCAGTGAATCTTGGGGTCAAAGACGTGAAGGTACTTGTCCCAGCGCGTTGCCCAGGCGGTGGGCGACTTGCGCCAGTAGACGCTGTAGCTAAAGGTGACGTCCTGATGCGTCCCGGGCTCGCCGCCAAAGATGATGGACTTGTGGTTCGGGTCACAGTCGGCCTTGCCCCCATCGTACGCCTTGGAACTAGGCTGGACAACAACACCCACAACGCGCAGCTGGTTCTCGTTACCGCTGACCTCGTGGTACTCGACCCAGATGTCGTAGTGGTTGTTGAATTCAGTCTGGCCCTTGTCGTTCGGTTGGCCGAGCAGGAAGCCGGAGCTGTAAAAGTTGGTTCCGGTGACCTCGTCGTGAATCTGTTGTCCAGCCGGCAGGCCGTCAACCAGCCAATGCAGATTGTAGCCCTGGTGGATACGCCTCTTGACAAACTGGACAGCCTTGTCGGGGTAGTTGACGGAGCAAAGAGACTTGCAGGTCTCATTGACACCCATCTTGAGCTCAAAGGGCGACGTCATGATACGGTCGCCAAAGAGGATACTGCCCAAGCTCTCCGACACATATTTGGGGCCGTCCTTTGGCTGGCAGAATCGGAAGGCGGAGTGGTAGTAGTCGTAGGAGACGACCGAGTGTAATCGAGCATCCTGAGGCGCGGCGACAGGCTTGATGCTGTTGACAAAGAGCGGCACCTGGTCGCCGGGCTTGTAGGTCGTGGGAGCGACACCGGGGAGGTAAAAGGCCGAGGCGAGCTGAGGCACGGCGAGCAGCGCCGTCAGAAGCGCCGTCGACGCAGCGTCTCTGAAGAACATTGTTGCAAAGGTTTAGCGCATGCCACAGCCGACGAAGCGTGGTGGCAGAAGAGAGACGTCGGGGGGGTTGAGGTGTTGAAGGAGAGTGGGACACGAGCAAGATTACAATGCAGGTGCCTGGACGGATTGCGCGGCCTCCGTATTTCCACAGTTAGGCGACCAAATCAGAGTCGCGGCCTTTTCAGACGGCAAAATCGGCACTCTTGGACAAGGATTGTCAAAGGTTGAGAGGATCAGCCAGCGAGGCGCGGCGAGAATGAGAGGGACGCCAACTCAGGAGCTTTGGCTTCGAGGCCACTTTGGACAGATAGTTGGCTGCTAGAGGTTCCCAAGCCTAGCTGCATGGGGGGGCTGATTGGCTGAGTCAGGATTCAGGAACGCACGCGCCCGGAATATTGCGGTTCCGGAACAAGCCGCAGAGTGCTGTGGCGCAGGCGGTGGCTCATGCTCAAGGTGGGACCAAGACGACCCCATGTGGCTGGCTCCACTAAAAAGTTGAATTGAGGGATTCGAACTTTTTGACCCGCCGCAGTATCAAGACATTTCTGCTCCTACGCACGCATACGCAGCCTTGCACAGAATTCGACATGGCGGCCCCAACGACTCTGCCAGCGCTGCTGACTTCCTTGACACAGTCTCTGTCTTCGGGACTAGAAGTCACTCCCAAGATTGGCGAGATTGAGCACCAGAAAGATGGCATCTCTCTCCTCGACGTCAAGAACGAGCTGTTGCTCTCCTACCTCCAGAACCTCGTCTTCCTGATTCTATTGAAGTTGCGAAACGCCAAGGCAGATGGCGATAACTCGGATGACAGTGATTCACAGCTGGACGAATCAGTACGATCAAAACTCGTCGAGCTTCGCCTGTACCTGGAACGGGGTGCCAGGCCCCTGGAAGAGAAGCTGCGCTTTTCCATCGACCGGTTCCTGCGGATCGCCGACGATGCTGAGCGCGAGAAGAAGGCAAAGGCGCAATCGGAGAATGCCGCCGAGGATTCTGGATCGGAGTCTGAGTCTGACAACGACGAGGAGAAGGAAGAAGAGAGCGATACCGGCAAGGCACCTCAGAAGCGCGGCAAGCGGGCGGCCGCACCAAACGTTGGCACCATGGTCGACGATGTCACCGCCCGGCCCTCAAGAGGCGACGACGCCGCGTCGGGTGTCTACCGTCCCCCGAAGCGAGACCGCCAGGTCATGGAGACGGCACAGAAACGAGACAAGTCCAAGCAGCGACCCATGCGATCCCACACGATGGAGGAGTTTGTCGACTCGGAGCTCGCCGTCGCACCCATGGCGGAACCCAGCATCGGTACCACCATTGTGCAGGGCGGCCGCAAGACGAAGACGGCGGCGGAGCGCAAGACGGAAGAGGAGCGGCGCGAGTACGAGGAGATGAACTTTGTGCGTCTGCCCACGGAGAGCAAAAAGGACAAGGCCAAGAAGGCCCAGCAGGAGGGCCGCAGCTCGCGCATGCAGTTTGGCGGCGAGGAGTGGCACAACCTGGGCGAGGGCGTCGACCGCATCGACCGGCTCACCAAGCGGCGCGAGACGGGCGGCAACGTGCGCGCGATGCTGGACAAGAGCCGGAAGCGCGGCCGCGAGACGACGGATGGCCCAAGAGGCAGCGGCCAAAAGGTCGAGATGGGCGAGCGCTTCGAGAAGAGGCTCAAGGTGCTGGAGGGTGGGCGACGCGATCGCGGCAAGGGGAGGTAGATGTGGAAATCAGCTGGATAGAACAACTGCGAGCAGCCAGCAACTGGCGACCTTTACCAACTTGGATCTGCAGCATTTGTGTGCTTGTGTCTTGCCATGCGTCACAGCGGTATCTAGACCTCTGGACATGATCCCAATCCACTACGTATTATTATGGTTTTACAACAGGAAGACACGATGGAGCACGGCATGCCGCTTACCGTGTTCATTCTGATTTACTTGTGTCGACTCAAAGGAGTAGAGTATCTTGCTATTGTATGCCTGGCTCCCCACCAGTGAAGAGCTCCATCTACATCATTTGTGTAGCCACTTCCCGACAAACAAGGGTATTTGAAGAAAACAAAGTTGAACAGTCAAGACGAAAAAAGGAAAATCTCATGATAGTGCGAACCCAGATCTCTCAGCTCATTTGGGCTTCTTCTTCTTCTCTGTCTTGGGCACATCGCGGAACAGCTCTGCCTCGACATCTTGCGGGCACAAGTCCTCCCACAATAGCGTATCCCCCTTATCGGTGCTGATCCCCTCGGCCAGCATGGGCTGCCTCTGCTTGCGGCGCATGTCGAGCAGCTGCCGCGACGTGCCGTTCCACCACGGCAGCTCCCACTGACTCTCGCGACGCTTCTTGTCCACGCTGTTGTGGTGCACCATGACGGGCACCGTGCCGAGGCAGATCTCCGTATATAGCGGGATGCTCTCCCACGTCATGCCGACCGGAAGTATCCCGGCGCCGCTCCGGGGCAGGTCCGTCGGAGCCGGCGCTTTGGCGAGGCAGTCAAACATGCCCTGCCGGCCGACCTGCGGCTCCAGCGGCTGGTTGTGCCGGATGAACCGTCCGTCATGCTCGGCGTTGGACGTCTGGTGACCCAGGAGGGACCAGTAGTCGATGGCGATGCCAAACTCAAACGGCTTCCCGGGCACGTACTTTTGGTCAAAGTCTTGGTGTGTAAAGGACGGGTTGAGGGGATCTTCAATGACGGCCGACATGATGCTCGTACGCGGTGGCCTGGCTCCGGGCCGGCCAGAGACGATGCTATCGAAGACATCGTCCAAGCGCCGACGGTGGTGGCGCCGCATGACTTCGCGATGAAACGCCTGCTCACCAAACATCTCGACAAAGATGCTCTGGTCACTTCCGTGGTAGCAGTTGTCGGCGGCGCCCGAGTCATTGTCGAACCAGACTCCCTGGCGGTGGATGCACTCGTCGAGTTTCTCGTGAGCGCGCTCCAGCAGCGGCCGCATCTTGCCCACGGGCCCCATCATGTAGCCCGAGTTGAGGAAGCGGGTGCGGAAGCTGCTAAAGGCGTTGGTGCCCAGGAGAGTATCCGTATTGTCGCCGAATAGCTTCTCGGGCAGCGGCGACTCGGGCGTCGCGTAGCATGCCACCGTGTGGATGTGGTTTGGCGAGCATCGTTTACCGCCGCCAAAGATGATGGGCGAGCTGATATCCTCGGCTGCGTGAGCGCGACCCATGTACTGGGCGACCCGGAGGTTCTCCTCTTCGACGATGGTTTTGTAGCGGCGTACAAGCGTCTCGTAGGGCAGCTGGAACCAGACGTCGTACGAGTCAATCATCAAGACGAGCTCGTCGTCAAAGCCCGGCTTCTTGCGCCGCTCGTCGTCGTTGATGTATTCAAGCACGCGCGTGATCTTGGCAAAGTGCGATCCGCCGCCCAGCAGGCCACCTTCGGCATCCGTGTCGCCCCAAGCGACAATGTGAGGCTTGGGATAGTCGAGGATGCTGAGCGTCAGCAGCATCTTGCAGAAATGCGCGTTGCTCTGTGTGGCCGGGAGGAGGAGGTGCAGCTTGCGATGGGTGGGCTTGTCATGGCCGAGCTTCTTTTTGGCGGGCTTATGGACGCCAATGTCGGTGGCCCAGGGCCTTTGAAGGGAAGTCGTGTTGAAGCGATATACCTGGATTCAGCGCAGTTAGTTTCGAATTGCCTTGTTTCATGTAGGCCGTTGAGCCCAATCTCAACTTCACCGACACCAGAGAGCATATGGCCAGACTCGACTCACCGAGACTAGCAGGCCCAATATCAGTGTACTAAATACAAATGCGGCCGTGATGTGGCCAAACGGCTGCCGTCGAATCAAAATCATGGTCGGGCTAGAATATTGGTCGGCGTTGTCGTCGTTGTCCCCGACCTGGACAAGGACGTAGTATGAAGTAAGAAGGGGCTAATGTACAGGCCCAAATGGTCATAGAAGGCGAAGCCAGGATAATTTTTGAATCTTTGCCTGGACTTGGCAGATGGTCGTTTGCTACAAGGCAAGCATTATATCCGGCCTCGCGGGTAACGGCGGGTTGCCAAGAGACTGGATCCGCAGTGTTGATGCTTTGATGCGGTGGGTGCACAAGCGAGACGAGGCATAGGAACAGAGACGGCAACTGAATCCCAGAAAATCTCATCTGTATATAGGTAGGTACCTAGGCATGAAATGTCGCCGCTCGCAGCCAGGAATGGACAAGGGGTGTCGTCAAGGGCAGCCGAGGGCAGCGCATTCCAATGACGCCGCGGTGACCTGCAAACAAAGAGTTGGGATATGGAATGAGACACGGCGACACGCCGCTGCGGAACGCGGCAGCGGTTTAGTTTCCAGCGATTGACCTCGCAACGGCCTTGGCGAGTGCCGTGAGGAAACTAAGTCGGCTTTCAACGACATCTGTTGCCGAGGTCATGTTGGCATGTTTCGGGTCAGAGAGGCTACGTGCTTGGAATATGCGGTGGATGTGGTGCATCAACACCTACTCGGCCGACTAACTGCTCGGCTTGGCCATCAGCTTGAGTCTCAGCCTCCAATGCCTAGTCTGAGTTTGCTTATCCTGTGTAGCAATTTATGTTGTATCAGTGTCACGGTTGTGGGCTTGGCCGACAGACCGTGTGCCACGCCAAGCAGATAGCCCGCCATGTACTGCGTAATGGACCGCAAAACATGCTACACATGGCGCTATTCCCGAGGATTACGATGGTACATGTACATGGAGACAGGCAGAATGAGTTTTATCCGACTACCAGCCTGGATTAGCATTGACTGACGCGAGAAAATCATGGGAAAGACATTGGATTCATTGGCTTGGCCAGGTTCATCGTGAGCAATGTCTTGGTAGCTAGTGACCAATCAGCAGTCAGGATCCAGTTGTTCTTTGCCTAATACGGAAATACGCGAGTTGCTGGCAGAGACACCACTATTGAACTGTTCATTCAGACGAGCCTCTCTGCCAGGTTAATAGCAACTAGGGCCTATACTAGCTGGCATCGGAATGGGAATCCAGTCCTCGACCCCATGCTCAGCATCTACTTCCTTGGACGAAAGTACATCACCGTCGACGCCATCAAGTGCCATGGCCTGCATGTCTTGCGAGGTTACATAGAGTCTGGGCCTTTGATACGACACTCTATCACTTCGTCTTGGAATCACGCGACATAGTTAAGTATTGGTATGAAGTTTTGAGGGTAGTTGAAGCCATGGTGGATGGTGTGTAGATGACGAGAAACAGTGTCTCGTCCGGACCTGGAATGATCTGGCACTCGGTGCGAGGAACCTGACGGCCAACATAGTCAAGAATCACAAACTTGACGTAATCCTGTATGCTCCGGAGCAGCCGCAATCTTCGCACACGTTTGAAAAAGCGTCAAGTGGGCGAGATGATTGTAGCTCTAACAAACTTGGAGGATGCGATGGAAGACAAATCCCAGCCACAGTTTACACGCTTCCCACTGAGTGGAGCACCGCCACCAATGCCACATGCCAAACGCTGCTGATAAGATAAGGTGCGGGCAGCTATGCCTGTTTGGGACGGTGGGAGAATGCAGAACTGGGAAATTTCTCCCACCTCCAACGATCCAGGCAGTTGAATATTGAATGCCATTGCGCGAATCCAGCAAAGCTTCCAACTATACGTCCCATCCGACTCCGCCACAGCGTGCCGCCCGTTTCGCTACAGTTTCCAGTCTCGAGCGCGTCCCTTGCTCCGTATCTGTCGCCTCAGACGCGGCGTGGGCTGGGCAGTGTAGAAGCTGTCGCCATTCATCACAGCTTCAGTTGCGACAGGGCGTAGGCTATAGATAGAGCCACCATGGGCGACAGCCTCGCTCCCACCGCGGCCATGGACGTCGACGCGGATGTCAGTGTCAACGTTGACACGCCCACGACCAGCTCCAGCAGCAACGGCAACGACAACGACAACGGCAGCAACATCCCCAAGGCCGCTGCCGCCGACGATGACTCCGACCCCGACCCCGTCACGGCCACGTATCCCGTCTTCATCAACCCGGCGCTGCCGCTCGGCCGCCGGCTCCTCGTCCTCCAACACCCTAATCGCACCGATGACGGCCCGCGCCCGCCGCCCACCGAGATCCGCATCAAGGCCAACGCCGGCATGGTCGAGGTCGACGTGCCCCTCGACCACAGCGTCGCCTACGACCGCGAAAAGGGCCTGCGCTGGGGCCGCACGCTGCACACCTCGACGGCCGCTAAGAACGGCGGCAGTCACGGTCTCGCAGGCGGCTTCGGCTTCGGCGGCGTCCAGCGCGGACCCGGTCGCAAAAAGACCGATCCCGACGACGACGACTCCAACATTGACTGGGCCGAGGCCGTTCGCCAGGACAAGGTCTTGCGCACGCAGACGCTGGGCGGCCAGTACCCCGAGTACAAGGAGGTCCAGTACATGGTTGGCGTCTTCCAGGGCAGTACGTTGGGCCGCGCTCCCCTCTTCATCAAGTCGTTTTTATGCTAACTTGTTCGCCGCCAGAGGACCTCCACCTGACCCCCGTCTCCTCCCTCGTCCACCTCCGTCCCCAGCTACACCACATCGACGCCACGACGCAGCTCGAGCGCCAGGCCGCCGCCTCGGGCTCCAAGGAGGGCGCTGCCCCGACGGGCGGTGCCGCCGCCGCCCGCGCCATCCACATGTCCATCAAGGCCACGGCCGAGGGCGACGGCGTCTCCACCGAGACCATGGCCGACCGCCTGCGCGCCGTCCAGACCGAGCCCTGGCGCACCCTGCACTACACCGACGAGAACGAGGAGGCCGCGTGGGAGGTCTACAACGAGAGCCTCTTCCTCCAGCCGCAGACGCCCGCCGAAGATGCCAAGGCCGACGACGCCAAGGCCGATGTTGCCGCCGACGATGACCGGCCCCTCGAGGACGCCGTGGCTCGCTTCGGTCCCCGCTGGACAGAGGATCAGCTTCTCGAGGCTGTCAGTGGCATCGAGAAGCCCGAGCCCGAGCCCCCCGTCATCAAGGAGGAGCCCAAGCGTGCGCCTGCTGCCATTGCTACTCCCGTCGTGCCCAACCCAGAGTCGGAAGAGGCCAGACGGCCCAAGATGCGGCCGAGGGGCGGTGCTTCGATTAGGGGCGGGAGAACGCGTCCAGCGGCGTCCTAGACTGTTGGCATTGATTGAGCGGGAGAGAGGCGAGTAGCCTTGTCAAGGTATAGGACGATTGGGAGGTTGTGGGAGGATAGACGGGGTGTGCGCACCCCAGGTTTGCATGGAACGGCGCACGGTGGTGTTTTACGAATCCAAAATAGTACGTTTGTACGGCTTGAATCAAACTGATCATATTCCGGACTGAAGTAACGCGTATTCACATTAGTGCTACGGCAACATGTGAAGCAGTTTACGGTGGATATGATGTCGTTGTTGGAACATGGTCGATGCAGCGATGGTTGATGTTGAGAATCCATGGTGTAGGGTATCCAAGAATGATGGCGAAGCACAACACACAAGTCTAGCAGCCTCTCGAGATGTCACAATCATTTAGGAATTTGACGATTTCAAAGATGATTTCATTAGCAAAAACCTGCTCAAGTAGGAAATGTTGAAGTCGTGGTCTTCTCAAATACAATAAATACCCCAGCTCCCGGATGCGACTACGCACTTGGTCTCTTACAAGCATCATGAAACACACCCCAACAAGACTGCATAGTAACCCCCATCACCGCGGAGAGAACACACATATCGAGAAAGCACTATCAAGGCAGAGAGCAAATAGAAAGGTATCCTATTTATACAACATCTATTACTATAAACAAAACCACGCCGCAACCACTATCCCCAAGACGATCAGTGCTTGTGGACACAGGTGCCTCGCTTCCTCAGCAGCGACACCTTTGCGTTGCCCTCGTCCGAGAGCCCCCTCTTGGCGAAGCCGCCAATGGTGCGCCGGGCCGTCTTGGCGCTCGTCTCGTCGTCGTTGGGGAACGTGGGCTCGACGCCAAAGTCGTGCTTTTCGGCGACGTAGACGACCTCGCCGCCGACCATGGTGAGGAGGACCTTGTTGCGGCCGAGCTCCTCCTTGTTGACCTGGAAGAAGTTCTTGTCGAGGACGATGACGTCGGCGAGCTTGCCGCACTCGAGGGAGCCAATGTGCTCGTCTGCGCGCAGGAAGTGGGCGGCGTTGATGGTGATGGAGCGCAGGGCCGTCCTGCGCGAGACGCCCTCGCCGGGGAAGACGCCGCGGAAGGCCTTGCTCTGGGACGCGGGCGAGTTGGGGTTCTTGGGGTCGCCGGAGCGGGTGACGGCGACCTTGAGGGCGAGGAACTCGTCGAGGGGATCAATCTGGAGCAGGGTTAGCCAAGGGGACATGGACAAGACGGGACATGGATAAGAGGGAACATGATGAGGGGAAACAAGGGGACATGGATAAGAGGAATAGGCACTTACAGGCCAATCGCTGCCGTAGACGAGCTTGCTGCCGGCCTTTTCAAACTGAGCCCAGGACTGGAGATTCTTGTGGCGGTACTCGGCAATGGACTCGAACGTGTTGGGGACGTAAAAGGAGCTGGGCTGGGCCCACTGGTAGCTGACAATGGGGTCGACGCCGAGCTTGTGGAAGCGCGACCAGTCCTTTTCGTGGGAGAGTTCGTCGTGGGCGAGGCCGAGCTTGAACTTGTTCTTGTTCTTGGGGTGCTTCTTGATGTAGGCCTCAGCGGCGTCGAGGCCGACGCGCACGGCGAGATCGCCGTCCGTGTGCAGCTGCGCGTCGATGCCCTTGAGCCAGAGCTTCTCGAGCGTCTTGGTCAGCGTCGCGGGGCTCCAGTAGGGGTCGTTGAGCGAGTCTGGGTCGGGAGCCCACTGGCCATCCTCGGAGCCGTTGATGGGAGCCCAGTAGGGCTCGATGATGGCAGCCGTGTTGGAAGGGTAGGTGATGACGCCGTCGATAAAGGCCTTGATGGCCTGCCACTTGAGCGTGGGCTTGGCCTTGATGGCGCTCTTGTCGTTGTACTTGGCGAGAGTCTTGACGACGTCGTCGACGGTGGCGTCAATCTGAGCCGTGTTGTTGGGGGCCTCGATGCGGTAGTCAAAGTAGCCGCGGGCACTCAGGCCGCCGGCCTTCTTGACGGCGGAGAAGATCTCGTGATGGTCCTTGCCGGCGGCGGCATCCTGGAACGTGGTGATGCCAGCCTCGCGCAGCAGCTTGAGGGCGGCACGGGCAGCCTGGAGGTTCTCCTCCTTGGTCGGGGAAGGGGGGCCGGCGAGGAGGCTGGAGGCGCCATCCTGCAGGGCGCCAGAGGGCTCCTTGCCGCCAGCAAGACGCTCAATCTTGCCGCCGGCGGGATCGGGAGTGCTGGCGGTGATCTTGGACAGCTCGAGGGCGCGCGAGTTGGCGAGGATGGTGTGGTAGTCGCTGGAGCGGATGATGATGGGCCGCTTCGTCTTGACCTTGTCGAGCTGCTTCTTGCCCACGGCGCCGCTCTTGTCGACGAGGCCGGGGTAGTCCATGCTCACAACCTCGAGCCAGTCGTCGTCGGTCTTGTCCTTTTCATCGTCGACGCAGCCCTGGATGTGCTTGACAATGTCGTCGATGCCCAGCGTCTGGTAGGCGAGGTCGCACTTTAGCAGGAAGAGGCCGCCGGAGAGGACGTGCATGTGGGCATCGACAAGACCGGGCATGGCCATGCGGCCGTCGAGATCAACCACTTTGGTCTTCTTGCCAATGTACTTTTCAATCTTTGCGTCGGAGCCGGCAAAGGTGATGGAGCCCTTGCGGATGGCAATGGCATCAACCTTGCGGTCCCGGGCGTCCATGGTGTAGATGTCGCCATTCCGGAGCACAATGTCGGCGGGCTGGGCGGCGTGGACAATGGGAGTCAGGGCCGCCAGGAGGGCGCCGAGACAGAAGACGAGGCCTTTGACCATGGCTGCGGGAGGGGAGGGAGAGGATGAGAGAGAGAAAGAGGGAGAGGAGCGTGGCGTCTTGTCTTGGATGGCAGCGGCTAGAGTAGATGCTGCCTCTTGGTGTTTATATACCCCGAGGCGAGGCGGCCATGATGGCATCTGCCTGCATTAGCCCGCCACCCTGAATACTTGCTGCAAGTCTACAATATCCCAGCTGCTCGGTCTGGGTCTGGGGAAATGACAGAGGGTCGCCTTGCCCAGACGAGTATCTAGATAGGCATGGCGGCAGGGTCCCGGCGTGGGAATCTGGAGAATGGAGAAGCTTACAAGACAGGCCTGGTTGCGCCTCGACATTCTCCTTGTAGTCTAGAGGCGCCACGAGCTCCCCCATCGGCTCAGCCGCTGCCCAATCACGCCTCCGAAAAGCGGCCCCGGAGCTGATCCTTTACGACTCGGGGCTTGATCGGCCTGCTGCCGTTATCGCCATGGTTGAGTAGGTAACTACTCCATAACTTACTCCGTGTAGATAGGTACAGAGACAGAGACAGAGACAGATACAGATACAGCCGCTGACAGAGATAGCTCGCGCCGTTAGCAAACCTTGTTACCACATATTTTCGCACCTTAATTCCTCTTCTTCGTCCTCTTCTTCCGCTTCTTCCTCGTCCTTGGCTGCAGTTTGACTTTGCATTTCCCCAACCGGCAGCAATAGGCTACCAGACAAGCTCCCCTCGGAGCCGGCCCTAGCCAAATAGACTTGACCCGCGGCATTGCGAATGAGGCGCAGGCCTACACCAACGTGCTCAGCTACAGGTACTTGTGTAGTAGCGCCAACATTTACCGAATACCGAGTACCGAGTGCCAGAGATTGGTTTGCCGCTGCGTACATGCATCTCCCGCCGTCCAACGTCATGCCGATTCACGTCAAAACCATGTCTTTACGCCAATCTCGTCCCCAGCTTCGACATTCCTACCTAGGTAACTTGCTATGCATATCACTCAGGGACTCCAACTAGATAGGCAGGCCCTTAACTAGGTATCCGTAGATACTGGGATACCTTGGATGGCTGGATAGCTGGATAGCACTATACCCACAGTATAAACAAGCCTGCCCAATTCTTGGCAACAATTGCCTCAGCTGAAACCAACCGGGGAACCGGCAGTTGACCAAAGCACAGAACACCGCCAGACTTTGCGCAATCCCCAGCGTCTTGGCAGCGTATTCTGGCAAAGACTCATGCTCCAGTGGCCCCCTCAGCCTAAGCTAACTACCTAGGCCCCTACGCTACCACCACAGGGCACAGGCACCGCACCGTATAAGCACTCTCATGAGACGTCGGCCTTGAAACTAAACCAAAAACAAATGCTTGAAATTGTCGAACTTGTAAGTCCCTCCCGTGGCGTTTCCACCACCAGAGGGCTCTCGGAACCTCATCTGTGCCGCTCAGCCACTAGCCATCGTCATGTGTCGGTCGACACGAGGGGACAGTCAGTGCGTTGAGCACTCGACAAGCCTCAGTCCCCAGGACTATTGTACACACTCCAAAACCACCTAGATAGTCCCCGGCTCCAGCAGCCTCCGCTCAGTTCAGTGTATCACTCCCCGCCCACAAGCAAGCTCCTCCCTGGTTGTCCCAGTGACCCAAACAAACAAGCCAGCCCAGATATCAAGTCGTAAGAGCCCAGGAATCACCCAACGGTAGTAGATTTGGCCCGGCGTGCGTCTACACAATTCTCTCCCCGGCGCTTCTACTGAAGCAACTCCACATCCAAACCAATCGAGCGCATAAACAGGTTGACACTGCTGAGGCGGTCTGCCGCCATGGCCGGCGGCAACGTCTTGGACAGCGACACCGTGTCCAAGACGCGATCCTTGACCGCAAGGACCAGTCGCGTCTGCTGGTCGTGCGTTGCACTGACGCCCATGGCAGCAAGCAGCTGCCATACGTAGACGTCCTCTCCCGTGTTAACACTGCCCGGGAAAATATAAGGCAGCGAGTGCTCAAGTCGGGTGAAGAAGGTCTCAAATGTTCGCTCCCTACACGGTTGTTAGTTTCAGGCTCCTGCAGCAAAAGAATCACATCCAAGACTACATACCACTTGTCCCATTGCTCAGCGTTGCCCGCGCCAGTCTGTTTTAGCAGCACGGCGCGACTCAGGATCAGCGTCAGCAGGGCGACACCAATTCTGGTTCTAGCAATAAGATGGACATTGAGCTTGGTAGCAATCAGGTTGAGGACTCCGTCGACGATATCCAGTCCAGTGTCGTTGAAGTACTGCATCAACGAAGGCATCACCGTCGAGATGAACAGCTCAATCTTCTCTCGCATGCGAGAGTTGAGAGTCGGCGTCTCGCCAGCGTCAATGGCCGCTCCCGCCACCACATCGAGCTGGTCCAGGTGATAGATAATCATGGTCAAAATCGTAGTTCGCTGCTCAAACGAGAGGTGGGGAAAGATGCGCGGAATAGCCCTCTCACCCTTGGCGCACGAGAGGAACGCGATAAAGGGGTGAGGAACGGTGGCGCCAATGGGCTCATGGACCTTGAGCTCCTCCCAGAGCCTTGCGTTGAGGGTCTCGAGGATGAGTGCCCATTCCTTGTGCTTGTTCTGCAGCTCCTCGTCGGCGGGGTTCGTAATCGGGAGAGGCATGAGTCGGACATGATCTTCAATCTTCATCAGGGTCTGGTAGACCTTCTCCACGTTGCGCAGGATGGTCTTGCGGTCAAGACCACCCTTCTTGCCAGTGCTGGGACGAGGAGTGTCGCTCTCGGTTCGCTTGATGCTGAGTAGAGGCTTGGGCGTCTTGGCGTTGCTGAAGGAAATCTTGCCCAAGCTGCCAGCAATGACGAGTTGGGGGTTCTTGGGCTTGTTCTTGGCGGCCTCAACAGCCCGCTGCACCTGCTGCTCCATGCGCTGAAAGTGGTTCTCGGCAGGCCGGCCGTGACGTCGCATTCCGCCCTGGCGACTGCCCGTCTGATACAGATATGTCTGGGCAAAGTTGCTCAAGGGTTGGCTCGGGTTCTGGCGCTGGCCAGCGCGGATGTGGCTGTACACCTGGTAGTAGAAGTCCTCGGCAATGGACGCATCAGAACCTTCGACGGGGTTTCCAGTCGCAGAAACGAGCTGTTGGAGCTGGATCCGGGTGATGAAGTTCTTGTCCTGAGGGGTCATCAAGCCATTGTCCTTTGACAAGAGCCAGATCTTGTGGTTCCGTTTGGCACGCTTCGTCTCCTGGTCCAAGAATGCAGCCTTCTCCTCCTCAGACATCTGCATCAACTGCGGATGAGCGTGCACCTGCGACGGCGAGGGCACAGCGCCCTGGGAGCGCTTAGCCTGGTGGCCAGGCACTCCCGAACGAGCAACCTCGTCAGACAGACGTCCGGGGTTCTGAAGGATGTGAACGGGCTGCACAAGGCCTTGATGGCTGGGCTGGGGAGACGGTGTTGGCTTGGACTGCAGGTTCTGGGGCCGCTGGAGAATTGTAACTGGGTGTCCGTGAGCCTGAGGAATATGAGCCTGAGGAAGTGGCTGCTGCTGCTGGACGACTGGATAACCGCCAGGCTGCTGGGAGTACATGTTGGGATCCGGCATAGGGGGCTGAGGCTGCACAGGCCTAGGCTGTGCTCGCATGCTAGCCTCGACCTCCTCGAGACTCATCACCTTGCGACTGCTGGCAGCCGCAGGCTGAGGGGAGGGCTGAGGGACAGGCGAGGCGGCATGCTTGATAGGGCCAATACCCCAGATACTCCGATCAACGTTCAGATCGGGCATAGGCTCGTGATCGCGGTACTTTTCGTAGCCGGTACGAGCAGGGGCGTGAGAGGGCTGGTTAGAGTAGTACGAATGCATCGTCTGAGTCGCATACTGGGAGGCAGGGGGGGCGGCACTCGGCTTGGAAGCAGGCTGCTGGCGATGGTAGCGAAGGTGCTCCTCCTCAATAGCATCAGCGACCTTAGCCGTCTGTCCAAAGAAGTCAAAGTCCCTGCCAACACCGCCTGCAATAGGAGCCTCACCGATACCACCATTGCCGGCGCCGCCACCACCACCGCCGAACGTGTCGTCGTTGAAAGCGTCATCAGTCTCGTCAAGCTGATCGCCGAGCCCATCATACGTCTCTTCGAACTCGAGAGCATCGTCACCGTTGTCATCCCTTCCAGAAAGACGAGCGAAGGGGTCCTGCGCCTGGGAGAAGCCAGGGGCAGCCGCGTTGTGGCGGGTTGGGTCAAAACCGAAGAAAGACATTATGTTTGATCCTGAAGAAATGGATGCCAAAAGCACTGAGCGTAATGTTAGCTTTTCACAGTACGATAACCGTAATCAACCAAAAGACACATCATTGAACCGCTGCCCGACCTGGCCTTGTCTGACATATTCCCGTAAAAGGTGATAAATCGAGGCTGGGAGCTTGTCATTTCTCATGATAGACTCCGAAGTTGCAATTTGCTCGGCAGTTTCTCTGACGGCAAAGCTACGTGGTTGCCAATGTTCACGCGCCGCAACAGCACAGCAAGGCTGTGGCTTGAACATTGAAGAGCCTAGACCGCCCGATATTGAGTTGTGGTACCCCTGTACGATCGTCGTCCGGGCGACACATATGAACCGCCAAATTGAGGGGATATCAAGCGTCCCCTCCACTGCTCCATGGAACAGGCTGAACGCCAGCAAGAGGTCGATTTCGGTAGGGTCGCAATCGAGGAGAACATGACAAGGGTCGGGCAGTGGGCGACACGGTTTGCAGAGAGTGGCACTCACCACTAAGAGAAGTAGGTTTTCGTGGGGTCGATGGAAGCGCGCAAATCTATCATGATGTCTTCCAAGCGGGACTCGAGATTTCTGGAGCACAGAGCCTCCGAGAGAAGCGGGAAGCGGGCCAAACAAACGTAGGAGAGTTGGCGAAGCTGAGTCGACGCACTCGGCGGGTTGAGATGCAGGAAACAGCAGTCGAGAAGGGCGCGCCGCTAACAGATGCTCCGAACAAGGTCTGCTCCAACGGTGGTGATGCGATGTGGGAGCAAGCGCATCGTTGTTCTCCAAAGCAGGCCTCCCCACATGTGGGATATTCCGCTTCCGGAGCACGGACCCTGATGGTGGTTATGTAATCACGTGATATCGCATGTGACTAGAATGCTGCGCTCATTCGTCTGTTGGAAGAATCAGAGGTTCGTCCATGACGACGACAAGCAAGACTGGTGAGGAACACAGTGCAATGGACCAGGTAAATAAGCATACTTCTCGTAGCAATAGCCATTCGAGTAGCATGTGGTTGGGCCTGGGTTGCGTCTCGGAACTGGTACAGACGGTAAGACGGCATGAGCAGCTCGTTGACTGTAGACAGGACGGCCAGATGTCTCATTGTTTCATTCTACCTGACGGCACTGTGTTCTAGGGAGAGCGAATAGAGAAGACTTGTTCGCGACTGTGTACAGCTTCCGAGCCACTGCGAGCGAATGGAACGGGGTAAGTCACGTTGAACCAGATTGATTACGGAGTACCTCTTGCTGGCATCCCTGCTCTGCACAACTCTTTTTCGACGTCCGTGTTGCACAGTACCAAGTACTTGTGCAGGCTTTTGAAGGAGGGCGATAGGGGATGGGATACAGTAATTACGAGTTGTCTGGAATTAACATCTTTGCCCTACGAGGCGCTGTTGCATCGCAGCCGAACCATCCATGCCAGTGGCGCTCAGGGTCCATATCATGCAAGGACGAGACCGTTCGGAGGCACATGGCGGGCGGGTTGGCCGCGAGTTATGGAGGTTGAAGCTGGAATGCCCGGCGGAAGCGCCCTAAAAGTATTTTCCCCTGGAGGCTTAAGGCCTGTTCACTCGCCCACTCCAATGAGCACCCTGCCTTGGCTGCCCGGGAAGGTATTCCTGGAGATGATCGCTGGGAGGGCGGGGCTGCAATGCCCCCCAAGCCTCCCTCCTGAAACCTTTGATACCTCCATCGTCAGTTCGTACTTCCATGGAGGGCACAATGGAAAGCCACTGTGGCGTTTGGGCGTTGCAGCCGGTACTTGAGCAGATCTATCGAGGTACCCAGATGGACTCGCTGTCTCGGCGCAAGACACAAGCTGGACACGGTACTAGACGCGTAAGCATTTCGTACCTCGTATTTAAGCTGATACGTATGGGAAGTGCCGGGATTGCTTGCCAGTGCCAGTCAGTACCAGCCGGCGCCAGCTGGTTGCACCGGGGCAGGTCGATTTACGGAGTACCTCGAGGTACCTTACGTATTGCTCCTCCACTCTCCTGACACTTTTCAACAACCGCCATCCCTCTCCTCCATCTGCCTTTTCCCTTAGGTATTCACCATTCCCTTCCCTTTCTGATTCCATTTCCCCTTCACATTCGGTCGCCTGCTCCTCGTGCTGGTGATTCGTTGGCAATACCCCTTGCCATATCTTCAACGCCATGATCATTTGAGTCGCCGCTCGATTCAAATCTAGCTATTGAGGACACGCTCGCCCAGTCGCGCTTCGTCCCTCGAACCCTTCCAACGTTACAAGTCGGCGAACATCGGATCGACGACCACGGCCATCTCTCATCATGACCGCCGGCAACGCGCGCTACGTGCGCTACATCGCGTTTGCCTTTTTCGTAGGTGCTCCCGTCTACCCGCATCGAAGCTCACCAGGAAGAGGTCGAAGACTGACCGACCGACCTTGACAGCTGGCTGCCCTCTTCTACTTCGTCACCAACTCGAAATATGAAGGTGTCGCCCTTCCCAGCAATTTCCAGCGGCCTGGTGCTGCCGATCCTGCTGCCGCTCCTGCCGCTCCTGTCGCCGGGGCACCCGACGGAGCACCCGCGAAAAATGACCTCTCCAAAGACTCTACCGACCCTCAGTCTCCTCTCAAGATGGGCAAGGGCACCGCCGCCGAGTACCCTCTCGCCATGACCCCTGCTGACCCGGGATGGAATGATCTCCTCGGCGTTGCGCCAGGCCCCCGCATGAACGCCACCTTTGTTACCCTCGCGCGAAACAGCGATCTCTGGGACATTGCCGAGTCCATCCGCCACGTCGAGGATCGATTCAACCGACGTTATGGGTACGACTGGGTTTTTCTCAACGACAAACCCTTTGATGAAAAGTTCAAAAAGGTCACCAGCGCTCTCGTCTCCGGTAACACGTTCTACGGCGAGATCCCCAAGGAGCACTGGTCCTTCCCCGAGTGGATCGACCAGGACAAGGCCAAGAAGGTCCGCGAGGACATGGCGGAGCGAAAGATTATCTACGGTGACTCTGTCAGCTACCGACACATGTGCCGATTCGAGTCTGGATTCTTCTTCCGCCAGCCCCTCATGATGAACTACGAGTACTACTGGCGCGTGGAGCCCTCAATCAAGCTCTTCTGCGACCTGCACTATGATCCTTTCCGCCTCATGGCCGAGCAGAAGAAGAAGTACAGTTTCGTGCTGAGTCTGTACGAGTACATTGACACCATCCCTACCCTCTGGGAGAGCACCAAGAAGTTTATCAAGAACCACCCTGAGCACATTGTCGAGGGCAACTCGATGGGCTTCCTCAGCGACGACGGGGGCGAGTCGTACAACAAGTGTCACTTTGTAAGTACATTCGTGGGGGATGCGTTTTGGAGCGTGACAAAACTAACTGTGCAAAGTGGTCCAACTTTGAGATTGGCAACCTGAACTGGCTCCGAAGCCAGCCCTACCTAGACTTTTTCAACTCGCTCGACCAGGACGGTGGCTTCTTCTACGAGCGATGGGGTGACGCTCCCGTCCACTCCATTGCTGCTGGTCTTCTCTTGAAGAAGGAGGAGATTCACTTCTTCAACGACATTGCCTACTACCACGTGCCATTCACCCACTGCCCGACTGGAGAGAAGACTCGTCTCGACCGCCGCTGCACCTGCAACCCCAAGGACAACTTTGACTGGAAGGGCTACTCTTGTAAGCATGACCTTTGCGTTTGTATGAGCGACAGTGTTGGCTAACTTTGACATTAGGCACCTCGCGATTCTTTGACATCAACGGCATGGAGAAGCCGGAAGGCTACGAGAACCAGACTGATTAAAGAGGCCGTGACCCAGCCAGAGGGGTGGTGTGTGTATTAGCATATTCAAGGACGCAAACTGCCCCTCCTGTGACGATTCGCCATTATGAGCCGTATTTGATGGGGGCTCTTGTATCGTGTGTGGGTGGTGATTTGGGATGGTTACAGTGGGAAATCATAGGCGTCTGGGTTAAGAGACTTTGGACAGCTTCCGTCATGTACGTGTATATTGCAATGAACCGGCTGTTGTGTTTTTATGGCATGAATAACTTGCTTCAATAGGACAAATCCCTCGGATGAATGTCTAGGTGTTGTACAGATGTATAAGAGTACATGGCCGATGGCCAATCTAACAGGTGCTGCGTTTCATCTTGCTTCACGGGCCCCTTCTACCTTGTGCTTGCTCAACCGACTGTAGCCTTCTTGGGCTTCTTGGTACCGTATTTACTACGACTCGTAGTTCTGCTAGCAACACCACCCTGGGAAAGAGACAAGTTAGTACGAGACTGGAGCAATAATCCTTGCCAAGGGGGTGGCGCTCTCGAGAGAAGAAGAAGAGGTTACACGTACCAGATCAAGGGCGCCTCGCACAAGATGGTAGCGCACACCGGGGCAATCCTGGGTACGGCCGCCGCGAACGAGGACGACGCTGTGCTGCTGGATGTTGTGGCCCTCGCCGGGGATGTAGGCGGTGATGAGGGCGCCGGTGGACAGCTTGACACGGGCCGTCTTGCGCTCGCCCGAGTTGGGCTTCTTGGGGCGGACGACGCCGACTCGGAGGCAGACGCCCTTGAGGGCCGGGCAGGTCGTGTTGGACAGGGCGGGGGAGACGGCGTGGCGATCACGCTTGCCCTTGCGGATGCCGCGGAGGACCTGGTTGAGCGTCGCGGGACGGGGCGACGTCGTCGAGAAGGCGCGCGAGGTCGTCGAGGCCGCAAGGAGAGGCGAGGGGCTCGCGAGACGGGGGAGGGTCGTCGTGGCGGCGGCAAGGGGACGGCAGACGGCCGGGGAGAAGAAGTGGCGGAGGATGGAGCCGACCATTATGGCGGTTGGCGAGGGTGATTGCAGGTACGAATTGGCTCCCAGAGCTCGTCGTCGTCGTCGTCTCGCGGCTGCTCGCAATGATGGATAGGTACAAACAGCCAAAATCTCAGCCTCTCCCAATTGGGTCACGTGCATGCAATTGAGTACTCGGTGTTTCTATTCTGCCGGATTCCCGAATCTGTACTCGTCACAGCATCACATGACTGGATTCCGGGGTACCGCGGCACGTGCCTTGATTCCCCACATCACATGCCACGTCGGCCCAGCGGCCCCTTGACGTCAGCGGGTAATCCCCGGGCCCCCCCCGCAAAGAGTATGGCTACCCTCGGCAGACAGCGGTCTCGAGCATACCGGCGAACCGGGCTCAACCGCGTGAACTGCAATTGCAGTGGCTCATTGACTTGCCGGGGGGGGTTCGCCTTGTGGCTTTCCAGCGTCTGGTGATTCCACATTGCCGCTCTCGGCCTTGTCTCAGTTCTTGTGCCTTCTCACCGTCGCTTCTCTTTCTCTCTCCTGCTTCACTCTTATACCCGGCCCTCCGTTTAGACTCGAGCATCAACCAGGCGTCACTCTGCTTTTGTTGCTCATCTCAATTCCTCCATAGCCATGTCGTCCTTTTCCCGTCTTCTACGGCCTGCCCTGCGAGGCGGCCGCGGCCTCACCCAGCGGGTTGCCACCAGCACTCGACCAGCGACGTCGACGCCGTCACCAATGGCGACGATGAACCGGTACGACAACTTGCATTTACTCTCCTCTTTCAACTGGTCAAGCATCGCTTCTAACTATCCATCTCCAGACTCCGACCACTCTCCACCACATGCTCCCGGCGCAGCGACATCACCGAGATCCCGCCCACGCCCATCTCCCACCTCTCCGAGATTGAGGCCTCGATGGGCGAGGCCGTATCCCGCTTCGCCAACGACGTCATCCTCCCGCGCGCCCGCGACATGGACGAGGCCGAGGCCATGGACCCGGCCATTGTCGAGCAGCTCTTTGAGCAAGGCCTCATGGGCATCGAGATCCCCGAGGAGTACGGCGGCGCGGGCATGAACTTCACCGCCGCCATCATTGCCATCGAGGAGCTCGCCCGCGCCGACCCCAGCGTCTCCGTCCTCGTCGACGTCCACAACACGCTGTGCAACACGGCCCTCACAAAGTACGCCTCGCCCGCCCTCAAGCGCACCTGGCTGCCGCGCCTCGCCACCGACACCGTCGCCTGCTTCTGCCTCTCCGAGCCCGTCTCGGGCTCCGACGCCTTCGCCATGGCCACAAAGGCCGTCGAGACGCCCGACGGCTTCAGCATCTCGGGCAGCAAGATGTGGATCACAAACTCCATGGAAGCCGGACTCTTCATCGTCTTTGCCAACCTCGACCCCTCCAAGGGCTACAAGGGCGTCACCGCCTTCCTCGTCGAAAAGGACACGCCCGGCCTGAGCATCGCCAAGAAGGAGAAGAAGCTCGGCATAAAGGCCAGCAGCACCTGCGTCCTCAACTTTGACGACGTCGTCATCCCCAAGGAGAACCTGCTCGGCGAGCGCGGCCACGGCTACAAGTACGCCATCAGCATGCTCAACGAGGGCCGCATCGGCATCGCCGCCCAGATGACCGGCCTCGCCCTCGGCGCCTTTGACAACGCCGTCCGCTACGTCTGGAACGACCGCCGCCAGTTTGGCAAGCTCGTCGGCGAGTTCCAGGGCATGCAGCACCAGATTGCCCAGTCCTACACCGAAATCGCCGCCGCCCGCGCCCTCGTCTACAACGCCGCCCGCAAGAAGGAGGCCGGCGAGGACTTTGTCAAGGACGCCGCCATGGCAAAGCTCTACGCCTCCCAGGTCGCCGGCCGCGTCAGCGGCCTCGCCATTGAGTGGATGGGCGGCATGGGCTTCGTCCGCGAGGGCCTGGCCGAAAAGTACTGGCGCGACAGCAAGATTGGCGCCATCTACGAGGGAACGAGCAATATCCAGTAAGTATCTCCAGGAGCGCTTCTGTTGTCCGTGGCATCTTTTGCTAACCCGTCACTCCAGACTAAACACCATTGCCAAACTGCTGCAGAAGGAATACACGTCATAGATGAGGCGAGGATACGGCGTTGGTAAATCGCTTGGGGCTCCTCATGTATAAAGGAAGACTTGGCGCCCCTGCATTGGAATATCCCATGATTGATATTGATTGCCCAAGGAATCTGAAGCAATTGCTCAACAACACAAACTCACAATACCATCCTAGTCCGTAAGCATGTGATGAATGTCCAATGTTGCATTGTCCTTTACTTCTATTAAGCAGGCCTGCCGTCCCCCACGCTCAATGTCACCAACCAACCAGTACTCTACCAAGAAGGCGGTCATAGCACCGGGTACGCTTTTGTTTTCGTCTCCCCTCGCTGCCGCTTAATAAAGCAAAAAGAAGAAGATGGAAGAACAGAGTAAGCACCAAGACAAATAGCGAGCGTACATGAGGGATCCCTGTGTAACACCCTCGCGCAATCGCTGTGTCGCCAACACCTGCCGCGGTGCCTGGTTGCCTGAACCATTGCTCCCTGGGTATCGGGCAGTCAAGATAATCCCCCCACCGCGGCTCCGTCAGTTCGTAGAAAGGGTAAAATCAGACCATTAAGAGCAAAGCACGTCATTCTCATGGGCAGTCGTTTAGTCAAAATCCGCCGTGTACGAGAAGCCACGGAACTCTTCCTGCATGGCTTGCGACAAAACTAGACAGCACCGTTAGTTTTACCATCAATCAAAGAAGAAGTACAGTAGTCAACTTACCAGACTGGACCGGGGTAAGCACGGGCGTGACGCTGGTGAATTCGGAATCAAAGTTGCTGGTATCGGTGGCACTCTTGATTTGAGGCAAGAATGGGGGCTGGACACGCTTGTGGTAGATGTCATCCCAGTTGATGTTGCGGAAGAAGGGCTGGCTCATGATCTCCTGGGCATCCGTCGGTCCGCTGCCCAGTCGCTGCTCGGGATCTCGGGTGAGCAGCTTTTGCAGGATGGACACCGAATCTCGAGGCATGCTGATGGGGTAAAGAGGCTCGTCGGCGAGAATAGCGTCGTAGATTTCTTCTTCATCCTCACCTCGGAAGGGTGACTGCTGCAGAAGCATCTGGTAAATCAAGACACCAAAAGCCCACCAGTCCACGGAGCGCGCGTACTTCTTGTCGAGCAGAATCTGTATAGCGACAGGTCAGAAACACGCTCGCATCACAGGGGGTTTGCTCGAGAAACCATACCTCAGGTGCCATGAATTCAGGCGTACCACAAAAGGTACCAGTCGTGGATCTATACCACATGTCTTCCTTGCAAAGGCCGTAATCGGCAATCTTGATATGGCCATCAAGCGTTAAAAGGATGTTGTCGAGCTTGAGATCACGGTAGATGACACCGTTCTCGTGGAAGTATTTTAGGGCCAGGCAGACCTCGGCGGCATAGAACCTATTATACCTTGTTAATACCGGCCCAACAGTCCCGTTTCGGACCAGCACTTACTGGGCACGCTTGGTTCCAAATTGACCGCGTTGAATGTGAAGCATAAGATCACCACCGCTGACATATTCCATGACAAAGTAGACACGAGTCTCGGTCTGGAAGCAGGCATGTAGGTTGGTCAAGAAGGGATGTCGCTCTCGGTTGGCAATCAGGAAAACACGCTTCTCGGACCGTATGCTCTCCACTTCGTCGTTTTCGATAATAAACTCCTTCTTGAGGACCTTGATGGCATAGAGCCTCCTTGATCGCTTCGTCTCCGCAAGCATAACCTTACCAAAGTTACCCTTACCCAGGACCGCCAGGAAGTTGAAGTGATCGAGACCGATCCTTTGGCCAGTTCCGGCGTCGGTGGCTAGGGGCAGGTCCTTTTGCTGCGGGTCCTTTCTCGCCACCTGCTGCGGAGTGACCAAGGGGTCGGGTGACTGAATCTTGGGAATAGGGGTCGTCGTCGGCTGATACGGTGGCTGCTGGTGTTGCGGCGGTACTGGCGCCTTTTGTTGCGGCGGCAGAGACTGCTGCTGCTGCTGCGCGGGTCGGCCTTGTGCAGGGGGCTGTCCGTAACCAGGGTCAACACTGGCATAGTCGGCGGGGTTGTACTTTCGCTGTTGAGCTTGAGCATATGGGTCGCTTTGCGATTGATCGTAGCCTCCGCCGTAGTGGCCATAATCCGAGTGCTGTCTCTGGGCCTGGCTGCCCGCGGCGCCCGACATGGCTGCTGAGGCTGCTGCTGCCGCTGCCGAGCTTGACGCCGTCCGGTCCGGGTGAGCTGGTCGCTGAGCGGCGGTCTGGTTGGCATACATGATCTTGGCAGCCTCGGTTGCCTCGCTCGAGGCCGACCCTGGGGTAACCGTGTTGCCTATCGAACTCGAGTAGGAAGCCGTTGGGGTATGAGCGCTGTTAGGGCTCGGCTTGGGTCGCAGAGTCTTCTCTGTAAGGGAGGAAACCTTGGCCTGTCGCTGTTTCTGAGTCCTGATTCCATCGAGAATCTGGTTGGCGACGGCCATGGACATGCCA
Organism: Pseudonectria buxi; assembly: GCA_003693545.1. Classification (NCBI taxonomy): domain Eukaryota; kingdom Fungi; phylum Ascomycota; class Sordariomycetes; order Hypocreales; family Nectriaceae; genus Pseudonectria; species Pseudonectria buxi. The sequence continues at coordinate 427,245 of QUZG01000007.1, read as the reverse complement.
CAGAAGTCGGGAACCAGATGAACACAGTGAGCGTGAGAGGTAAGACTACATTCTGCAAGATGTTAGAGGGAGACTGAATACAGGGAGTAGTGAGGAAACTTACCAGAACATTTTCGACAGTTCTTCTTACCAAAGGGCAGGATGTAACCACAGTGGCAGCACCAGTTGGCCGTGACGTTGGCAAAGGGAGTGAACCTGTGAGGAATACGGTGGTTGATCTTCTCCTCGTCAGGATCTGTCTCAGCGTTGCTCTTACTGATGCACTTGGTGACGACGCTGGAATAACACTTGGTATGGCAAGTGTACTTGCAGTCCTCGCACTGCATGCCGGCCGAGTACTTGAGGAAATCTCCGCAGAGGGCACAGCGCATGATGTTGTAGAACTGGTGCTGCACAAACTTGTGGCCGTACATCTCGTGGACCTCCTCCTTGCGCTGTCGGACGGCACCCTTTCGTCCGAGACCAAGGTCAATCTTTTGTTGGTTGGTGTTGGTCTTGACGAAGCTCATCTGGAGCTGGATTTGGCCCGTGGGTTCGAGATTGAACCACTCATCGATGGGACCGGCGCTGACCTGGGGCTGAGGGCCAGGGACACCATAGTCGGGTCCTTGGCCTGGGGGCGGGCTGGTGGGCGACGTGGGCCCTCCACCCCCAGAGCCTTGCGAGGGGTTCATGGGAAACTGAGCGGGTGCGTTGGTGCTGCCCATGCGGTCGGCGGAGACCCAGCCGGAACTGTTCATTTCGGCCTCGATCCTCTTACGACGCATCTCCTCGACAATATCGGATATTCTGACCCAGAGCATCGCGATGGGCATGGGATGCTCGCCGGGCTTGTCGTAGACGGTGAGCTCAATCTCGTTGGCCTTGTCGACCTCGATGGTGTGGAACTCGGCTTCCCAGCGGTCGTTGCGCGAGGCCTTGGTCCGGGCCATGACGGTGTCCTCCACCTTGACGGCGACGAACGTCTCGGGGCCTCGGGCGAACCTGCCGGTGGCAGCGTGGTCGACATCCTTGACACCTATAACTCGAATAGACAGCTGTCCGCTCAGGGGCTTGCGGAGGTTGGGGGCATTGATGGAGTCGTCTAGCGCTGGTTAGGCAGGGGAGTCTTGGGCACAAGGGGATTCTTTTGGGTTGGCAACTCACCATCTTGGACATCCGCCGTGTCTACGTCGATGTGCAGTTCCTCATATCTCTTCAATGCCTGCTTCAAGAGAAGAATCTTCTGCTTACTCTCGACTCTACGAGCAGCTGCATCGGCCTTGCTCTTTCTATCGCCCTCCATGCCGTAGAGCTGGACCATTTTCTCAACACCCTTGAGATACTGCTCTTCCACGTTGAGTTTGAACTGAATCTGTGAGAGCATGAGCTGGATGCGGGGTCCCAGATGGGGCGTGTCGTATTTGATCAAATCTGGAATGTATTGTTAGCGAGAGTCCCAGAGGATGTCGCGTATCGTGATGGATAGCCGGCAGTAGAAGACGAACCGAGCTTGGTGAAGTTGGGCCGGGTTTTGGCAGCGCCGCCCTGGCCAGGGCCTGCGGGAGCGTACGGGTGACGCGGGGGCATCAAGTCGCCGTGTTGACCAATCTGGCTGTATTGGACATCGCCGTCGGCATAGGAGCCCTGGTCGCCTCCAGCATCCTTTGGTGGCGGGGGGGGTGCGGAGCTGGAGTCTGCACCGGAGCCTAGCGACATATTCTCGACATCGTGGCGCATTTGGATGTCGCGCAGCTTCTCTTCAAAAAACTGCAGGTTTCGGCGGCCGTCGCGCATCTGGGAGTCGAGGCGTGAGCGGACGGCCTCGTTGTTGGTCTGGGCCCGCATGGCATTGGCGGCGTTGATGAGGGCCTTTTCCCGCTCAATCTTCTTGTAGATGCTCTGCATGGCTTCTTCGTCATTCATGGCAGCGGTGGGTGACGCGATGCGTTCGCGCGGGACGGTCGAGAAGTGGCTATTGCTGCTGCTGCTGCTGTTGCTACTATTGACGGCGGGCGAGGTTGTCGTCGTCGTCGTCGTCGATGTGGGCGGAGGCGGGCGACGAGATAAGCCAGCGCCTCCTGGGCAAAAGAAGAGGCGGCAAAGCAGGGCGTCGGCAGAGGGGAAGACGCCTCGCTCAGCTCAGACGACGCGGAGAGGGAGAGGCACAGCTAAGGATGGAGATATTGATGACGGCGAGCTGTATGGCGCAGAGGCCGAGGGCGAGCCAGAGAGAGCGGAGGAAGAGGCTCGATGCTCGCGAGTGGTGAGAGATGTCGTCAGTGAGTTGAGGGTTGAGGGGGCGCCGAGGAGGGTACGAGGCTTTGCATACCGACCTTGGCGGGGTTTTTGTGTTTTGCATAAGCTAAGGTCGAGCAGGTACTGTAGGTACCCAACTAGGCGGAAGCTCAGCCTATTCCAGCGCCCTAGGTACCTAGAGTAGCTGGAGCCCAACAACAACCACCACCACCACCACCACCACAACAACAACAACAACAACAAACTCTCCACTGCCACGGCAAACAGGCCGGTAAATCCTCTTCAATTCGCCCTCCTCGGCGCAACAATAAGCATTCTTTGCCTTTCTGACGATACAGATTGCTTCATCCACGCTGCAAACTACAGGCAGCCGGCCCGGCTACACAGCTTTGTGCTACTTACTACTGTAGGTTTCGGGCACTAATTCATCAGGTACCTACTATCGAATCTCCACCCTTTGATTACCGCCGGGACAGTTTACCTGTAGACATGCTCAAGATACTGTAGCTCTCCGTGCTTCTATAGTGGCAGCTTGCAAGGGCAACTTATACGCCCCAGTCTGGTCGAAATGGCAGGTCAAAGAGGCTTCAACCGTCCCAGGACTTTCTGGAACTTGGTAGAAGTCCGCAGCAGAGTGATGATGATGTGGTCCTAGAAATCAAGCTGCTGGCCTAGGGCTCCGCATGTCGCAGACTCCTACGACGATTCAACAAAGGGCCTGGAACACGCCACTTGTCAAACATGCATGTCCACGCCGCACTCGTTTCATACTTGCTCAAGGCATGTTTCGACATGATCTTTCTGGAGCGACTTGAAGATGCGGTATTCTCGAATGGCGGATGGGTGATATCGTCGAGCTCAAGTAATGGAGCAGCCCAAGGCAGTTCCCAATGCGATTGAATCACATTCCATCGCTGCCGCCCTTTAGCTGCAATCATGTCGGCAGCTCCTTCAAAGTTAAGCTATATTCCAGCATGGAAATGATCCGTCCTTGCATCTGCCCGATCACAATTACGAACCCTGACCGCAACTCCACCACCACATCACAATCCTGGCAACACCTACCTTACCCTGCACAGCTTGCTTCAGATATACACCCGTGGTAATAGTTGGACACCAAGTCCAAAAATGTCAATTGTCAAATAAGTCCATGTGTGTCAAACGACCCTAATAGAAAAGTTGGTGCTACGCACTCTACAGCTCCGGTCCCGGCTCGTCAAGTCAAGGCACCCACCCAACCGTACGGAGTAAGCGAGAGCGAGATGGGGATTCACAGGAACACGGCAAGCTGACCGCTCATCTGCGATACAATTTATGGAGACGTACTCAACACAAAAACCCATTTTCAAAGCCAATGCCTTGATGGCGTAGGCAGAAGAGCTTTGTTGGCCCTCGTATTGGTTCTGGCCAAGGTCGGGACATGCATTGTGTGCACCGCTTACACCATTGTAGAGTTGACCCGAGTCTCCTGTTCCATTGTATCCGTTTTGTCTTTATTGTATCCTTATCAAGCACGCTGATGTCTAGGTGTCTTAATGTACAGAGCGTCGCATATTGTATAGTACAGGTAGATGTCGTGTGCTTCTCCACCACCAGCACGCTATCACGTCCGCCGGATCAGCATCAGCGCAATGCCTCCAGCCAGCGCCGCCCCGGCTAATGCGCCCTCAAGCGCCAGTAACGACGCATCGCGCATCCGGAGGTCGACCCTTCGCTCGCTGTATAGGTCCTCGGCCGAAGACTTCCACCACGTTGGATCTAGCAGCATCTCTTTCCACTCCTTCCACTCCTTGACGGGGGTCTCGGTGAAGACGGGTTCCGTAGGCGCAGCATCGGAAGAAGACGCTGCTTCTTGAGCCGGTGGTGCCTCCATGGCACCCTGAACTTCCTCGGTAGCCTGAGCAGTCGGAGCATCCTGAGCAGCCTGCGTCTCCTGCATCTTCTGAATATCCTCAGCACCGTGGATTTCCTCAGTCTTCTGGGCATCCTGGATCTCCTCCGCCTCCTGAATATCGGAGACGATGGCAATTGTCTCGGCATCGGTCAGGTCTTGGTCCTGGATCTGGACCAGAGCGGCATCCTTCTTCTCCAGCGCCAGCTTGACCTCCTCCAGCTGACCGCGGACCTCCTCCAGCACAGCCTTCTCCTCAGCCACGACACCGCGGACGAGGCGGCGCCGCTTCCACGGCTCGGCCACAAACTGAAGCACTACAAACAGCAAGAAGTTCATACCCATGAGGCCCCACGTCCCCCAGGTACTGGCCCGGCGGATGCGGTCGCTCCAGATCTGCTCCTCGTGGTACCGCTTCAGGATTCCTGCATTGAGTCGCTGGCTCAGGCTCTGCTCATCGGCTTCAGCCTCGGTCAAGGCCTCCTGTGCCGACACCACCTCGCCCTCCATGACGTGGTCTGTTCGGTACAGCTCGGTAAAGCGCTCCAGATCCGCCGGCGACCACGAGTCTTTGCGGGCTAGCAGCGTCGTCACTTCGCGCTGCGTCGATGCGCGTTTCGTGTTGGCCGTCTTGTAGGCTAGGCGGGAGCTTCGTACGCGCTCGTGGGCCTCGGCGAGGGCCGTTTCCAGCTCGGCATTCTGCTGCTTGATGGTCTCGATTCCCGAGTAGCCGGTGATGTCGTTGAGGGTCTGCGAGGCCGTGAGGAGACGCGACTGCACTTTATCCATGTACTGGCTAAACTGCTGCGACATGTCGCTGCGGCGACTGTCGGTAGTCGAGGGGAGCTCGTATTTGGAGGAGGCAGCCTCCTGTGCTTCGGAGCGGACAGTATTGTCGTCGGAGCGTGGCTCAGAGGCGGTTGACTCGGGTTGGGACGCCTTTTGCTCGTCGGCTGGCTGCTGGGGATCCTTTGGGTCCTTTGGAGGTTGCTGCGTCGAGTAGAAACGACGACGGGCAGCAATGGCGGATAGACTATGTCGGGCGCATATCGTCGGGCTCTGAGTTGGCGTTACCGACTTGCCGACCCAGGAGGCCGTGGCCCGGGGAAGTGGCAGACGGGCATGGCCCCAGACGATGCGAGCCACGGGACGCGCAAACGGCTGCATGTCGTGACGCACCGGATTGGCGAGGCTCTGTCGAGTTGCGTTGACCGGAGGAGCGTGGGCGAGTCGAGACGAGGCAATTGGGGAGAGAAAGCACCGAATGAATGGGCCGAGACTGAGAGAGCTCATCGGCCGGTCTCCGGCGATTTTTCTGCCAGACGGACTTTGGGGCGGGTGCGTCACCGCCTTTGCCGTCCCGTGTTCCGTGTCCCGTGCTTTTGTGCCTGGCAGCCAGTGGGGGGCGTTCGGCAGCGGCGCACGGAGTAGGCAGCTTTATAGTTTTAGCGGGTGCGTTACAGGGGCTTACAGCGGGGTTGGAGGGGACCGAGGGGTCCTCGCTTTTTTCCATCCCAATGGATCCCATCCCATCCCATCCCATCCCATCCCAGCTCCATCCATGCTCAGGTAGTCATCACAGCGAGGTCGGAAGTAGATGAATGTACAGGATCCAAGGGTTGATGGGAAAATAGACCATCTCGTAGATCTGTTTCTAGTATATTGCGCCTTATATCTGCTCCATTGAAGTCCTTCATTGCTCCAATTGCCTCGCATCTCGGGGCCACGCAGATCAAGTTAGCCCCTCCAACCCAACCATCGATAGCCCCTCCATCCTCCACCTCCCGCTCCGCGATAACAACTTGGACATTCTTATTAGCGCTCTCTTGCTCTCTTCCTCCTCTTTCTTCCCTCTCAATCCATCACTACCCGTCCCTCACCATGGCTTCCGATACCCCCGCCCTCGCGACCGACCCCAAGTTCATCTTCTTCACCGACTTTGACGGCACCGTCACCACGGCCGACTCCAATGACTACATGACGGACAACCTGGGCTTTGGCGTCGAGCGCCGCCGCCATCTCAACAAGGCAGTCCTCGACGGCAGCATGCACTTCCGCGACTCGTTTGTCGAGATGCTCGACTCCGTCACCACGCCCTTTGACAAGTGCGTCGAGATCCTGCTGCACAAGATTGAGCTCGACCCGGGCTTCAAGGAGTTCTACGACTGGTCCCGCGCCAACAACATCCCCATTGTCATCCTCAGCGGCGGCATGGACCCTGTCATCCGCGCCCTGCTCGACAAGCTGCTCGGCCCCGAGTGGGACATTCAGATTGTCAGCAACTACGTCCGCGCCCGCGACGGCAAGACGCTCGCCGACGAGGCCGGCTGGCGCATCGAGTTCCACGACGACAGCGTCCACGGCCACGACAAGTCGATTGAGATCCGCAAGTACTCGTCGCTGCCCAACCGGCCCACTCTGTTCTACGCCGGCGACGGTGTCTCGGATCTGTCCGCCGCAAAGGAGACGGACCTGCTCTTTGCAAAGGCCGACAAGGGTGAGTTTGCCTGTTTGCCGTGTTGGAGACGTCTCTTCCAGGACTAACTGCTAACGCAATGATAGATCTGGTTACCTGGTGCGAGAACGAAAAGGTGCCTTTTGTGACCTTTCACGACTGGTCCAGCATCTCCCAGACTGTCAAGGAGATCGTTGCCGGCTCCCTCACCGTGCAAGATGCTGCCAAGGGCCGTATCTGATCTGGCTCAGGACTTCATGATGGATGGATAAGCCAACGACAAATGTTCATTTTTAACCGATAGACATGAGCATTGTATTTAGAGAAGAAGGTATACACGCGCCATATATCTGCGCTTCATAGATTTGATATAGACCAAAGAGGATAAGCTCTTGAGGAGCTGGATAGAAAATAAACCAAATGACACCATAACGCCCAACTTGCTTTTTCAATCTGCGTATCCATCTGGAGCTCACCAGAAACGAAACAGGATAAAACTCCAAGCCGTTGCAACTAATGCTCGTTTTCTCCATCGGCATCGGTTGCCTTTTCGTAAGAGCACTGCAGCCCTGTTCTCTCCTCGCGAAACAGTCCTCTACTCGGTCCTCTTAATCTCAGACGGAATCCCATACCAGCACCCAATCATGACGACAAACAGAAAGATGACAATGGGGTGCAGCACAGATGTGCTCAGCGCCTGCGCCATCAAGCCAGTAATAAAGGGCGCCACCGCACCTCCCAAGCTGCCAAAGGCGCTGATGGTGCCCATGCCGCTCATGGCCTCACGGCTCGACATGCTGCGCATGAAGACGGCGGCGGCGCACGGGTAGATGGGCCCCAGCAGCAGGCCGACAATGGCCACGGCGACGGCGTTGCCGACAATGTTGGGCACCCACCAGACGAGCAGCTGAAAGGCCAGCGCGCCGGCGACGAGCCAGTACACAAAGACCTTTTCGCCGATGCGCTGCGCGGGCCCCGACAGCACGAAGCGGCCGATGGTGATGCCGGCCCAGAAGCCCGCCGAGACGTAGCCCACCGACGACGGGTCGCCGCCGCGGGCGCTGATGAGGAACGACACGACCCAGCCCGAGATGGACACCTCGGCGCCCTGGTACGCAAAGATGAAGATGCAGCCCAGCAGCACCACGCGCGTCTTGAGCGAGTGGAACATGCCCTTGAGCTTGTTGCCGCTGATCGACGTCTCGCGCGCGCGCACCGCCGGCGACAGCTCCTTTTCGTAGCCGCGGAACGACCACACCGACAGCAGCAGCGCGACGAAGCTGACGCTCAGGGTCAGTATGTAGTAGCGCGTCCAGGGGGCGTGGGCGACGGTGATGAGGGCGGTCGCGACGAGGGGCCCCGTGGTGCCGCCGATGCCGTAGGAGCCGTGCAGGAGGCCCAGCATGAGGGTGCTGTTGCGCAGGCCGCCGCAGAAGATGTTGGACACGGCCAGGTTGACGGCGATGCCGAAGCCGACGAAGAAGAAGGCCAGGACGACGACGACAAAGGGCGCGCCCGCAATGTGCGGGATGTAGGCCAGCGTCATCATGGTCTGGCTGAGAGCCAGCAGCTTTGCACGTCCCATCTTTGCGCGCATCGTGTCGAGCAGCACGGCCGCGGCCACGAAGCCCAAAGCCTGGCCTACGAAGATGAGGGATACCACTGCGTAGCCAATGTTGTAGTACCTGGTTCTTTGTTAGCTGTGGCTCAATGGTCAGCGAGGACGTTTGGAAACCCGTACTTTTCCATATAAGGGATGATGGCGCCGGCAGCGCCGTCGTTGAGGGCATTGCCCAAGTTGAGGATGCAGACCGTGAGCAGACGGAAGCGGTTCATGTACGGCTCCCACGCGCTGGGGATAGCTTCGGCCACATCTGCATGCGCGGGTGGACTAGATGGTCGGCTCGTATCCAGTCTGTTCATCTCCAGACCGCACTCGGCCTGCGGCGTCGTAGTCCCCGACGCAGAGTGGTTGGCCCGCTGGGCCCGCTGGATATCAAACGACTCTTTCTGAGGGGCGCCCGGATACGTTCTCGCAATTGCGCGTGCGGGCTCGGTCAGAGGACGGTAGAGCTCATCGGGTGGTGATGTCGATGGGCCAGACTTGACCTCGACGAGGCCCCGGAGCATGGCGGCCATGATGGAGGAGGGATTGGAATATTCGAAGCAATAATGGCTTGGGGAGACTCAATCACTGATTGAATAGAGATGAAAGACGGAGATTGAAAAGTAATCATGCATCAGAGTCGAATATTGATCCTCGTAGTTGAAGCATATCGGCCCTGGCACTTATACGTGATGGCCATCAGGTGGATTTGAGTCCCCGCACCAGGAACAACTCAATCTGGGGCCCCCGAGGATCACACCCCCACCATTTGAGATGGGCTCACCATGACTCATTGCAAGCATGTGCCTTGAGCTTTTAGCATTGCGTTGTGGATGACAAAAGTATGGGCCGCTACACCATCGCAAAAGTCCATTTGGGCCTTGGTCGGAGTCTCCTGTTGAGCCCCTCGCAGGCGGCGGAGCTGTGATTGGCAAGCTTCAAGCCTTGTTGGGAGCATCCAGGTCTTGGCCCAAATGTGGGACATCATCGTCTTACCGACCGTGGATATTCGTATGCAGATGACGGTTCATCTCGCAATGTGGGACATCATATATTACCCAGATGTGGCCGTTCTGACAAATGCGTTGATTTATAACTTTCCTGGGCGTTGAGCTGTCATGACACCCAAGATTTCGCTCGCCATTCGGTTTCGCCTGAAGGAGCAAGTCCGGGGGACGGAGTTACCAGCCAAGATATTCGCATGCCAAGGTGTTTGCATCTATCCGAGCTTACCCCTCCACAGCCATCCACACCACAAGCAACCACCCCCACGCTTGACCAAAATTTCCGAACCCTCAGCAGAAGCCTCATCAGCCTCAAGACGTCAGCCGATAAAACCATGGGCCGACCCAAGCGCAACGTCCTCGCAGCGGCCGAGGCCTCCATGACGCCGCCCGACGCTCTCGAGCCCAACCAGACCATTGTCCGCGTCGTCAAACCCGAGGGCAACAACCTCTTTACCTGCGAGCTTCCCAACACGAAACCCATCCTCCTCGAGCTGGCCCAGCGATTCCGCAACACCATCTGGATCAAGCGCGGCGGGTTCGTCCTGGCCGAACGCTACGAGGGCGAGAGTCACGAAGGCAGAGCATCGGGAGAGATTGTCAATGTGGTGCGCGACGAAAAGGCCTGGCGGAAGCAGTCGTACTGGTAAGATGGCCCCGATCAACCGACCAGCCGCCAAAGACCGCCTGTCTGATTTACGTTTTGTGTTTAGGCCCAAGGAATTTTCCAAGACTGCATACGACATGAGCGACTCCGAAGACGAATCCAACATGGGCAAGATGCCCCCTAGCGACTCCGAAGACGAATGATTTATCTATTCAGGCTCCGTACTTGTTCACTTGGTCTTGGGTTTGGCAACCTTGGCCTGCCGTGGGGGGAGGCCGACCTCGTCCGTCCCCATGTAGATCATGACAACCGTCATCATGAGTACGTTGACAACGGTCGAAGCGCTGCCGTTGGTGCTGGGAAACACGTTCCAAGCCCACTCTTGCGCGATCCACAACGGATACACTACTAGGGGGTTTTTCGTGCCACGCCACAGGAGGTAGGGTGTTGCCCAGGCGAGGTACGTATAAAACTGGTAGTGGAGCGACCGGGCAAAGAGCAGGCCGACAACGTTGGCGGAGAGGATCGTGGTCATGACGTACTCGGGCGTGACGGAGTGAGAGATGCGCAGCTCCTCGGGCTGCGTAAAGGGAGATTTGCCTCGCAGGAAAGAGGGTAGCATAGCAGACAACGGTCGGTCCGCGGGCCGCAGCCACCTAGCCACGAGAAAGATGAGGAGCACCAGGGCATGGGCCGCTAGAAGCGAATAGGAGAATGACTTGCTGAGAAAGACGTCCTCCCCAAGCATGCGCCAGTTGACGGTCCACTCAAATTTGAACTGGCGGCTGAGCTCGAATGCCCTCGATATATAGCCGCGCGGGTTGTTGGCCAAGAAAGGGATTCCAATGGCGAACTGCACCTGGGCCATGAGCCAAGCCAGACGCAGGCTGGGCGAGAAGCCTCGGCCGAGGAAGAGAACGACAGCGACGGCAGGGAGGACGAGCAGTAGCGACATCTTGATGCCCACGCCCCAGCTGTATATAATACTGCCAAACGTCCAGTTGCGGCGCTGGAAAAAGAAGATGGCCAGCCAGAGGAAGAAGACGGCGAAGCAGTCGTTGAAGCACCGGAGAACAAACACGCTGTGGAGTCTTTTCGATAAAACGAGGAGCGGGAAGACCCATGGTGGTACCTAATTGAGAGAATCGTGTCAGCGCATATCACCAGTCTGCTTGTTCGACATCCAGCACCAACCTTGGCTTGCCGGTAGCACGCCATGACCAGCGCAAGTGTGGCTAGGTAGAGCAGCGCAAAGATGTGCTGCGCCAGCCAGATATTCTTGCCCTCGTCCGTCAGGTAGTACAGTCCGGTGTAGATGTAGACGTGGGCGGCTGGGTAGACGAGCGGTCCGGTGCCGCCCTCGATCTTGGTGTAGTCGCGCTCGCCTGCGACAAACTGCGACACTTGCTGCATGTAGGCGACCCAGTCAATCTCGGTATCTGCGAGAGAGACCAATTAGCCATGTCATCAAAAGCGTCCAGCACGCAGAGCTGAAGGAAGCTCACAAGGAATCTTCCATATCACGGCGACACAGAGAAGGGCGTCAAAGAGCCACAGCGCGGGAGGAATCACTCGCGAAAGCGAATGGTGGCCGCCGGCGACGTCGCAGACGAAGCGATAGGCCCTGGCCAGAGGAGACGGTTCTTGTGTCGACATGGCGCTGGTGTTGACAGGGGAATTGTTTGGCTGGGAGCTCTCTCTCAGCTTCTGATTTCAAGCCCAATTCCAATGCCCGCTGGTCGAGGTGGAGATGCAGCTGGCGAGCTTCCCCTTGGGAGAGCTGGAGCTTGGGGAAATTATGGGGCCAATCACCCCGCCAAATTGCATGTCGCCAGCATCATGATTTCAGCCATGATGCCGCTTGTGATTCTTTGCCCTGCCAAGGCCATCTCAAGCTGTGAAGAATACCTAGTTATATACAGATGTGTAACAAGACAGCCGAGTCAATGACATGCAGACAACAGCCCCAAGACCCCCATTTCGTGTCTCTCGCACCTAGAGCTTCGCCTGGCCGCTGCTCGTGACCTTGTCCACCAGCTCGACAACAGCCTCGGCACATCCAAACGACCCCTGATATCCCCAGCCGGCATGCCCATAGTTGTGCACAATCCACGTATCGCCATTCAGCCGCTCCTCCTCGATACGGACGCCGCCCTTGCGGTACGGCCTCAGCCCCACGGCGTGCCGGATCACGCTCAGCCCGGCGACGCCCTTGCCGTCGGCGATGCCGGGCCGCACCGTCACGACGCGCTGCATGATGCGCGCCGCAATGTTGGGGTCGGGCTGCGACTCCCAGTTGCCAATGTCGTAGGTGCCGCCGAGGATGGTGCCGCCGCCCGCCGCCCGCTGCATCACGTACGTCTCCTCGCCGCTCCCGTCGTCGACGCCCGAGCAGATGAGCATCGGCGTGCTCTCGTTGCGCACCAGCACCACCTGGCCCCGCGCCGGCGCCATGGCCCCGTCCTCGACGCCGCCGAGCTTGAGCGACCCGAGCCCCGTCGCATTGACGATGACGGACGCTGGTCGGCCCGTGTGGCTCATGTGCTTGGCGTCGCCAATGTGCGAGAGGATGCCGCGCTTGAAGACGATGCCGTTCTTGAGGCATTGGCCGACGAGCCACGGTAGGTAGATGGCCGTGTTGATGCAAACAGCCGTGTACTCGCAGCCCGAGTCGAAACCAGGCGTCACCTCGGAAGGCTCTTGCTCGCGGAAATCATCAAACATTTCCTTGTACCAAGGGTCAAGATCAAAGATGGGATCCGGCGAGTCGGCGCGTGCATTCTCGCGGTCCTTGTTCCGTCGCTGGATATGGCACTCTGCGGTCCAAGTCAGCCCCATGCAACTCCATGCCAGAACCCCAAGTTCCTTACTCTGGAAATGGATGCCCGCCTCGGGAACCCTCTCGGTGAGTTGCTTTAGCACCGGCCACGTACGGCGCTCCCACCGACTATGTTCCCTGGTTGCCATGCTATCGCTTGTTAGCCGATTGAGCCTCCGACAACTAGAGGGCACAGCCATACGGGACGACATTGGCACCGGCAAAGGGTGAGGCGTATTCAACATCGTAGTCGCCGGGCATGTGCTTGCCGATGACTGTGATGTCGTTGGTCTTGTTCTTGGCTAGCAGTAAGGCCGATGTCAAGCCAGACACCCCCGCGCTTGTGACGGCATGCCATGTTAGCTGGTATTGTCTTGCTCAGGCTCATCCGATGTCCTTACCCTACGACGACAATGGTGTTTGTCATGCTTGCGATGAGTCTTTGGACGAGAGAAGGTTTCTCTTTGAACCCTCTTGTGACAGATATAAGCAAAGAAGAACTGAGGTCGAGTCCTAGTCCATGTCCATGTCAAGTTGTAGCTGAGAGGAAGCAGTCTCCATAAGCGGCACAAGCCGCCGGTTGAGACATTCCGCCACCATCGGTTAGCGTACGATAGCCGAAGTACGATAGCGTGGGAGCCGAAGCACCAGGCAACACCAGAGGTAGTCTGGAGCTTTGCTGCCATGTCGAATCTTATTTCACATCAGCTGTCGAATTGTCTTTGGCTTCTCGAGGATAATCGATTGACGGGGTCGGTTCAACTATCAATCTATGTCATCTGATCGGCAAGGCAGGATGCTTGATCTAGCATTCTGCCCAGCTAGCAAGTCACATCGTCGTAGGGGGATAAAACTACAGATGTAATCGTTTATTTCCATTGGAACAAGATATAAAGTCTAACAGGACTCATCCAATGCTGCAACCATGTTCAGAATATAATGTCTTTGACAATGTCCTCACCGGGACATGACATATTGGTACAAACACACCCTTCCCATTTCTATCCACGCCCTCAAATGCTCGACGACAGCAACTGGACAATAGCAGGAGGGTTGGCGCCAACGACCTCGCCGCTCTTCTGGCCGTCCTTGAAGACGAAGAAAGTAGGCATGGCACGCACGCCCAGCTCCTGGGTCAGGTCGGGCAGCTTGTCCACGTCAAACTTGACAAAGTCGACCTTTTCCTTGAACTCGTCCGACTCGGAGAGCCTAGTACATGTCAGTATCTGTGACCCCATGTTGGGATGGCAGTACTCACTTTTCCAGGATGGGGGAAATGGCCTTGCAGGGACCGCACCAGGTGGCAAAGCTGTCGACGAGGACAACCTTGTTCTCCTTGTTGTTGACGAAGCCCTTGAACTCCTCGGCGCTGAGACGAGACAAGTCAGCAAGTTTGTGATGAGCCGGAGGGGCTTTGAGAGAAGCGGCAACTCACGACGTGACCTCGTGGACAACCATGTTGGCCGGGGTAGTGTGAAACTGTCTGGCAGCGGCAATGGAAGGACGGTACGCGACAGCAGCGAGCGAGCGAGAAGCCGAAATGACGGGACGTGTGAATCGAGTTGAAGCCATGGTGAAGACGAGAATAAGTAACTGATGGCTGAGATTTATACAACGAGTCAATGACAAATACCGTGGTTCGCGTTGCTGATGCTTCTGGCAGCGAGCTTGAGCTTGGTAATGTCGCAATCGGCATCTGCTAGTGGGTTCCGCAGCCGCGTCAGGTGTGGTTTTCTGATTGGCCAACGCCATTGCTATGCCAAAGCTCACAATTGCGCAGCTACAAGTAGGAAATAAAGCATCCTTGAGATATAGCAATCCATCATAGATGTACGGATACCTCACTTTGATTTCATCCCAGCGATGGAGGAACCCGATGCCGTCACGCTTTCCGGGCCAGCGCAATGCAGCTAAACCGCAAATCCCCTCCAGCAGCCTTCTCAAGCTCAACAACCTTCTTGAAGCCCATATCCAGAGCCCTCGGGCTCAGACAGTCCTCGTTGTCAGCCAGCATCCCCCGCTCCAGGGGGCCCTTTCGCGACCCCTCGAGCTCCCAGAGCTTGCCGTCGGCCTTGACAAAGGCCACAAAGTGCTGCCCCATGTGCTCCTCGCTGACGGGAGCTGTATCCCCCAGCTCGACGCAGGACTTGTGGGCCTGCTCAAAGGCAGCGCTGTTGTACAGAAACTCTGCCCGCTCCTCCATCTTGAGGGGGATTGCCTCTTGGCGGATCTTGTCCAGGTCGGAGCCGGGCACGATGAACTGGGCCGCTGGCCCGTTGATGGCGCAGTGGAGTAGTCCGATTGACCCGCAGGCGTTGCCAATGGTCTGCTTGAACCATATAACGGGTTCATCGGGGCCGTGTCCCTCGTAGGCACCTTTCTCACCGTCTTCCGCCTGTCGGACCTCACCCCATGCTGCAGTAAACGGTATAATGACCAGAAGAGCGAGAACTGGGCGAGGTATATGAGCGAGTAGCTCGGGGTCATCCAGTGACCACACGTCGTAGCAGGCCAGCTCCGGAGACAATCCCAGCTTCGTAGCCAGCTTGTCCATCACCTCGGGGTTGTTTTCTGCAAGTCAGTGTTAGGGAGGCTCCATTGCACGTCAAGCACGGCTGCATTGGAGAATACCAAGCATAACCCATGTCTTTGGTCCCATCTCGGGCTCCATGATCTGTGTGTTTCGAGAATGACAGTTGACTGGCTGATGTTTTGAAGCAGAGCATGCGCGAACAATGCAGATATAGGCTGCACAGCAAGCAGCTCAGTTGTCGTCACACCTGGTACCTATTTACCTCATGCAGTGAGACTGCTATTCGTCGGTCTGAAATATTCCCCTAGTGCTGAAATGTACCATGACTGCGGCGATGAGCGCTGGTGAATGGTTCCCAGGATGGGAGTCATCGCAGCTGGATAATAGACACGAGGTGAATGATGAATTGTGTGTCTTATTGAGCTTGGCCAAGATATAGGTGAATCACCAGTGAAGTGTAGACCTCATATACACCGCCATCTCCTCTCATTGCTCAACCACCCGGAAGATACAGGGCCAGCAATCCAGCCCAGCTAACTTGCTTTTCGTGCTTTTGTTGTCCTTTACCTTCACTCCCTACGCCCCCAAAGAACTCAACACACCTTCTATTGGCTTCATCACCACAATACAATCCCTCTCCACATCCGCAAAATTAAAAACATGTGTAAAATAAAAGGATATCAAATAAGCCCTCGAACCGAAAAAGAACTCGGCCACAGACATGAAACAAATGGCCTCCGCTCCCATCAAAGGCAAGAGAGAGCTCGAAAGAGATCCGAAACCTTTTTGGGGCAGAGGGGGTTCTGGCTTGGTAATATCTACCAAACTTCCCCTCGTCACAAGCTCATGCATACCGTGCTTCGAGTTCCAAAGTACTTCCAAACTGGCGTTCGACGCGGGGTATCAAGAAAGCGCTATATGTGGTTGAGAACCAAGCAAATCAAAACAAGAAATAGATGCAACAAAAATGTCCAATGGGGGCCAATGTAGGCACCCCATTGAAAAGGACTCGTCCTTGGACGATCATGGCGCGGCAGTGACGCAGCAGATGTGAGCGAAGTTTCCCCGTTGCATGTTTCGTTTTCCGGTGTTTTTGGTGAAGTGATCCCGTCTTTGCGGGGTTTCGTATTTCGATTTTTGTATGTATAGGCAAGGAAAAGATGTTGAAATGAGCGACTTTGGTCGGTACAATAAGGAAATGGTAAAGAGAGTGGTTGTGTGGTGTCATTGCATCATAAATGTGAAAAAAGGGGGGAAACTTCGTCTCTAGTCATAGCAAAGCGTCGGTTTAGCCGTCACTCCATGATGCCCGCCAGTCCTCTACTGGTGGTCTAGACCCTTGTGGTTGTCGGCCGTGGCTGAGGATCGTGAGGAAATCTCAAGCAACTTGGCACTCCCAGCGCTGAAATTGCGAACGTGGCCCTTGCCCAAGTTGACGCTTTTGGCGCGCTGAACGTTTTGGCGAGATGAAGGAGCCGATTCACTTTCATCGTCGTCTGAATCCATTTCGAAGATGCCTTCTTGGCTCTTCATGGTGGACCTGTTGTGCTGGACGCGGGCCTGAGAACCAACGGCGCCCCACTTGATGTCTGCATCATCTTCATCACTGCTGGGGCGGCCTTCCTCAGATCGACGGCCAATGTGGTTGTGGCCTGAATTTCGACGCGGAGACAGCTTCGAGAGATATTCGTCCTCGGTGATGGCGAAATCTTCCTCTGTGCTGCTGGAGGGGGATTCAGATTGGGTGGTGGCCCGGTTGCGAAGGTTGGCCCTGCGAATACTGTCACGCATGGCCGCTCGGCGGGCTTCAGCTTTTCCAGAAAGCCAAGAGCCTTCCGAGTCAATGGAGGCCAGCGAGATGGACATATGGGGGTCAGGAGAAGGCGATGCATACGCCCGCTCCACGGAAAGTCCCATGGCCTCTGTAGATCCGTGGCCCGACGTGGGTGTATCGTGACGTTGGTCAGAAGTTTGCGTCAGCTTCGACCCGCCAGGCTTCTCCTCTGAGAGCATGGGTAAGGCGGTCTTGGCTTCTGGTGACTGCATTCGGGATGCAGGGGGCGAGGGAGGCAGTTCTGGAAGGTCTTCTCGGAAGCGAGATCGTGTACGCTTAGGCAGGCTGGCCTTACGCGACAGATAGTTGGCCTCGGTCGATTCCAAAATATCCTCGCCCTGCAGCCTTGCAAGAGCCTGCGCGTGAGCTTGAGCCTGCACAGCAGCGGCGGCAGCCGCTTGCATCTCTTCCCGGGAAGTGTTCGAAAACGACGAGGGGCCTGCCGAGTTTCGTCTGCTTCGGCCACCCCATCGCAAAAAGGATGCAAGCTTAAATCGTGTACGGCTACTACTAGTGTAGCTTCCCTGGGACGTCTTCCTTGGGAGTTCTTCGTGCTCGTTGATAGTGTCTGGTGGGGGAGACACCATCCATGATCTCTCCGAGGCCAGGGTCGATCTGGACCTAGTCTTGACAGACCGCAACAGATTAGAGAACTTGTTATTGCGATGCATCGAAGAATGCTCATCGGAAGGCCGAGGCGGAACACTGTCTTGGGTGCGGACATCCACGTCCATCTCTGCCGGGTGATATATCTCAGTCTCTGGTTGAGCCTGCTGGAGGTGGCTTCGCTCAGTCGGCTGATCGGTGTCCTCGTCGAGGACATCATCTGCGCGATGGAAGCTGTCAGAGGGCTTCTCGTTATTGACATCGCGGGCTGTCTCGGATTCAACGGAAGAGCGCTGTCTTGAAGACGTCAGCACGGCTGACGCAGGCTCACCACCGAGACCAGCAAGTTCGCGGCCCATGACGCCTCGTTCGAGGTTCTCTGGAGGCGGTGTGCCGGATTTTCTAGCTTCAATAGCTTCGACATTTTGCTGCTCTGCCCTTTGAGCAAGGCGACGCTCCGTCCGTTCACGCTCCTTTTGCTTCCTCTTCTCACGTCTGCGGGCATCCCTTTCCATGAGCTCTCTCAGATCACTGGCATCGAGGTCGTCGGCAAGGGAATCAATGCGCTTGTGAGCTTTCAATGTCTCGCGCGGTATCGGCTCTCGTTCGGCGAGCTTCTTTCTCGAAGTTGATGCGCGCAAATACGAGGTCCCTCGAGCGCCATTGGCGTAGCGGAGGGTTGGCCGGGGTGCCAGGGCAGCCAAAGATGAGACTCTGTATGCGGCGCTTTCAGAGTCTGATGAGAGGCTGGAGTGTATCGACTCCGGCAAGGGGAGAGAGAAGTCCGAGCTGTGGCGGCCCGTATGCCTCCCTGACCCTGTGACATGAGCCCTCCTATTTTCCTTCTTCATAGGGCGCCCTGCTGTCCACGTTTCGGCAGAGGGACGAAGGGGAACCGGGTTACTCATAGCCCTGATCTCAGCTTCTCTATCATGGTCTTTTCGTCTTTTGGTTGACGGCTTTCTCTTCCCGTTGCGTGCTTTGTCTTTTGGATGCAACGTTGGCGTTCGTTCCCAGGCGTCGAGGTCTTGGTCGTTGTTGCCTGGTCTCGCATTGGTACGGGGCGTTGACCGCTCACCGCGATGGTGGTCGACACGGATAGAGTCGTCATTGCCTGGCGTGAAGCTATACGTCCGCTCCAGACGTTGTCCTTTGGCATGCTCAGTACGGCGTTTCTTAGTGGAGGCCCCAAAAGAAGCTCCCTCCACGCGAGAGGGCTGCAAGGGAGCAGCCTCTGTATCGGATAAGGCAGCACCGCTGCGGGTGCGCTTGCGGCTCTTGCGGCGGAATGGCCACATGGCCATGGCTCTAGAGGTTGAGCCTCAAGTCGGAGCCTAGTGGTGGGTGGCAAATACTGCCGTGGGCGACGTCGGCAGGTGTCGTCTTGTTAAGATGTCGAGGTTACGTGAGGCGTTCGGTAGCATTGTGGTGGATAAGCGGAAGAGAATGGACCAGACGGGTGGTCATGAAGAGAGCTGCGAAGACGAGGCAGAGGCAGCGTAGGTAGTCGTGGAAAGGTGGGAGTGCGGTGTCAGGCAACGCTGCACGGCGTCTGTGTGTGCGTCTGCGTCTGCGTCTGCGTGTGTACCGCGAGGAATGTTGGACGGCCGCACGAGTGCTGGGACGTCTCTGTTGTGTAAGTAGTAGATGGCAGCAGCAATGCAGTCAGGGAGGGCGTCGAGAGGGATGGGATGGGATGGGATGGGATGGTGTTTAAGTGGGAAAGGAAAAGCTGGGGGTAGGGGGGCAAAAGTCGGGACGGTTCTGCCAGGGAATAAAGAGGTACCTGTAGGTACGGGTTTGCAGGGGCTAATAAGGGACAGCCAGGTGTCAGCAGGTGGCCAACCAGTCCACTCAGTCCAGTCCAGTCCAGTCGAGCCTCGCTCCCTCGCCCGCTGGAGCCAACGTCACACATGCGCATGCGCACTCGCACTTGGCCTGGCTTGCTTGCTTGCTGCTTGCTTGCGTTGCTTGCTGGCCTGGCCTGGCCTGGCCCGGCCTGGCTTAGTCGGTGCTTGGGCGCAGGGGCACGAGAAAAAAAACAGGAGGAACCCACTTGCGAGCAAGCCCAAACCCACTTTGCCAGGGCGGTCTTACAATTGACCTGTACCTGTACCCGTTGGCATCAGGCAAGCCAGGGCGCCAAGCCAAAGAGCGGCGCGTCCCCAGATCCCCGTCAAATGGGCCCGGACTGGTGGCGGGGCGGGGCGCCGACGGTAAGTCCCCTGTGCTGTTGCTGTTAGGTGCCGTAGCTGTAGCTATTGCTATTGTATCAGGTACCTGGCCGCCCAGGTGCTAGAGGCACTGTGTTTTGGGGCTGGGCTCTCGTGGCAGCCGATGGATAACGACTGATGGATAGGTACGATCCATGGATGGCCGAGGAATCGAGATCAAAGCCTTCTGCTATTAGTCACAGCAGCCAATGCCGGGATACCTTAACGAGATGAAGGAAACAAGACCCTCTACAGTGGAGGAAGGCCCGGAGAGGAGGGGATAGTACTCCATTAAAAGTGATGGCCATTCCATCTCAAGGGATCCTGGTGTAGCAATACCGGTTGCATCCATCAACACTGCGCCTGCGCCGTCTGGTTTCGCGGAATCACCTAGTTAGCTCTCACGGCAAGCTTCACAAGTGCGCATGTACCGAGAGACGGACGCATCTACTGGACCACGAGCGTTACCTGGTTGGGCCAAGTCTCATCACGATTTCCTGCTTCTCAAGGCACTCCAAACGACAGAGCATGAGCTTTGGTGTGGAGAGGGATATTCATGCGATCATATGCAGCGATCCCTGCTTGCCGCTACTGATCAGATCCAAGCCGACGCTTGCTGTTCCGTGCATCTCACCCGCTCATCGTGCAATTCAATCGTTTCTATTGCTCATTACTCCGTACCGGGTCTGACAATAACAAACAAAGTACTTCATCTCAGCGCCCCGGCATCCCAGCCAGTCCGCAAATAAAACCACGGGCCTTGACCGGGAACAGACGGACAGCAGCCACGGCGGCGAGTCTCCGTCCCTCCAACACCCGCCGAAGTCACTGCTGCTGCTGCTGCTGCTGCTGCTGCTGTAGTTGGGCCACGAGGTCATGGGCGGACCGAACCCCGTCATCCTCCCGTCGGTGAATGGCTTTTCCATCAGGCCGTGATGGGTACGACTCCATGCGTTGCCCGCATTGACGGGCAACACACTAACACACCGACACGATGCCCTCTTGCTTGTGCTCCTTTACGCGCAAAGGGCGCGCCTGTTACCGCTGCTCTGCTGCTTCTTTGGCAAGCCGAGCTGTCAATCGACTGCGAGACGGCCTGCTTCTGGATTCCAAACACAGGTACGGACACGGAGTATCTGTGGCCAATGTGCTGACGTCGCGCGTCCAATGCCCTGCACGGTAGGTAACGTGAGGCAGTCGTGGTGGTATCCGGCCATCCCCATCTTCATCCTCAACCCCCAAACCCCGGAGTGTACCGCCATACGAGCAATGTGGAATATTCTGGCAGGGTAGCATGCATGGCACATGGCTCGGTAGAGGTTGTACCTACTGTACAGTGTCGCAATCTCAGTCTCGTGCAGCTCCAAGGTAGGTACCGCTACTTGGCGTTTCCCCTGCGTGCCCAACTGGACGTGCACAGCATGTGTCTTCGTATCCCGGCCACGAGGGTGGACCCGCCTTTGGAGTCGCGCTGGGCCAGTCGCTTCGTATTCAAGTCGTCAAAGTCACTGGGTCGCTGGCCATCGACGCCAACGGCGCCTCTGCAACAACATTGTCCTCCATGGCCCTATGCCTCTCTAGCCGCAGACGCAGACGGGGCAATGCTCGCTTGTCCAGCGGCCCAGGGCTCTTCTGGAAACCGACATGTTCCACACAGGGGGGCCAGAGGTGACAGAACCGGCGACTCGTGCAACTTGCACTAAAGTAGCCGGGGCATATCGACAGTAAACCAACCTTGGGATGGGCTAGGCTCACGGGAAGCATGGCTTGTGCCCGGCAGCGTGGCAATTTTCGTCGCTTCGGTGCCATCGCTAGCGATCCCAGGACGTCATCGCAGCCGGATGAGCCGTCTGAGCAGCTTCTGGGATCATCATGCCGGGCCATGATCGTCTTAAAACGTCCAGCTCAACTCATCTACACGCAAGTTACTTGGTACTCTTACCTACCTACCTACATTACAAGAACAGGGACGAAGCAGGAACACGATGCTACACTGTGACCGGTACACCTCGCACAGCCCGTCTCTTTGGCGGCTTCAAAGCGGCGGCAGTGTAGGCTACAGCTACTGTTTGCACGACTCACTGCGCCTCTACTTGGACCGTCTAGCCATCCGCCCAGCAGGCGACCAAGTGGTTTAGGTTTCGCCCTCGCCTCGACAACTGGAAATCTGAATCGCGCACGGGGTGGCCGCTTGCTCTCCTTTCCGCCCTTGTTATCAGAGTCGATGGAGGTCGGCTCTCACTTCTCACTTGATCGGATTGTTCCTGTATCACGTTCGCCCTGACTACTGACTGCGATGCTACCATACTTGAGCAAGGGGTGCTGCATCACGTCTGAGTTGATTCGGCCCGCTCGTCGACAGATTTAACAGAGGGACGGGATCCCGATGTGGCTGTTTCTCCGCGGCCGCATTGACGGTTCCAGGCTATTTTTGCGCTGCCTTCGCCCCTTTGGCGCAATCCTTCTTGGCTGGGCTTGGCTGGCGAAACTGGCCAAGCCGCAAAAGAAACAAGAAAGGCCAGACACGTCTTTGCAGCATGGATCGGACATGCATGTCACCTCATGCAGGAGAGCCCCTGCCACGGCATGTCTCCTGAGATTCATCCAACACACACAGGCGAGCTCTGCTAATGAGTCCGTAGTACGTGCATATGCTGTGCAGCACGGGTGTGCTCCCTTCCTTTTGCTGTCGTGAAAACGCTTGGCCCTCTCTCGGGTATGACCGCCAACGGCCAAACCCTTTCTGCAGGCCACGGAGGGTAGGGGAGAGGAGAGCACGTTCAATCTCCCCGTTCCTCTCCACAAAACGAACCATTTTCCTCGATCACATTTGGCGTAGCATAGATCATGGCTCCAGGTCAACCAAGCACTGAAGCAGGTCCTCCCGTGTGCTGTATCGAAGCTGATTTCGCGGGGCGTTGCCAAAACGAGCCCAAGAAGCAAATCCGCCCTGGAGGCGCTTCTCATTGTTTCATCGTGTCGCAGCCCTGCCCTGGTGTTCACACTGCCCCAGCCCATATCAGACGCATATATTGCTTATTCAACTTACAAACCTACTAAGCCTTACTCCGTACTCCGTACTTTAATCAGTCTTGTCCTGGAACCATTCATCCACGTCGCCGGCAGGGGATGGTTTCGCGGCTTTATCGCCGCATAGGTACATACTTGTCACGCTGGAGAAACATGTCCATCCACCTGGCCCAATGCAACCGACAGGCGGATGCGTCCATTGAGCTGGCAATACAGATAGATCGCCAGCTAACATGACACGTGTAGTACGGTAAGTTACATGGTAGCATGCTTGCATGCCTCTCCCGTTGCGTAAAGACTTGAGACGAACAAGTTGGCAATCTGGATGATTCCGTGCGGAGCTCTCATTTTTGAGTTTGAGACGGTTCAGCGGCGTAATAACCTCCCAGCGCCATTTATCGTCGTGATCCGCCGAGATGGAAGAGAGACCTTGTTGATTAGCTTGCTCTCTGGTCAAGGCCGGAGGTTGAGCCACGTTGATTACTACCATGACCAAGCAGAGTGGTGATTCGTGCAGCGCCGCCTCTCCCACTACCTCCAAAAGCCTTACTCGTCACAAACGGGCGACAAGCAGCGAAGGCGATAGAATTCGGAGTCTAAATCGACGTTATCGAGAGCTCGCCAGCATTGTCCACCAATGAAAAAGGGCTCAAGAGTCATTTCAGCCGCCATGTGCTCGTGGACAAGGGTTGTCCCAGGAGAAATGGCGCCGTGCCTTTGCTTTTGAGACCGTCATGGCGGGCTCATCTAACAGCGCGAGGCGTTTACATAGGTGCCTATACCAATGCTTCGCCAACTACCCATATCCCACCAGCAGTCGGGAGTTTTCATTCCGTTTTAACCGCCTACCTAGTTATGCGTCAGTCTCGATCGCTTGACTCGACAGGGAAGAGCTTATGCAGCCGCCTACTTTGTCTCGGTAAGATTTCCAGCCATTCGTAGTTGGGCCGCGACAAGTCTCACCGTCGCTTGCTAGCCGCCAAGCCGTCTGTCTGTGTCGTTGGGAACAAAGACATTGTCTTCCAGTCACGAAGCACAGACTGGTTTGCGAGATCACCTCATCTGGAGCAAGTCCTGCTCCCTCCACTCAACAGTAGTGTATTGAGCTTGGGCACTGGCTATGCGTCTCGATATAAGCATCCCTTCATGCTTCAAGTTTGATATGCAAAGTCATGCCATGATGCTCCGCGGCTTCATCCACGTGTAGTTCAGACGCTAGAGGCACGGATTTGTGTGATTCGAGGTGACCCGTGTGCTGCACTGTATCTGCACGCACTTTCCCCATGTGTCACAATCAATCCAAAAGGCTTCTAGCCATGGTGTAGTTCCGGTCACGTGATATGTCACTCTAGATCGTGGTGTTTGTTTCCACAGCAACTGGCCTTTTTGGTGTTTACCATTTCCCCACGCACGCACCAGCAATTCGCGATAGCAAGACAATCGAGCGACTGCTGCGTCTCCTCCACAAGCCCCGAAACCCGGCCTCCTAGGACCAAAACACAACACCATCATCATGTCGTACAATCCGAGAATGAGCATTGCCCCTGGCACGCAACAGCAGTCGCGTACCCGCAAGAAGGAGGAAGAGGCCGATGCCTTTATGCGCCTCCCGGACCGCGAGATTGTTGGCTGCATCACCGACATCGGCATCAATTTCACCGTGTCCGACCTCCAGAAGCCGAATCCTGCACATGTCCAACAGATCTTCGAGTGGTTCGCCGAACTGCTTCTCAATGCGACGCGCGAAACGGTCGAGCCCGCCATGCGCGCGGCTGCCGAAGATACCTGCGGCGACATGGCCGACGTCATTCCCCCTGACACCCGTAACCTCATGGGCTTCTACGTCTCGCTTCGCAAACTGCTTTGGGAATGCGGAATCACCGACTTCAGCTTCAACGATCTGTACCGCCCGACATATGACCGCCTGGTCAAAATCTTCAGCTACCTCATCAACTTTGTGCGGTTCCGCGAGTCCCAAACGACCGTGATTGACGAGCACTACAACCAGGCAGAATCTACCAAGACACGGATTGAGACACTGTATGCCGAAAACCAGGAGAACGACGGTCGTCTCGAGGACATGCGGCACAACCGCAAGGCCATGGAGGCGCAGGTTCGGGAGAAGACGATGAGAAACGAGGACCTCAAGAAGCGCCTGCTAGAACTACGACGCAACCAGGAAAAGGTTGCTGCACGACTGGAGGACGCGAAGCAAAAGAAGAGCGACCTTACTGTATTGCTGGAGCAGAAAGCACAGGAGAAGATGACGCTGAAGCACGAGAGCACCAAGCTACGGCCATATGTGCTTCAGAGTCCTTCTTCATTACAGGACAACTTGACGGAGCTGCGCGAGATTCTCAACAACGACAAGGCGCACATTGACGCGCTAGACCGAAGGGCGCGGGCTCTGCAGACATCGACAGACTCATTCGCTGTCGTGTCCACCGATGTAGCCTCGTGTATCAAGATTCTTGGCGAGATTGCCACAGAACTTGCCAAGGAGGAAGAGGAGATTGCACGCAACGCAAAACAGCACGATGCTCTTTCCGAGCGCCATAACAACGCTCGTGAAGTAGAACGCGCAGAGACAATGCTCAAGCGGCAATTGGCCAAGTGGAACGAGCGCACCGAAAAGCTGCGTGAGCAGAGCAACCGCAAGGCGCAAGAGGCCAAGGAAAAGATGCACGAACTACGAGCCGTGCACAAGAAGCTCACCGAAGAGCATACCGACAAGGGCAAAGAGATGGAGATTCGCCGAGTCAGGATTGAACAAACTGAGAAGAAGGTCAGTATACTCTTGTTTCCCAATCAGTCCTTGTGGACGAGATATGCTTACACGGTGCCAGATGCTCGATCTCAAGGAGAACATTGAAAACGAGGTTCACGCGGCATACGACGAATACCTAAAAATGGAGTCCCACGTAAAGCTATATATCACAGAGATGGAGCAGGCCATTCTCTAGTTGTGTGGTCTTGGTGTGCTGCACTTGGTGCTCTTTCATGTCATGTTTACGTTTCGAGCTTATGACTGGGTTGATGACGTTTGGGATGAGATACCACGGATTGGAGTTTGGGAGGCTATAACTGATGCTTTGCGGATTGTTTACGGTTTTGGAGACTTTGGGTATTTGTGAATTCGATCAAGTTGCCTGCATTGCACATGACCATGTCGCGGCGTAACGACCCATACTTCTTATGCTTGTGTTTGTTTCGTGACACTCTGAGACGAAGATCTGCCCTTTTGAGGAATGGACTATATGAAAGTCATGAGCTTCTGCCCTCATACATGGAAAGTGTGTGCTTTATGAACTTTTGGTCTGGAAAGGTGAACAGAGAGTCCAGCAAAGAACATTGTTGCTCTCTGGTTCCGACGCTATTTGAATCGAGACAACGCCAATGAGCCAGCATGTTGCGATCTACCTATTGAGTACTGCTTCAGCATACCTGCCATCTAAGTCACACCCGTGTTGGAATTAACAAGGCCAATCTATGAAGAATTCTCTACCTCAATCGCCATTTCCTTGGCATTCTATCATCATCTCATGTCAACATGCCATACCAGATCATCCCACACCCCGCCACACCACTCCAACTGAGCAAAACCGCACCACCACGTAAAAATACGGGTCTCTGTGATTGGACAAGACGTTCAATGTGTCGCGTTTGATTGGTCCAAAGCCAACGTTGTCGCTGACTAACCAGCTCTATCATGGATGCGGGGTTTTCTCGTTTACCCTGCCTTCGCACCAGGATCGCCTCCGACATCGCGAAATACAGCGTGACGCATCGCGACCGACCATTAACGACAATGGCGACTATCATTCTGGGCTCCCAATGGGGTGAGTACTTCTCCAGCTGCGGCGCAAGCTATCTGGGCTGTTCAGTCTTGCGGCACATTTCGACATTATGGGGGCGGAGCTCGTCATGTGGAGAAATGTCCATCTCGTCGAACTTCCACGCTGGAAGCTTTGATGCTGGCTGCTTCCCTGCCGAAGATCTTTGCTGACTTAGTCACGTATACAGGAGACGAAGGGGTACGTTTTGTGTCCAAATCCAAGCCACGGCCGCGTCAATTGGGACATTCGACGTGCTGACTATCCCCGTGATTGCAGAAAGGAAAATTGACCGATCACCTTCTCTCGGATGACTCGTTCAACATCTGCGCCAGAGCTGCTGGCGGCCACAATGCCGGACACTCGATCAAGTGAGGGAACATGTATGGGATGCAGCGTGCGACGACGGCTAACGAAGCCTTGACAGGACGGGTGGCCAGACCTACAGGTAGACCACGGTTCACTGACGCAGCGAGTTGCGCCCCCAAACCCGTGCTTTGGGGTGTGTACATCAGCTGCCTCTTTTTGCTGAGATATCGAGCGCTAACTAGTAGCTCAACACAGCTTCCATCTCCTGCGTAAGACTTCCCAGGCGGTGTTGTTGCTTCACCGCATCGCGCCATATGAAACGATCGAGTTGTGCTTGTCGCATGATTCCAATTGAAGCGGTTACTAATTCCCTGTGCTATAGCCTCAGGCTTGATGAACCCCAAGATCGACAACCTGATCGGCTCGGGTGTCGTTTTCAACGTCGACGCCTTCTTCAAGGTGAGATTCCAACATCATGATGCTGTTTGGACGTTGTGACTAAAAGCCGTTCTCAACAGGAACTGTCCGCGCTGGAAGCCAAGGGCGTTCCCCGTGTCCATGAGCGTATTCACGTCAGCTCGAGGTGCCACCTCAACCTGACTCTCCACGCCGCTGTCGACGGGCTCGCCGAGTTGGAGGTTAGTCAAACCCCTATTCCCTGTCTAGTTACTTCCTACTTGGACGTGAATTGACAATAAACAGCTAGGGAAGAACTCCATCGGAACAACCAAGAGTACGCATTTTTTCCTATTTCCATAACCCTCTCTTTGTACTCTGGGAGCGAACTTGCTTTCGAGATTGAAAGGCTTGGTCTGGTTCTGTTCCCGCAGTTGTCAATGCCCAGAACCGACTACCACATCCCTAAACTTGGTAAGGAACTATTATGCTAACACCCATTCAAGGGGGTATTGGACCGTCTTACAGTAAGTCTATACGTCCGCCAAAACAACCTCCGAGGCTGACACTTGTGAAGGCATGAAGGCTGCGCGCGACGGCTTGAGAATCATTGACCTCTACCACGAGTCTTTTGAGCCTAAGCTGCGCCTGATGGCAGACGGCTACCGCAAGCGATACGGCGATCTCCTCAAGTACTCCGTCGAGGATGAGCTCAAGCGTTTCCAGGATATCAAGGACACGCTGCGCCCTTACATCGTTGATGCCGTGGACTACATGAGAGTTGCCCAGGAGAAGAAGCGATCAGTTCTTGTTGAGGGGTCTCAAGCTCTGAGTATGACCTTGTACGGCTCTAAATGAGGGATCAATTGTGCTAACTATGATTAGTGCTTGACATTGACTACGGAACCTACCCCTATGTCACCTCATCGGCCACTGGCCTCGGTGGATGCATCCAGGGTCTTGCTCTGAGCCCCTTTGCCATCAAGTCAGTATAATCTGTTTGACCATTCGCTGGCGACGGCGAGATAGAGGTCTACACAGCTATATGCAGCATGGCTAACATGACAACTCATAGGAATGTCATTGCCGTTGTCAAGGCATACGTGAGTCAATTGCTCCAGCGTACTCTTTTTCATGTAACTACGCTAACGATCCTTACCCGCAGACGACACGAGTGGGTGGTGGACCCTTCCCAACGGAACTGACTGGCGAAATCGGCAATTCGCTGCAGGAAATTGGTGGAGAGATTGTAAGTTTGGACATCTCCAAAGTCGCTCTTGATACATGACTAACGTTTCTAGGGTGTTTCAACGGGCCGAAGAAGAAGATGTGGCTGGCTCGATCTCGTTGTGCTGAAATACTCGGCCGCCGTGAACCGTAAGTATCGACCAGGCATCAGAGCCAGATGAAGTCGCTGACATAGATTGACAGACTACACCTCCATCAACTTGACCAAGCGTGAGCAATCCCTTCTTGCCTCTTGCCAGTACCTACGTGCATAGATCTAACTCCCAACTAGTCGACGTCCTGGACACGTTCAAGACCATTCGTGTCGCCACGGCATACATCACGCCTGACGGCGAGAGACTGACGAGCTTCCCCGCTGACCTCAACATTGTAAGTAGTTTCCCTTGCGATCTAATATTTCATCAACTAATGCAAGCTTCAGCTCGAGGGATGCACCGTTGAGTACTCCGACTTTGAGGGCTGGCAGAGCTCTACCCAGGGTGTGCGATCGTGGTCGGGTCTGCCGCCCAAGGCGCAGAAGTACATTGAGTATATCGAGTCGGAGGTTGGCGTCAAGGTATGTCGAACTCCCACGGCTTGGCTTCAACGCTTGCCGCTCCCTCACATTGATAATCGGGATGAGCCTTGCTAACACTCACAGGTTACCTACGTCGGAACTGGCCAGGACCGGGAGGATATGGTTTTCCGCAACTAGATCTTGGAGTTGGTTGCCGCGCAATATCTTCTCACGTAGATTAAGGCTCTGTCAATATGTGTTCTTCTTGTCTTGACTCTTAGGCCACGATAGGTAGTTGAAGGTATATCAAAAGAATCTCCAGGAATGGGGCGAGACATTCACATAGTCATACTACTTGACTCAGCTCTGTGTTTATCTCTGGCACTGTATTGACTCAATGGACTTGTCAGACGAGCACAATCCCGCTCAGAAGACCTTTCAGCAAACATTCTCCCACACGTGAATCGTATCACACCTCGTGTTGACCCCACTTACAAGTTCGACCATGGGCTGTTGAAGTCATGACTTTGCTACGAGGCAAGGATGTTGTGGCGGTACAGCAAATTGCACTTATTCTAACAACTCAGCTATAGACAGTCATCGCAATCGATTACGGGTGCAGGGTGCCGTCTTCATCACGCGTTGGTAGGCTCTGCACTCACCATGTATTACAATAACGGCTGTGTGACAATCACAGCCACGTAAGGCAAACCGGAGTCACAAAGCTAGCCTACCGTCACCTTTCTGCGTAGTGAATAGGTATCAAATAACTGCCTAGCCCCGGTGAGAGTATCAACAATCTTGCAAGAGACATTGTCGGTGATTCAAAGAACGTCTTGGCTGTCGCCAACGCCCTGCTAACACTTCTCAACATGAGCTATCCTGTGTCTAAAGGAGGGTGATGATGGCACTACACCATGTCAACGAGTAAGGACCATTGTGTTCAACAGTCACTTGATGCGTTGCTAACGAACAAAGACCTGCAAGTCTGACATTACAGACTGCTCGTCAGAGCCAGGGGAGATTAGATATGATGATACAAAAGGTATAACTACCTACCCAGACGTACTATATCGGCCAGAAGCAGCAACGACCGCCATCGTCAACTATCACAAGCATCGACCTGCGACAGAAGTCTTGACAGGACCTATCTATATAACAACAACCATAGATGACCAACATGCAGTTCCGAGCCGTCGCAGGTGTTTCTCGATACCCGGCTCCCGGTAAGCCAATTGACCCAACCCACACGGGCTGGTTGTGTTGCTACAGAGCATACAGGGGCATGAAGGGCTGCGGCACCTGGAACACAATGGAGGTTGAGTACTGCCGGAACGCGCAGTGTGGGTTCAAGCGTGCCGAGGGCTCCAAGGCCCTGAACTGCAACGGGTATGAAATCGGCGTGCTCGAGCTCGTGGAGATGGTGACGTTTAATGAGGAGGAGTACGAGCACTGGGAGTATAGCTACAACTGAGAGCTGGTTGACTAGATGACTCCCAGACATGGCTCTTTGAGCCTGGCTCAGAGCTACCTACCTATAATAGTCAAATGACTCAGATTGCTAGTGATGAATATGTGTGGGACTGATGTATGATGATAGTAATAGATTTTCGGTATCGACGTAGACGGATAACTAGGTCCCACGCCGCTGGAGACACTGGAGGCACCCGGACTATTAGCGGACTTTCTACAGACGGATAGTCAGATAAGTATACGGTTAGACACGCGGTCCATCACCGGACGTCGGAGCACAACGCACACCGAGTACGCCTCAACACCAACGGACATACATACACAGGTACCTAGTAGTCCGACGTCCGACGACTACGATAGGCTGGCTAGTGCTTTTCGCCGGCTCAAGTGCAACTGTTCGAAAAAGACGGAGTTGTGCCATGTCCAACTTTGAGATGTCATTGACCAAGGTTGATAATAGGAGGTAGAGAAGCCACGAAGAACACATGCTCTCCTTCAAGAGCTAACATACACTTGTAAAAGCCAAGGATCGTCAAAATACGCATCGATGTGATACTCCTACAGCAATTAGCTTTCTGATACGGAACAAGTCCAAACTAGAGGCTTTTGGGCCCCCAAGCGAGATTAGAGAGTTCTCTGGCCATGGTTGTATCGATATCCTGATGAGACCATCATGCCCACACGGACCAGAACCCACATCGCGGCGTCCCTTTCTACTCCATGTCAGACATGCAACTCGCAGTCCCTGTAAGTTACGGAGTACTAACCACAGTAGTCAATCACTGGAAGCCTGCTGGCATTTTGTTACAGAACAACACGTGACGGTCCGCTGGGTAGGATATCTTATTCTGCAGCTTGCTGACATGGAAGTCTTGACTCTGCATCATCAAAACAATACATCACCCCGAACAATACGTACCCTTGAGTCATTAGCTTCCATCTTAGGTACCTACTCTTCGGCTGCTCAGGTAGGTACACATCCATTCTTCTTTGATCCAACTCCAGAACCAGCACGCTGCAGCCATCCTAGCGCCGTCGGCCGCTAGATCAAGCAGTCAAACTCTCGCGCCAAGCATGACCGGCACCAATGGCGAAACATACTCATTTGCGGTTCAACAAGGACCAGAACCGGGACCTGTAGGAGAAAAGCCAGGAAACACGGAAGCCATGGCAGAAACTCTCAATGAAACAAACAACTTCAGTCATGCTGAACCGGCACCGAAGAAATCTCTAGCCTTTAAGCTTGCCTTTACAGGCCTTGTTGCCAGCCTATTTGTGTTCCAGCTGGATGCAACAGCCCTTGGTATTGCCCTTCCAGTCAGTCATGACCTCTTTTCTCACTTGTCCCTAAACATCCTGGATATCAACATTTCCTCTAGACTATAGCTGGCGACCTAGGGGGACAGAGTTTGCAGTCGTTCTGGGCCAACTTGTCCTACACCCTGTGCGGCCTCGTCATGCAACCTGTTTGGGCGAGCATATCCAACGTCTTTGGTCGGAAACCGCCTCTCTACGTATGCATGGCGCTGTTCTTCGTCGGGTTCATTGTTTTTTCCGTTGCGAAAAACATGAACACCATCACCGTCGGCCGTGTACTTCAAAGATTTGGTGGTGGAGGAATCGACGTGCTTGTCGGAGTGATTCTCGCCGACATGACAACCCTGCAAGAACGCGCAAAGTACCTTGGTTTGATGGGCATTCCAATGGCCATTGGCACCATCTTGGGGCCCTCTATCGGTGCTCTATTCGCCACATATGCCAGCTGGAGATGGATTGGATGGGTCAACTTGCCATTGCTTGGTATTGGTGCATCCCTCATCTTCTTCTTCCTCAAGTTACGCCCCGTTCAACTCGGCCCATCAGTTGCCAAGAACTTGAACTGCCTCGATTGGATTGGTATGATGCTCGTCGTCGTCGGCATCACGCTCTTCGTTCTCCCCCTCAGTTGGGCAGGCTCTTTATTCCCATGGGCCTCGTGGCAGACTCTTGTTCCAATGTTCTTGGGAGTTGCAGTACTTGTCATGTTTGGTTTCTACGAGTCGAAACCCGCCGCACCCATCACCCCTCATCGACTCTTCAAAACAAAGACTGCGAACATAACATTGGCGGGAGGCTTCATTCATGGCGCAGTTCTAATCTCGCTCTTACAGTATCTGCCCATGATATACCAGGCCGTACAACGCGAGACCGCAATCTTGTCAGCTGTCTCGCTGCTGCCTACCGTCGTTAGTAGTGTGATCTTTGCAGTTGGCTCAATGATACTGGTTCCGGTCTTTGGAGGATATACGTGGATTATACGATTGGGATGGGTCACAGTCACGTTAGGAAGTGGCTTGCTAGTTCTGTTCGACGTAGGGTCGTCCTCATCTATGCGTCTTGGACTCCCGGTCCTTTGGGGAGTGGGCGTTGCCTTGCTCCGTCTTAATCTTCTCCCTATGCAGGCCAGCGTCAAATATGTCGACGACACTGGTCTAGCAATAGGGCTCTTCCCTACAATCCGCATGTTCGGAGGTCTCGTCGGCCTTACCATCGCTTCGACAGTCTTCAACACTGTCTTTTCACAACCATCTCCTCTACTACTGTAGAGCTCAAAGGTCCTCTAAAGCCTCTCAATGACGCCTCTCATGCGGTTGCGTTTATTGAAAAGTCGGGATCAATAGACGTTTCTGGTGACACGCTCGATCAGATTTCGAGCGTCCATCTCAAATGCTTCAGGGCAATCTTTTACACAATGACGTCGATGTTCCAGGATGAGATTGATTTGAAAAGGCAGAATTTTGGAAATCAACGATTTGAGGAATAGACATCGGATAAAAGGGCTACAAAGGAGAGTTTAATGTCTTTAATATTAATTTTTGAGAGATGGACGATTGGGACCTATATAGACTCATAGAAGGCCGTATATAATGAACTGCTCAAGCAGCTTTGAAAGTTGTCAGACATTGCCATAATCAACTGTGTCCCACTGTTTGGACTGGTTATCAACGCCATGCAAGTCCTTGATGCGCCCGTGAAGACCATCCAAGTCGGAATGCAACGCCAACTCGATATCATCGTCTCTCTGCTCAGCAGCAGCGACAGCGTTCGGGTAATTGTGAGACGCAAGAGCAAACAGTTAACCAGCGTCCCACAATCGTTTCGATGCTCACCGTCCGGCCGGTCCATGAGCCGTCGGCCCTCCTCCCACTTCCGTTTAGAATTGGAACATTCTCGCTCACTAGTCCATCGAGATCATCGTGTCCCCCTGCGCCCTTGGGCTCAACAAGGGCGAGTGTGAAGGCGTCTCGGGTAGCGGCTTCAACGAGGAGGGCTGCCGAATTGCCAATGCCCTGGGCCGACCATTCGCTTCCGTCCCGGTGAAGCTCAATAAACCCGTAGACTAGTAAAAGAGGCGGTTGGTGATCTGGGTTGTGGTTTGGTGGGGCTGCGATCTTGGACGCAGCAGCGGAAAAGGCCGAGAGATGGGCACGAAGGTGGACAACAGTCGGCGTGAAAACGATACGTATGTGTCTGGAAATGGCAATCTGATAGAGTGGTGGTGGCTCGAGTAGACGGTTTATCTCGGCGTCTTTGGGAGGCTGATTGTTGTCTTCTTCTTTTTCTTCTTCGGATTGAGTGGATGGTTGAGGCCTGGGTTCGCTTTGAGCAGCTTTTTCGAGAAGGCCGCTGAGGAAGTCATGCTTGGACGAACCAACTATGATAGTGGTAGGGTATCGATGGTGGGATGCAATGTACGAGAGAAGCTCAGAGGGAGTTGCTGGCGACAAAACAAACGCTGATGGCGCCATGATCGAGCGAGCAATGGATTGTAAGCGTGAGGATGTGGTTTGTAGGGTAAGCTCAGAATGACGAGAAACAAGGGGCCTACAATGGCTTCTGGTACAGCTTCGTGACGTGCACGGAACGTTTACAGTACGTTTTTTGTGAAATATCGATGCTATTGTTGAGCTGGAATGGAAATAAAAAAGGCTTAGATTCAACGATATGGAGGCTCTGTTCAAGATGGCATCGAGTCACGCGCCCTTGCGTTGGCAGCTGGTTGCAGCTGTCGCCCCCACCAACTCCAACTCCAATTCAACTCCAACCGCTGGCACTAACTTTGGCAACGTCATTCCAACTTTCAACCGCCAATCTTCCACGAAGGCTCTCTCAAGCTCGCCAGCTTCACCCGCGAAGCTGCCGCTGCTCTCCAACCTCATCCTCCATCCGCCATCATGGAGTCCATTTCAAGAATCTCGAGTCTCATGGAGACGGGTGCGCATCCTCTGCCTATGCTGCAATCCCCTCGTTGACTGACCAAATGCCTCCTCCCGCAGCCAGAGAGCTCACCCTCGACGCCGCCCAGGCAACGCGCGGCGCCCGCACGAGCTCGCGTCCCATGGATCGCAACCAGATGAAGAAGCTGCTCGACAGTCGCAATGATCGTGAGGTCCTCGAAGGCCTGCGGCGCGTTCTCGCAGTGCGTCTTGACAAAACAACCCACGCCGAGTGCATGAACCCGCTGCTAACGGCCTGATTTTTTTCCCCAGATGATGTATCGCAACCAAAAGACCCTGCCCTTCTTCTCCTCCGTCGTCAAGAATGTCGCTTCTCCGAATATCGAAATCAAGAAGCTCGTCTACATCTACCTCATCCACCATGCCGAGCAAGAGCCCGACCTTGCCTTGCTGTCCATCAACACCATCCAGAAGTCGCTCTCCGACCAGAACCCCCAAGTTCGAGCCCTCGCCCTACGAACGATGTCTGGCATCCGTGTTCCCGTCATCAGCCAGATTGTCTCCCTCGCCATCAAAAAGGGCGTTGCCGACATGAGCCCCTACGTCCGCAAGGCCGCTGCCCTCGCCATCCCCAAATGCTATCGGTTGGATCCAAGCCAGGCGCCACAGCTGATTGAATACCTGTCGACTCTCCTGGGCGACAAACAATACTACGTGGCCGGTGCTGCCGTATCTGCGTTTATGGAAGTCTGTCCTGATCAGATAGATCTTATTCACAAGCACTACCGCAGTCTGACCAAACAAGTCGTCGACATGGACGAATGGAGCCAGCTGGCGACCCTGCGCCTCATGACATATTACGCCCGAAGATGCTTCCCGAGGAGGCCGCAAGCCTCACAAACTACCGCCGAACAATCCACGGAAGCAAATACTGATGACTTTTACGGCGAGTCAAGAGATGCTGTCCGAGGCCAAGGGACAACGCTGGACCCCGACCTTGCACTCCTCTTGAACAGCATCAAGCCTCTTCTCCAGAGTAGGAACTCTGGGGTTGTCATCGCCGTCACCCGCTGCTACGTCGATATCGGAACCGCCGAATACGTAAAACTCGCCATAGGCCCTCTCATTGCCCTTCTTCGTGGACCACAAGACATTCAACAAACGGCACTATTCAACATTGTCTCAGTCTGTTTGCTGCGGCCAGCAGACTTTGTCAAATACTCGAGCCACTTCCTGGTTCGAGCTACCGATCCCGAACCGGTCTGGGAGCTAAAGCTAGAAGTCCTGACCATCATCTTCCCCCACAGCCCTATCCACGTCAAGAGTCTCATCTTGAAAGAGCTGGAGCACTTTTCACAGGGATCCAACAAGGTTTTGGTGCGAGAAGCAGTGCGAGCTATTGGCCGCTGCGCGCAGTCGGATCCCACTACTGCTTCAAGATGTTTGAAGCTGCTCTTGGGCCAGATTACAAGCTTGGATGGCAATCTTGCCGCAGAGTCGCTTACGGTGATCCGCCTCCTAATACAGCAGGATGCCCAGGGACATACTGGGACCGTGGTCCGACTTGCGAAGAACCTGGATTCCGCCACGGACGCTCAGGCACGAGCAACCATCATCTGGCTGGTGGGAGAGTTCTCAGGACTCGGCGGAGAGGACAACATTGCACCCGACGTTTTAAGAATTCTTCTCAAAGAGTTTACCAAGGAATCGGAAGCGGCGAAGCGACAAATCTTGCTCCTTGCTGCCAAGGTATACCTCCATCACATCAACCGCAAGAGCGAATCTCAAAAGGAGACCGACGCAGAAGTGGACCCGCCAATGGAGGTGGAGGCGCACCCGATCGAGCGGCTCTGGGACTATGTTCTTCTTCTCGTGCGGTACGACACGTCGTTTGACCTTCGAGACCGAGCGAGAATGTACCGCTCCCTGCTGGCGGTGCCTCAGCTAGCCACTCTTATGCTGCTGGCTGAAAAGCCGGCTCCGCAGGCACCGAGCCCATCCGAATCTCGAAAGGGGTTCCTCCTCGGCTCCTCGACTCTGGTGCTGGCTGGTGGAGATGGTCTTCACGGGCTCCGGGGTTACGAACCACTGCCTGCCTGGGTGGAGGAAGGCAAGCAGCCCAATCCCCGGCTCCGCGATACCGAGGTTAGTCCGTCGTCTAGATACGACATGGAGAAGACGGCCGTGCCAGCCAGCGAGATGCTCGACGACGCCGCACGGAGTGCTGGCCCTGGCCCAAGCAAGATGAATGGAAGCGGGGAGAAATTGGGGACCAAGACGCTCGATGACTGGTTGGCCGAGGAAGAAGAGGAGGAGGAGGAGGAGGAGGAAGACGAAGAAGAGGAAGAAAGCGAAGAGAGTGAGGAGGAAGAGTCTGAGGAGGAAGAAACGGATGACGAGGACGAGAGCGGGGAAGACGAGAGCGAGAGCGATGATGATGGTGAGAGGGATAGGCTGGTTAAGCCATGATGACGATGATGAAAGCGATAGAAGCGACTATGCAATAGCAGAGCCTGATTCATTACCACGGTGCTAGAAATCTGGCTAATAAGATGAACATTTCAGAATATTTGCGACTTTATTTTGCACTTTTCTAGGAGTGCACCCTCCGTCTATAGATTTTCTGGACATTGGGCCTCAAAATAAACGTCACGTATTTCATCACAGCCGCTCACTCCTCCTTGCCGTCAAGGTATCGATAGACGACGGAAAAGTCCCGACCCTGACACCGCTCCTCCTCGCTCGCCTTGTCGTACACCTCAAACGCCTTGTCGGCAAGCTCCATGCGGGCGCCGGCCTCGCGGGCTGCGACAATGGCGAGACGCAGGTCCTTCTTCATGAGGGCGATGCCGAAGCCGCCGCGATAGTCGCGGGAGGCCGGGGCGCCGGGGACGACGCCGCTCACGGGGTTGTTGACCTCGCTGGGCCAGCAGCGGCCGGTGCTGGCGTTGATGACGCCGGCGAGGGTGCGCGGGTCGAGGCCCCAGCGCATGCCGAGGTTCATGGCCTCGGCGGCGGCGATGTTGTTGAGGGCCAGCAGGTAGTTGTTGGCGAGCTTGGCGGAGAGGCCGGCGCCCTGGACGCCGCAGTGCAGCACGGCCTTGCCCATGCGGAGCAGGGTGGGCTCGACGCGGGGGACGAGGGCCGGGTCGGCGCCGAGCATAAAGGTCAGGGTGCCGGCGGTGGCGCCGACGACGCCGCCGGACATGGGCGCGTCGACAAAGGTGCCGTGGCCCGAGTCGGCGACGGACTGGGCGACCTGGCGAGACGTCGACGGGTCAATGGTGGAGCAGTCGATGAAGACGCGGTCCCGCTTGGCGAGCTGGCCTGCGAGGATGGACTTGTACACGCCCTGGACGTGATGCGGCTCGGGTAACACGGTGATGACGGTGTCCTGGTGCGTCGAGGCGATTAGCAAGCAAGCACGTTCAATGCGCACCAGGCATTGCAAGTATGGGTGGGAATGGGTGGTTTCAGAAACATATAAAGTTATAATCAAGTAAGCGGCCAGCGAACTGACCGCAGACATCATTGATAGAACAATGAAAAAGATGGAATCATCATAAACCAAGACTGAGTAGCGCGGATTTTACTTACTGCGTCTTTGGAAGCATCGGCAGCGCTGGCAGCGAGCTCGACGGCCGCACCGCCCTCGACAGACTTCATCTCGGTGTAAAGGCCATTCATGGCGTCCGGGTTGATGTCGAAGATGGACACCTTGTCGCCGGGCCCCAGCTTGGCCTGGAGATTCCTAGCCATTTGGTATCCCTAAGCCCGCGGCGGTTAGCATAACCCGTGAGAAGGAGAATCGTGGCGGCTAAACACACCATCTGGCCTAGGCCGACGAAGCCGTACGAGTCGAGTCGCGCCGGGGAGCTGGCGAAGCCGCGACGCAGCACGAGGCTGCCGAGACGTGTGAGAGGGCGCATTTTCAAAGAAGAATTGCTGATTGGGATGTAAAGGCGTTCAAGAGCCAGCTCGAGATCCAAGGGCCGCCATTTGCAGAGCGTGCATCCGCAGCGATGCCGGCAGATGGACGCTGGAGCGAGGGGTGGAATGCGTTAGCCGCCGGAGCCGGCCATTGCCGCTCATAGCCAGAGTTGCCCGAGCGAGGTTGAACTTGAAGATGGATGAAAGGAGGACAAGGAGGAAAAGTGCGGGGGAATCCAATCCAACGCATGGCTTGCAGCTTGCTTGCTTGTGCGCGTGGGGCTGCTTGGACCTTAGGGGGGGGGGGGGGGGGG